>JAQFVV010006639.1:70000-578252 GCA_028023455.1 Epiperipatus broadwayi
TATGGATTGCTGAAGAGTTGGAGGCTATTAAAGTTTGAAGATTGGCTAGCTTAATACAAACTGAGCAGTGATTATATATATATATATATAATAAATCATGTACATATGGTTTCGATTTTGATTAGTACAATGTAAAAATATTGGAAACTGAAAGAAATAATAATAAAAGAAAAAATAAAAGAGGCGATGTTAATATATAAATACAAGCAAAATTTAATTAATAGGCAAGCAGCAAATGTTAAGATTACAGAATTATGGGAAAGTTGACATGGAATTATGGGAGAGCTGACATTTTAAAAGTGATGTTGACAAAGCTACAAGGTAGTTGAAAGCGCTTCTAAGTTATGGTTATACATATAATTTTTATAAACTTTTAATCACTGTATTTTCAAATATTTATTTATGTATATACATATTATAACATTTTCCATTTTGCTAGGCCTCTACACACTAATATAAACTGCGCGTGGGTTGATCAAGCTATGTCAAAAAAGAAGAAAGTTATATTTCTATTCTAAAAACATAGCTATATTTCCTGATCAACTTGGCCTATTAATTGTTGAGAATTGTGCTATTGATGAAATCAGCTTTTAATTTATTTAATCTGGGCATGAGAATTCCTAAGAATTCACTGAAATCGTCATATATAACATCTCACAAATAAAAAAAAATACTTTTAAACTAATCGGTATTACATCATACCGCAACGAGAATTATTTTTTTAAGATTATTATTCCTGGGCTTATTCAAACATATTGGCAAAGGTAAATTACATTTTTAAATCTTATTAAACTACTAATAGATTTAATAATAAAAAATAATAACTATTATTAATAACGCACAAATGAAAATTGGTATTAGAAATATTTTTATTCTAATAGATAAAAAATGTTTAAAGGAAATTATTAATCAAATAAATTGGTATTAGAAATATTTTTATTATTATAACAGATTAAAAATCTGTTTAAGTTAAAATGAGAATTCCTAATCAAGTAAATCAGAGAGAACACACATTAATTCAAATATGATGCAATCAATAAAATAAAATAATTAATTAAAAAGTTCTGGTATAAACAAAAGTCTCTTGTACAGAAAAAATGAAAGTCTCTATCAGGATTATTTTAAGACTTGTTTGCAAACACTTAATTTTGTCACAATCAGGAATAAGTAGTCTTAACTTACCGGTAAGTTTTGTGAATTCACGAAGGTTGTAGATAACTATGCATAGTTTTTCGGGGTTGAATTGAGCTCACGGCCTTTGATTATTAGTTGATCTTGGTGCTGGCTCCATAGGCTAGTCGCGTAAGCTTCTCTGGTGTCCATCGGTAATGATGTCAGCTAAAGCTCCGGTCTACTCTCGTATGAATAACTTTTTCATCGTAGAGTGGTCTGGATTCTCTAATCCAAAACCAACCAAAAGAATATCAGCTAAATCAAGACATTCCTCCAACTGAATCCCTCCTTTTTATACTAGAGGTCCAGTTGTTGGACTTCTGCGCATGCTAATATCATGGCGTTTTGTGTTTATAATCTTATACAGTCTTTATCATTTTTCAATTACTAAGTTCTCATTTTTTTTATCAAGTTTTTTGGCCATGTTTAATTAGCTAAACTATTTTTCTTTTAGCTTATCTTTTTACTCGCTTTTGGAATTCTTTTGTTCTCTCTAATTCTACTTTTATTTCCAGTTAAGTAAAAAAAAATACGAAAGAAAAATTTAACTTTCATTGTACGTTATTTTTTTAAAAAAAAATTATAGTAAAAAAAAATAATCTAAATTTACTTTTTTTTTTTTTTAGCTTTTACCAAATGCCAATATATTTGCAATGTATATAAATAAACGTTACAATATATATATGTAAAATAAATTATAAACTAATAATTAAGCCACTGCAAAAAAGAAGATATATAAATTGTAAATCAAAAGTACCAATGATGCATAAGATGGCAAGTTTTAAATCTTTTTTGTTTCAGAATGAAAAATTATGTCGTTACCAAAGTGATAAACTGAAAAATATTGAGATATTTGCCAAGGAATTGCTTGATGTTGGTTATAAAATGGAACAAATAAACAATACTTTATGTCAATTTAAAAAAAAATTATTATAATTTAAAAGAAATGAAGATTAATAGTAAAAAATGGATATCTATTCCATTTATTTCAAATCCACAAGTAAATTTTTTAAGGATTTATATAAAAATGTGTTTAATGTTTCATTCTACATTCCAAACAATATTAATAAATTAGTCAATAATTCTAAGGATGTCGTACCTGTCAAGCAAAAAAGTAATGTCATATATCAAATTTTTGTGATTGTATGCTATCATATATAGGTGAATCTAGGTGCAGTATTGAGAAAAGATTGAAGGAACATGAATTGTTACATAAGCATGTAAAAAATAAAAATAATGGTGATTTAATATCTCCTTCAGTTTTCCTTGATCACGAAAAAACATGTAAATATAAATTTAAATTTAATTTTGAAAATGTGAAAATTCTTCATGAAGAAAGAAACCATAGTAAAAGAAAAATTAAAGAGGCAATTTTTATAAACAGGAATAAAACGCATTTAATAAATCGACAAGCTTCTAACATTAAAATACGAGATTCGTGGAATTTGAATTGATGACGTTTGCATCCACTTTTGGTTTTTGAATTTAATGGCAGTTGAGGCAGGTTAGAAAGTAACTGAAAGTACTTCTGCGGATTTAAGGATTGTTTGTAATTGTTTGTAAACCGTTAAAAATATTATTTCAATTATAATTACAATATATATATATATGTGTGTGTGTGTGTGTGTGTGTGTGATGATAATCTAAACCAACTGATGGCTGCTGGTTCAGCACAAAATATATAATAAAATAAGTTAATATAATATATCAAGCACAGAGTTCTTCTTTTCAAAATAGTTCATAAATATCCAAAATAGAAATAAAACACACTAACTCCTTCTTTTTAAAACTTGTTTTTATATGACTATACTCACGTAAAAAAAATAAAAATAAATAAAAAAAATCCAATGTTTCGACTATTTTATATAGTCTTTTTCAAGGCACACTAAAATAAAATAATATATATATAACAAATAGCACATATTCCATAAAAATAAATAAATAAATAAATAAAAATAAATAAAAAATTACAAAATATATTCATAACCAAAAATGTACCTTATCTCATTCCCCTTTCCTATTACCAACAAACACAACTCAAAGAGAAACAATTTCCTTTTATTAAAAAAAAATAAATCTATATATATCCTTTAAAACATTTAATTAAAAACCTATTATTATTTTTTTCTGTTTATCTATTAACATCCTATTTAATTCTGGTTTTATTTCATTAATGAATACACTTTCTTTTATCATCCTTTCATTATATGACTTAATACATTCTAAAGGCTTTATATCAAAATCCCCATGCTTAAATTTATTCATGTGAATGTAAACAGCAGAATTTTTATCACCTAAATGCTGTTTTAATCTAGTTTTTAATTTATTCTTACTAGTCCCAACATATGTCATTTCTACATTCTTTCTAAAACAATTCAAACATTTTATCAAATAAACTGAATTCATAATGTCTAACCTATTATAGTCCCCATTATTATTAATTAAAAAATTTAAACTTGCTTTCTTTTTATAAACTGGACAAATTGAAACATTATATTTCCTATTAATCATTTTAACTAATTTCTTAACTTTAATAAATAAATCTTTAGATATATTAAAACCAACATAAATAATCTTTTCTCTATTCCTACTCCTATCTAATCCCATTTTATTTCTTATTTTATATATATTTTTATTAGAAAGCAAATGTTCAACTACACCCCTAGGATACTCATTCATAAAACATTCATTCCTAATAATACCAATCTCATTCCCAAACAAATTACTATTTGAACATAACTTAATTGCCCTAATAATTTTATTATTAACAATATTAATTTTACTATAATTATCAATATCTGAAAACCAATTATTTGATAATCCAAAAAATGTTTTTTTTTTTCTAAACACAGATTTTGCTATACTAACACTACCATTCCTATCAATTTTTTTAAAAATTCTAACATCCATATATGCAATAACATTAATATATTCTTTTTCCATAGTAAATTTTATTTTTTCAACTCTACCATTAATACAACTCAAAACATTATCTGCATTTCTTTTATTACCATTGAAAACCATAAAATAGTCATCAACATATCTAACATAAAAAATTGGTTTATTTCTATTATAATTAAAAAATTGCTCTTCAAACTTATACATATATATTCCTGCCAAAAAACCACTCAGACTATTAGCCATACTTAAACCCTCTTTTTGCTTATAAAATTGACCCCCATATTTAAAAATAAGGTCCCTACAACAAATCACTAATATTTTATATAAAAGAAAACCCTCAATTTTAAATTTTACTCCTTTATTGGAGATCATTTATCTTTTTTACATATATATGTATCAGTTGTATAATATGGAGTGGCTTGCAATAAGGTGCTTGAAAATGTGAATTCAAATCCCTTCTAATTACATTGGGTTCAGTATTGACAATATACTTTTATTTAAATATAATATATGTATATTGTAACGATAAATAGTGCTGGAAGCTGACTCTAAATATTCCACATATTTGAGTTGTACCGTACATGCAAAATGCGATTGGGTTTTCTTATTTAATATTTTCTACGAACTGAAAAGCCAAAACTGTGTGTATAATTAATAAATCATTAATAATAAATTTCTCACTTCTGGCTAGCTAAACTTATAACAGATAAAACGTATTTACATCTAAGACTCTTCTCTTACACATGTGCGTGTTTCAAATAAATATACAGTACATCGAAATCAAAGGGGCATTTTGTTGATCTCGAAATATGTTTAAAATAAGTAAACAAATAATCTTAAAGTTTTCTTTAGTGTAAACATCATCCTTTTTCATTTTTATATTACAATGTTATAATATCTAATAGCAATCTGGTATGGGTAGGCAAAGAAAAGATTAGTGAATGCGTTTTTAATATCTCAGTGTAGATATCAAAATGCCATAACGAATCTCATACGTGTGATCATAAATCAAAGCTAAATGTCGAGCTTATAGAGAAAATACACGAAAACCAAATTTAAATATATATATATACTTTTTAGGAAGTTATTACAGCCTTTAAAATATTTAAATATATATACTGTATAACCAAAGTGAGACGGAGCTATATATTAGCACTACTTTCTATATGCTGGGAAAAAATCTTAAGCAGGGTATATAAATTAGTATTATAAATATTTGCTAATAAAATAAATAACTAATTTAGAATATAGTTGTGTATAAGTATTTCGCAGGTTAAAGTTCCTTTTAATAGTACATCGAACTTATCTACTGATACAAAATATAATATAAAAAGCTTTTAAACAAACTAAAGGATCATAAATAATGGCTTATTTAATAAGTGGCAGAAGTAGTGTAAATATATATATAATTGAATATTTATAAATACAGTAATCAGATATATTTAAAAAAATTTATTCACTTAGGAGCGCTTTTGACTATCCTTGTAGTCTTTGTCACCTAACACTTATAAAGGCTAACCTTCTCACAATTCCATGATCTTAATGTTTGCTGCCTGCCTGTTAATTAAGTCATGTTTGTATTTGTATATGAGCATAGCTTTTTTTATTTTTCTTTTGTTGCTATTTTTTTCAATTTGCAATATTTTAACTAATTGAAGTTAAAACTATAAATACATGAATTATTATGGTCGTGAAAAACGGATACTGAAACATTATTATTTTTAAAATATATATATATCTGATTACTGTATTTATAAATATTCAATTATATAATTATATATATTGCTTTGAAAAAATACAGACATCGAATTGCAATATTATTACTATACATAGTCATGTACATCTCATTTAACATAAAATAAGAATGATTTTTGTCTTACATAAAAAACGAAATAGCGATACAATGAGAGGATTTCGCATCTCTCAAATAAAACAAGTTTGTAATAAGAGAAATTCACCATCTCTTAGACAAATAAAAATTACATATATTACTGTATATGACAAAACCAAGTATACAATTAGCCATTATTCAAATTATTAGTGGAACAAACTAAATTTCCCAAAGTCTTACTTCCCATACTTATGTCCTTAACAACTCACTAAATATCACCATGATTTCTTTTACTCTAGAACAATGTATTTATAAGATTTAATATTTATAATGATAATAAATTTTAATAATCATTATATACCACTTAATAAGTATAATCATTCACAGCAAAAACTATTATATGATATATTTGTAAACATGTATTATGTATAAAGCAAAAAAAAAAATTTTAAATATTACTTTTGCTATTTTAAAAGAATATTTTTTAGTAAGAAATAAGAGAAAAAAAATTGCTTGGTAACAATTCATAATAAAATTATTATTAATGGAAATAATGTCCTTATTTTTTTAAAATCTAAAGACCTGAATTGAAAGTTCATTTTCAGTCCTATTTTCAATAGTTTTCCCTGGTGATACTTGTTGATAAATTGGGGGAGTTAAAATACCAAAACAAAGTTCATTTTTTGTTAAATTTTAAAAGTTCTAGATCAAAAGTTTATTGTTCCTGAAACTTGTTTAGATGATTACAGGTGGATGTAAAAATTTAAGAATTCGGGGAACTGTTTAAGAATTGTTGAACTGTTGTTGGAATGTTGAAATAACATTCACCCTCTGGATATCTTTAAAATATAACTTCTTCAATACCTAGGTTTAGAAAACATAGATTTCCTTTTTGTTGGGCTTTTTATTTTATTTTAGCCTTTTGTTTTATTTTAACATTATGCAATGAAGACTTGGCAGTAATGTAGGCAACTGGAATGGTTGCTTCACAAGCCCCATCAGACTATGTTTATCTAGGTGACTACCATAGTTAATTTTATCATTATTGCTATTTTTTTAAAACAATATAAAAAAAGCAAGTCTAGTTGGATCAAAAGTTTCTTATTAAGTAGTTTTTTTTTTGTTATGGGTAAACAAACCTCTTTATTGTAAAATTAATGACTTCTGAAATTACTATGGTTATCTCCTAAAAATCACACAATGCTCAAGTTTTCCATTGTCCACTTTGCATACCTGCACACACATCTTGAACAGTTGTTTTTAAAAGCCTTGCATTCAACTATTTCTAAAATTAACTTTAATATTAACAAAAATAATAAAAATATAACTTAAATAATTAATATTTTATAGAATTTTATTATATTTAAATCTTATACCCCTCTTGGTCTTTTAATTGTTTATCAGCACACAGATATTCTTTGACAAATATTAAAACTAAAATAATTGTCTATATTATTTCACCCATTACTTTTTTTTATTATTTCAAATAATTTATTCACTTAAATGTGAATAAAAAAATTTAATCTTAACTTTAAAAAATAAACAGTTTAAAATAAAAAAAACAACTGTACTGTTCTATTAGCTCATGTCAGCCACTTGGTGGTGTTATTTACATGCAAAAACACATAAATATGTTGTTTATGTGGCTGCTGCTGGCCTTATTTTAATGCAAAAGCACATAAAGGGGCCATTTTGCATGCCATTCTGGTGGCCAGCTGGCTGCTTCATGTTACACACTTTATCTCAATGCTCACAGTTCAAAGTTCACTACAATATTGTATGAGGGTGTTTGGACTTCAGCCTACCACAACTCTTCAAATATGCATGTCAAAATAATTAGCTTACAAGTCATTTGACCTATTATTACCTCCTAAAATTTTTAAACCCACTGCGGATGCATCTTACTCAATGTGGAACCTTCAAAAAATTCAGAAAGAGATCCAAGCAAGATTTTGACCAGCTCATGTTTGTGTGGGAACACATCTCTGAGAAATAAAATGGCTGACTGCAAAACCCAGTGTTCAAATTGTGCCAACTACCATCCACAGAAGCTGGCATGGTGGCATTTTTACAGGACAACATAATCCTACATGCCAAGAGATGTGTGTGCAGTGAAACAATGAGACTGGAGGTGTCCAAAACAATCTCATACTTCAGATATAAGTCCTGTTCCTGTTAGTGAAAGTGTTTTCTTCAAAATAAGACCTGTTTGACAGCTCCAGAATCTCATTCATTTTGAAAGCCTTAGTGTGAGCCAGATTCAAGAATGAAGCATGTTTTGGTAACTTATATTAATTTCTTTGGTTTTCCCATTTAGGAGGAGTTCACTCTGGGAATCTCCAGTATTTAAGAATTGGCTGATGAAGTATTTCAGAAAACAATAAAATAACATAGACATAATACTAAGTACTACAGTATTGCAGATACAATCAAACAATCTTATTAACATTAATATATAGGTATACAATTCCATATGTTACTAAACTAAAAAAACCCAATCCATTATGAAATGAATAAAACCCTGTTTTCCTTAAAGACCTTTAATTAATTTAGAGTTGACTATTGGGCAAGAACTTTATTCTTAGCATGAATAATTATTAATAGCTATCATCATTGAACTATTTATGCATGTAGATCAGATTGTTATTGAGTATATGAAAAAAATTGCATGGTATATCTCTATTCCAAATATTAAATTAGCAGACGTGTATATAACTATTGGCCTTCTAATGCATAATTAATTAATACATATCTGGTTTGATTAAGTATACATATATAATGAATATAACTTCTCTAATTTATTTACAATTGAGTTCTGCCTTACATAGCAGGGCGAGAGTAAAATTTGAAGAAAAATTTGTTTTGAACTTATTTTAATTTCTATCATTCAACTTCTTATTTATATACATATATTCCACATCATCAACTAAATAAGAAATAAACAAACTTGTTGATTTTGTAGATATGCTAACATACATTAATATATAAAGATATTAAAAATTAATTTTTATGCTGGTCGCCCGGTAATATTATATTTCTGTGTTTTTACATAGCATCAACACCATCAAGCAGCTGACACAAGCTAATAGAACAGTACAAAAACAACTTAGACACAACAGATCTCTATTTATAATGTGACAATTTTGACTGCAACTATAAACAATAATAATGAAAAAAAGTGTTCTTTTAAAGATCATGTATATCTTTTTTTTAATTCAAAGTGAAGGCCAACTACTACAATATATATATATATGTCCACAGATGGCATTCTACCAAAAACACCGATCAAGCGTATGTTTTGTTTACATAAACATCAGAGTAGTATTCACTATCTCTAACTATAATTCCACTTTCAGATCATGATTTCAAGCTATTTGCTATCATCAGTGAAAGACAAATAGCTTGAAATCATGATCTGAAAGTGGAATTATAGTTAGAGATAGTGAATACTACTCTGACGTTTATGTAAACAAAACATACGCTTGATCGGTGTTTTTGGTAGAACGCCATCTGTGGACATAAATACAAGCGTTAGCAAGTTTTTTAACTTGCATTTTTGTTTTTCATATATATATATATTGTGACCTTCAGTTCTTATTGTGGAACTGCAGGTTATGTTTTGTATTGCAAAAGTGACTTTAAGGCATTTATAATATATTAATCATGTCATAGTTGATATTATTAACTTAAAATCAATCTTGTATAAGTATATTTTAATAATTTTTAAATAAATTCTTTGTGATTATAAAGTGCTTAATCATAAATTATTATTTATTTCAAAGAAAATTTAGTTTTACATATGCTAGATTAGTAAGATTAAGATAATCTCACTTTAACTGTTGTATCTTTTTATTAAATCAAGATCTTAAACATTTATGCTAGTTGTAAATAACGTGTTATTTAATTTTTAGTATTGTAGCTACTCCATTTACAGTCGAGTTAAAAATAGTTATAAATGCTAATTTGGTAAAATTATAATCGAATTTTTATTTTAGAAAATCTTAAAGTTTAACATATTAAGAATCTTGTTATATTTTAAACCAATACTTAACTAATGTATTTAAATTATTATTCATAAATAAAGAATGAAATGTTAGTAAGTGTAGACTGCATGTATTAAATTTGTGAATTATGTAAAAATACTTTTTGGTTGCAAAATTAATGTTTAAAGTTAATTTGAGTATCTAATATTTTAAATGTATCTATTTTTAAAAATTGACACAATTTATATTCAATAGTATTCTGAGAATTTAAAAGAAAGAATAAAATATACTTAAACAATATATGTTTTTATATTACTGTAATGATTTTTAATTTTTTTCTTAAATAATTTTAAACATATAAAAATTGATTTTAAATAATGTTTGATTTAAAAAGATGATGTAGTAATTGTTTTGTCTGCAATTTCCAAAAGATATTTTAATTAGATCTATTCTTAAATTTTCAGCTTGATAATTAAAAATTGTGAACTTTCAGTTAGTCTAGATTGCATAAATTAAGTAGAGATATAATTATTTATTGAACACACAGGAAGTATATGTAAATAGTTTAAAACAGGCTATAACCTGTATCAAATGCACCTTGAAATTTATAATAGTCAAGCAATATTTTTATTTTGCCGATAGAGGGACCTCTCAAACTTTGACACAAGATAGCGACTTTTATAAAGATAAGAGTGGTGTCTTATCTTTAACCTAACTTTCCATTTATATAGGCCTATCTGAAGCATCTTGATTTGGGAGAATGAAGCTGTTGTTCTCCCCACTGTTTAAGTCCACTAAAATCTTGCCATTTACAATGAGTTAATATTATGATACAGGTTATAGGCTATCTTAAAATTATAAATTAAGTAGGAAAAGTGATTTCTCTACAAAAAGTCTGGTTTGGTAAGTTGACCCCATCTTCTTTTTCTTTAATGATTTCAAGTTGTGATTTTTTTATAACTAATTATTATTTGTTGATTTAAGTAAAATATGGAATGCTAAGTAGAACAATCTATTAAGGAATTTTTTTAAACTTAGACTTTCAACACTTCAAATTGCTCTAACTTCAGTATAAAAATCAATTACACAACTTGTGTTTATATTTGACAAAAGAACCTTTATTAATTCCAATTTATTTGTTTTGTATTCAAATTTTATTGTAAAAAGGATAACTTTTAAATTAAACGCTAAAATTTTAAATTCTATTTTTATTAATTTTAAAAAGAACTTATCTGCTACTTTTAAACTTGAACTTTAGAAATAATGATTATTTGAATACTGAATATTGCTACCATTTTCCAGAGCAGTCTCTTTTGGTTTAATTTAATATCAGTATTGAATTGGAACTTTTATGCAAAATTGTATGACCCTGCAAATGATAAAGGAATTCAAAATGTTAATTATTAATACATAAATGTTTATAGATAGTCATTAATAAGTTATTCATTTACTTATTTTAGGAATGCTCTTTTAAAAATGTTATTGAATTAGAATTATTTCAAAGGAATGAGACATTCATCCTTTCAGTTACAAATATACTATTTTTTTTAAAAAAAATATTATGAACTCTTTGCTACAAAATATTTCATATGATGAAAGTGTCTTTATTTGAGTATTTTTCAATTAATGAATTTTACGTTGCTAAATGTCATAGTGAAAATATCTGTTTTATTCTAAATAAAAATATGCTTTAAAAGTAAAATATAACCTGCATATAACATAATGCTTATTTAATCTGCGCACTATTAATAAAAGAGTTATAGTTATTCAGTATGCTGTATTATTTATGAAATGTCTTATTTCAAAGAGGGCATGAAATTTGATTTATTGTTGTTCATTTTTGCAAGAACATGCTTTTTATTTGCCGGCATATTTTACCAGCATCTCAATTTATTTCAATTTTCAATTATCTGCACTTCGCAAATTAAAGTATTAATTTATATAAATAGTGTGTAAAAGGTCTGCCCATCCCGTGTATATGTATGTATAAATGGATTATTCTCCTGTACATGAGGGGTCAGAATGACTAATATGTCAACATGGGTAGGATGACAACCTTGGCACTATCAAGCGCTTTGAACGTTCCATCATCAGATTTTCAATGAAATGGAAGGCTAAAGAGTTGTGAGTTGCAATAGTTTGAAGCCTGTCCATTAAAGTATGAAGATTGGCTATTTTAATATAAAGCTGAGCATTGATTGTATATATGTGTGAAGATAGTAATCTGGACCAACTGATGATTGCTGGTTTAGCATGAAATACACAAATTGGTGATTATTTATCTTTTCAACATGTGTGTGATCAGATGGGTCAGCAATATGAGATGGCACTGAGAGTGGTGGGTCATATGAAAGTCTGAGTTCGAACCCCACAAATAATATTAGCTTTAGTAAAACTAAATAAATATTGCATTTGCATTATGTAATAAGAATGAAGTCTATCCTCAAAATGATTGCTCTAAGTTATCAAAATATATCCACTTTTCAAAAGGTTTATTTTAATTTGTTATTATAATCTATTTATGAGAATATTGATTTTAACACCTCTCTTGACGCCCCATTTTGAATATTTACATTGCATTTATATTCAATGAAAAATTATGAATTGTGCTTCACTGAAGAAAATATTAATCTCATCTCTGCAAGGTATTATTAAAATTTACAATGATTATTATCTTGTTCTTAGATTTATATATATGTAATTAAAAAGTGGGTCGAAGATAATAGTGGCCACTCTTGTCTTTTAAAGTTTAATCTAAGATTTGTAGAGGTCCTACTGTTGCAACTAGGTGCATGGTCTTAAGGTTATAGCCTTAATATATACTACTTATTCTTCAATGTGCTCTTATAAAATATATGCAATATTTATGCTATTTGTTTTACTATATATTAATCAATTTAGAATGGATACATTGCATTTGCACCAGTGATATATATATAAATTTCTGCTACCTCATATTTTAATTGCTGTTATTATTTAAGTTTACAAAGCCATCTGAATAATTTGTAGAGCCTTCTGGGTATCCAAGGACTTTTATTTGATTTTAATCTGGCATAATGATATGGACATCAAGATTTAAAAACTCTTATTTTATTAGTACATAGCTCGAAAATATTTAGTTTCATATTTAGTTTTTATTTTATTATGCATATTCATTTATATATAATTTTATCTATAGGTAAGTTCTCAGAATATTAATAGTGCACCAAATATTTTTGAGTGTATTATATCTGTCCCTTTTGGGATTTAGTTGGAATGTGTATAAATGCTTGACAGAGTTTATGAAGCTGATATATATTTTACTACTGAATTGGTTTTTTACATGTGTTAAAGAATCGGCCGGGAAGCGAACTCGCAAACCCAGGACAACTACTTGTAAGGCAATGACGACTCGACCACCAACACTTGACTTACTATTGAATTGTTTTTCCACACTTTTAAGTGTCTAATTATATTTTGGGTATATGTATTTATTTTATTGATTTTACACATCACTTAGTTGTCTGTAGTATAAGAAAGGAGAGTGTTTTCTCTTTCTCTTATAGATTGTTGAATTATGCCAGTGAGATTTTATATTTTTGTGGTACAAAGCATATATTTAGGCAATTCCCTCTTTTTTATCATTTATTTTTACATTGCATGACTAAAGACAAAATCCTAACTCATTATTATCCTCTTGTGTACGTGATTAAGTTGATGCCATCATTATGTTTTTGCCCTTGTTTTTTAGTCTCTTGATGTGTATCTTAGTGATTATAATTTTATGTGTAATGTGCAACCATGTATTTATACTGGCTTTTACGGATGTTTGAAGGTGATGCATGATATCAACCATGTCTTCACTTGAACTCCTTGTAAATCAGAATAGTTTTTGATTTGTAGATCTTACTGATATGCCTAGATAGCATATCCAGATGCTTTATAATCTGTCAAAATATTCGTGATTAAATTTATAATTATTCATGTGGCTGTATAAAATTTACATATCTTCTTCAGTATTCATCAGCATTCACAACTACCAAAGGATGGTAAGATTTTTATCTTATTTAGTTTATTGAATACATTTCATGTAGATAACTATATAATAGCAAGTAAAATTATTAAAAGTGACACCTTGTCTAAACCTATAGGAAGTTATATTAACATTTCTGATTTGCTAGTAATTTTGTTATATTTTAATTGTAACTCATAATTTTTTTTTTTTCCTTTGGAGATTTTTGTAATTTGTAAAATTGACCAAATAACTTGATAATTGCTTTCTTGTTATAAATGTCAATAAATATTTTTAATTATTAATTTATGATTTCTCATTTGCATTCTCAGAAATCTAATATTATCATCCACCATTATTTATTTTATGCATTCATCATCATCATCATCAACCATTATCAATCCACTGCAGGGTGGTTTCTCCAAGTTCATTCCATCTTCTCTGATCTTTAGCTTCTCTTCTCCACATTACCACTGTACACTTTCTTATTTCATCCATCCATCTCACACATGGTCTCTTTCTGGTTCGTTTACAATCTCTTGGAATCCAGTTTAAGATTTCAATTGTCCGTCTATTATCATACTGTATAGCAATATGTACAGCTCAACTCCACTTCAGTCTTTTAATTTTTTTAATGAGGTCAGTAACACCTGTTTGTTCTCTTACCCATATATTGCGTTTTCGATCTCTTCTTGTTACTCCCAACATACATCTCTCCATACTTCTTTGAGTTGTCTGAAGTCTCTGTATTGCTCTGCCATTAAGTGTCCAAGTCTCAGATCCATAAGTAAGAACTGGTAAAACACATTTATTAAAAATTTTCCTTTTCAAACACATAGGTATATTTCCTTTTAGTATAAAATTATTTCTACCAAAAGCACTCCAATCAAGTTTAATTCTACGATTAATTTCATTCATTATGTTTCCATCTGTATTAATAATATGACCAAGGTATTTGTAGCTATTAACTTCTTTTAACTCATCATAATCAATCTTTATTTTCATATTTTGACATTTATATTTAGTCCTACTTTCCTACTTTCATCTGGTAACTCCTGCAACATTTCCTGAAGCTAGATCTAAAGCATTATTTGCAAAAATAACTACATCATTTATTATTACAAATTAATTGAAATAAAAAATCACGTTCTTATAACAATATATATTTCTTACTGTTTATAAATAAGAACAAAAGAAATAAATAGCTTGTGACTTTTAGTAGAAAAAAATTCGATCAAGTCATCATCATCATCATCAACCATTATCAATCCATTGCAGGATGAAGGTCTCTCCAAATTTAATTCATCTTCTCCAATCTTTAGCTTCTCTTCTCCACATCACCCCTGCACACTTTCTTATTTCATCCATCCGGCTCACATGTGGTCTCTTTCTGGGTCTTTTACAATCTCTTGGAATCCAGTATAAGATTTCAATTGTCTGTCTATTATCATCTCTTCCAACAATATGTCCAGCCCAACTCCACTTCAATCTTTTAATTTTTTCAATGAGGTCAGTAACATCTGTTTGTTCTCTTAACCATACATTGCGTTTTTGATCTCTTCTTGTTACTCCCAACATGCATCTCTCCATACTTCTTTGAGTGGTCTGGAGTCTTTGTATTGCTCTTCTATTAAGTGTCCAAGTCTCAGATCCATAAGTAAGAACTGGTAAAACACATTTATTAAAAATCTTCCTTTTCAAACACAGGTATATTTCATTTTAGTATAAAGTTATTTCTACCAAAAGCACTCCAACCAAGTTTGATTCTATGATTAATTTCATTCATTATGTTTCCATCTGTATTAATAATATGACCAAGGTATTTGTAGCTGTTAACTTCTTTTAACTCATCATAATCAATCTTTATTTTCATATTTTGAGAAAATCCATTGAGCATTACTTTAGTCTTTTTAACATTTGTCTTTAGTCCTACTTTTCTACTTTCATCTGATAACTCCTGCAACATTTCCTGCAGCTCTAAAGCATTATTTGCAAAAGTAACTATATCATTTATTATTACAAATTAATTTAAATAAAAATCATATTCTTATAACAATATATATCTCTTACTGTTTATAAATAAGAATAAAAGAAATAAATAGCTTGTGACTTTAAGAGAAAAAAATTCGATCAAGTACTTTTACTTATATTTTTTTCTTTTTAACATAGCTAGTGTGAGGGTGAAAATTTTTTACAGTAAGTCTAGCTTTATTTCAAAAAGATGTCTAAATTGGTGTAATATTTATATTGTATAAATGCAACTTTAATAAGTTTTATTAATATATTTTTCCAATTAAACTTTAAAAAGTTTTTCAAACTTCAATTACTTTTTGGTTTATATTTATTATGGTACATCTAAACACCACTAATTATTCTCTTTGAAAAAAAAGTATACTGCAAAATATAAACCATGCAAGATACAATGGCCAAATTGATATCCTTTTTTATAAGTGATATATTATATCTTTACATTTGGATGTCTATATAATTGAAAAAAAAAAAAGCTTAATCCCCAGTACTTGATTTTCCAGCATTATCTTTAAATAAAAATATTAAAAATTTCACACATAGTAACAACATTATTAAATCATCAAATAATATTTAATATAAACTGCCCTGTAGTTTCATATTAACAAATACAATAATGCTCTATTGCAGATAATATAGTGTTGGATCGGTTATCTCCTTCAAAAAATTTATTTGTATACATGTGATGAAAAAAATAATATTGTTTAAAGAAACCAATCCAAAATAGAGGACTCTTAGAATAAATTCATATTAAATTAAATTAAAAAATATTTAAAGTTGTAATTATAAATTTATTTTAAATGCACATTATTATATTAAGTAAAATTTACTAAGGCTGTAACCTCAAGAATATATATCTGAAAAATGCGAAGGTATGGACCTCTACAGGTCATAACCGCAAGCTTACTCTATGTTAAAAAATATTGTACATTCTAACAAGAATTTGTGTATATGTATTTTAAATGTTTATTGAATAGTTTTATATTTACTACTGATATTAGGGGATTGTGACTCTTTACTTTATCTGCTGTACAGGGTGCCACTAGGTTATTTGAACCTAGAAAATTTATAATGTAGGCAGATACTTCTTGTTAAGATTCTACTTTGACCGTTAGGCCATGACCCTAGCTCAAAGAGACACAGAGATTTAATATATAACTTATTAAAATGTATTTCAATATTAAAATAAAAAGTAAAATAAGCCACTGCCAGTAATAACACAATAAACCATTTATTGTCGTCCATATATAAATTTAAATTTGAGGAATAAATTAATCTTGCCTTAATTTGCTATTGTCAGTTTATACTTTAGTTAAAATCCACCCAAATGGACAGTTTATATAATTTTGTTTTAGAATGTTGAGCATAAATAAGCTACATAGATTATGCAATTAAAACTTTTCAAAACATCTAACCTCAGGCTAAAAGTTTGTAGCCAAACCAACACTTGTTTCCTAATATACAGATGCAACCAATGCAATATAAGATGTTAGCATAAAACCACACTGGTAGGATTGTGTGTCTGCAGTGTGATATTATTTAAAAGAAATGATCCTCGTTCAGTACAGGAATGTGCATCTGTCTGGCAAAGGAATCATATATATAAACATTAAAAGAAATGCTTCGTATGGAGGGGGAGTGGTCTTTGCTGACTTATAGTTCCTATCCATAGAGCAAAAGGGAAAATCAATGGCTGGTAAGTACTCTATGTCCATTGCAATGTGATGGCTACACTTTTGGGGCTATGCATTCAGTTGAGCACATTTCCCAGTGTGCTAACATGCTTCACATTACATTGATATAAACACCAATATATCCCTCTACCAGCATCGACTCAATTACAAAACAAATAGTCTGAAATTAAACCCCCTTAAACTAACATAAATGTTAACAAATCTATGCAGCCATCTACACCCAACTTTCAATTTAATAATTTAGTTAACAGATAAAAATAAATAAAAGAAAAATGGAAATGATTAGCAAACATATACCTAAAAAAATATTAATAAGGGATTTGGAATTCTTTAAGTCAGATAAGAGTTCATACTTTAGGTTACTAATTGAAAGTTTGTTTAATAGATTGATCTATAAGTTCATATTGATAAAAGTTTATACTTTCCAGAGTAAGTCTTTACGAATCCTCCTGATTGCAGCAGGTTTATGGAAAACCTTAGTTTTCTTTTACTTTAAACTCAGAAGATGCATATTAGTGAGCAATCCATCCATTTTCATATACTATATGAATGGTAATACAGTGGTAACATATTAACTGACAAAAATGTATGGAGTGAACATTAGGAATTTTCCAGTCCACTAAGGTTTCAGAGGCATCAAAGGGTCTCTTTTCACATAACAGCAAACACCTTTTTGTATCCATGTTATATATATATATATATATAGCATATAATCCATTGTCATATATATATATATATATATATATATATGACAATGGATTATATTATGTATAAAAGAAAATTCCAAAGTGTTTCAAATTGCCCTACACACATAGATAATATAATAAAGAGGAATATATATCTAGCATTTAAGAAATAATAATGCTAGGCAAATCAATCATTTGATGAAATAATTCAGATTCTTGGAAAATATGCAGTTGGTTTGTACTATCTCATATATAATTTTATGATTAATCTGGAAAAATAAGTTAGAATGATTATTTTCAGAGACATATAATAAGTTCAGTATTTCATTGAACACATATTTTAAATAATCACAATATGCAAATCAAAGATTATGGTTGTTTTAGAAATTATTCAGATGCTGAACAATTTTTTGCAATGGATGTACAAAGATATTTATAGTATTGGGATATATAATGACTCTTAATATATTGTATATAATCATATTTGTTACCATTGATAACTGTTTTTATCTGTTATAGTACATCTGCCTGATATAAGTGAAGAATATATCAACATGTTTCCATCTACTACAATATATAAATTAATTATATGTATGAAATTAAAGTGATTATATCAAATTATATGTCACTTATTGACATTTTCTATTTAAAACAAAAAAAAAATGTTTTCAACATTCCTAAGTAAATATCAGTCACATTTCAATGCAAAGTAAGAACCAGATAAATTTGTGACTATGTAAATCAAAAATGATGGTGGTTTTATAAATAATTTATATGATGTTCAATTATTTGTAACAGAGGTATACATTTTTTTATGGTGTTATGGATTACAATATCATATGGATATATAATAATTCTTAATGTACGGCATGTTTATATTCATTGTCATTGATATGTCTGTTAGAGTATATCCACTTGTCATTAGTGAATAATATATCAGCATGCATCCATCTACCATAATATATAAATTAATGAAATTCATGAAGTTAAAGTTTCTTCTTCTTTTGAGGCTTTTGATAAGATTAATAATTTTAAAATGGAAAGTAATTGGGTATTTGGAAGTTTAGATATTGAAAATATGTATCAGTCTGTTAATAGGTTAAGCAGTATTGATGTTCTTTTGTCTGTATTGATTAAGAAAAGTTCTTTATCAAAAAATAAAATTAAGGTAATTAAAGATTTGCTTTTGTTATTGGAAGATTCTATGTATTTTACTTATAAAGGTAATTTTTATAAGATTAAGGAAGGGTGGATAATAGGTTATATTATTTCTCCTTTAGTATATTCAGTTTATATTAGTTTTATGGAAGAGGAAATTATTAGTAAAAATAATGGTTTATATGTAAAATTATTTATCAGATGTGTTGATGATTGTTTATTTGTAGTTGAGAATGATTAATTGAAGGAATTTGTAAATGAGTTTAATTGTTTTGATCCTTCTATAAAATTTGTGTTAGAAGGAGGAGGGTTAGATTTTGGTAAGTAAAATTTTTAGATCTTTTGGTGATTAGAAATGTAGAAACTAATTGTTTATTGTGCAGTCATTTAGTTAAAAGTAAAGAATTAAGATCTATAATTAAACCTGATAGCTATCAGTCTGTATCTCATAAAGTAGCTGCTTTAAGGAATTATTGTCATAGGAATATTAAATTAAACATTTCTAGTGGGGTAGCTTTGTTTCAGAAATATCAATTTTATAAAGATTATTTGAGTGTTGGATACTCTGATAAATTTGTTAAAAGTATTTTATTTAATAGTAATATTTGTAAGGATGTAAAGGTTAAAGAAAAATATGATTTTATTTCTTTGCCATTTAAATTGTCTTCTTATAAAATTGTGTGTAGAAATAGTAAATTGTTTGGAAATAACAAAATTGCTTGGAAAAGGGGTGTAACATTGAATAATTTATTAAATAATACAAATAAAGTTTTTGATAAAAAGACTATTCCTGGTGTAGTATATTTTATTCCTTGTTTATTTTGTAAGAAGGTTTACATAGGTCAGAGTAGTTTGAGTTTAAATGAAAGAATAAAGGTTCATAAAAGTAGAGTTAAAAATAGATATCTTAGTTCTGCTTTGTATGTCCATGAAAAAGATACAGGTCACACTATTGATTTTGATGAAGCTAAGGTTGTCTTCTTTGAGAGAAATGAAATCAAAAGAAGAATTAAAGAGTCTTTATTATTGAAAATTTATTATTCTGAAGCAATTAACTTATTTAAGAGTTCTTTTAATATTAAGGGTGGATGGGAAGTGAATGGATTTGTGGGTAGTTTTTAATAGTATATATAATGTGTGGTTTTTTTTTTTGTAGTTCTTTACACTTGAGAAGTCTGCTTGTAGCAGTGAAACCTTAGGTTGTGTTTTAATATTATTTTTATGCTGGTCTGGTTTAATTTTAGATTTGGGGTAGTTTTGATTTTATATTGACTAGTTTAGCTTTATGGTTGTAATGTTTATATATATACACTTGTTCATTATATCCAACGTTTCAACTACATTTAATTTATAGCCATACAAATAATTTCATATAAACTAAAGTATATTACAAGATAAAATATTTTTTTATTTATGCATTAAAGTAAATTATTTTTATCGTCAGGGTTTTTGTTTCTAGCTTTTTTAAATCTAAATGCAAAAATAATAAAAATAATTTAGTTAACATAATTGAAGCTATTTTCTGCTAGAAGAATTGTAATATATCATTGGAAAAAAAAACCTTATTGCAATGGTTTAAACTATTATTATTTCATCCTTTTATTAAGACTGAAGATGGAACTCTGAGATCCTTGAAAATGACTATAAATTAAATGTAGTCGAAACGTTGGATATAATGAATAAGTGGATATATATATATATACAAGAAATAAAGTTTTTGTAAAGAAAGAAGGAAAATGAGACTCTTAATTGTTTGTAGTATTTAATTATATGTTTAAAATACAAGGAATAAATCCTTTATGTTGCTTTTGCAAATTAAAAATAAATCTTAGATATAATAAAATATCTTTATCTAACAACAATATATATATATATATATATATATGTAATATAGTCATATAATCATAACACATAAAAATAATATAAAAAAGCTCTTTTCGGCAAATTTTAAATTTTTGCCCTTTTCAATATGTCTTAATTACAAAAATAACCTATATATTATATCTAAGATTTATTTTTAATTATATGTTTATATGTAATGTATATTTTGAAAAGAAAAAAATGTTGGAGTATTGATTAGAGGTTTTAAACAGAAGTAATAATTAATGATCTATAATAGTACACACATATCTGGAGGTAGTCTAACTTAGATGGAAAAAAATCAACATAAAGTTCCATTCCATTCTATTCTTCTTTTATTTTTTTCTGAGATAGACTTAGGGTTTCAAACATCTTCATGTGCACTATAAAAAAATGTCAGGGTTTCTAAGATTTAAGGATTTCTTTTTCTACTGTAAATTTTTACATCTTTTACTAATAGATAGCTGGGTTTTTTACAGATGGTTATTAGCAGGATTTCATGGCAGTGATGATGAGAGGAAGGCCAGTCTATTTTAACATGTTTATTTCATAGTTTGCTTTTTCAACTTATTTATTTGTATTGTGGCCATTACATAATTCAATTACTAAGCAATATTAAAGTTCATTTTCTGAGTTTTTTTATTATACTCAATTTTTTATCTCCAATATCTAAAGTATTTTTAGGCTTTATTCAACTCAAACCTTGACTTAAATTTCTTTAAAAAAAATCATGGACAAGTTGCCTAAATATGATTTGCCATTTTCCTGGTGTTAATCATTCCGTCTGGAATAAAAGTGTTTACAAGAGCCATGATCAATTCTCCATGCTAATATACATCAAGGAATTGATCTTACCTATGACTCTAGCCCATCTTTTATAGTCCCATGAAGAATATTTGAGAAAACCCAGTAGGTACACATTTTCTTCTTATCTATTTAATTATCGAAACGTTTTTTTCTTTAATTAATTTATAACAAACATTGTATAAATTATTATCTAATTGTTATTTGCTGTTATTTTTTTATGAACAACAAGATAATCCTATAGAAAGAAAAATTCTTTAATTTTTGCTTTATTTTTTAAATTAAAGTGCTGGGTTTTTTTTCTTTTTTTTGTATGATAAAAGGTAAAAAGAAAATACAAAATCTATTTTTTAATTACAGAATAATTAAAACAACAACAGAAAGCTTTTTCTTTGTTTTCCATAAAGTGGACCAAAAAAATAGAGAAAGAAAATTCTGAGTAATGATGTGTTTTTAATTTAAATAACAGCTAATTACTATTATTTGCGTGTGCACACACATATAAGTCTACAGACATATCTTTATGGACAGCATAAACTGGAACAACTTTGTGATGGGGTTTGATCATCATCATCCCTGTAACAATATATGAATTGTAATGATTAGGTATGCATGGCTGATAGTTGTCTTGATGACATACATGATGTGACTATATAGCACTATATCTTAAGTATGTTAGTATATATATTAATAATATGCAGTAAGCATAAGTGATATTTAATCTTTCAGGATCGAGTTTATGATCATCATCAAACTCTGGGAACTATCTAGTAAATATCATTAGAAAATGTTCCAATATTATTCCTTGTATTTGTACTGATATGATTTAAGAAATTTGTCTCTTTAATATTTTTTAATCTTTATGTTAACTCTTCATAAAATTTAATGAATAAACTGACCAATACATTAATCTGCATTTGTAATATCTGACCAAATCACAGATTACATAAAACTGTCCATGGACATGATATTCCAATCTGACAATTTTCATGTAAAAAAAAAAAATTGAAATCTCACAATATTTAAATGAATAATAACACAAAAATATTTACTGCTTATTAATGATATAATTTTCAGTACAATTTTTTATTTCTATTTTCAAAGAATATATTATTTAGCAAATATTTATAAAGCATAAAACAAGGCATTATATTTAACAAATATCATTATGAATACCTTCTAAAAGATATTCTTCTATTTTAAATTTTATTCCTCTTTAAATACTTAAAGTTTTCTCTATCTATTCTTTTTAATTTTTTAACAAGATTTTCTTTTAACTAGTAATATTACTTCTAAATTCATATTTTAAATGGGAATTTCATGAACATGTTTAAAAGTGACATATACTCAAAAATAGCTTAGGTTTAAACCTGATCAATTCCAAAATGTTAATATAGTGATAAAAGCAATAAGATTAAGCATTACTTGGTACTAACAAATATCCCATGCATTTAATGCACCTAAAATATAATTTCACACACGAATGATTCTAAGAAATATAATTTATTTATTTAGTCAACTCTGTCTTTGCATATATATCCAAAAGAAAGTTAGTCTACTAGAAATATGTAAAGTGCATAAGCATTAGCCTGATCGCAAATTTACAATTACAATTTATTAACATAGCAATATATAACTAAATATCTTTACTATATAAATAAATACCTTACTATACAGAATACTGACAGTATAAATCATAGTAAAGTTGTTCATAATTAACCATATATCTTTTTAAAACTAATAATAATTAAAAGAGGTTGTTAGTCTTAGACTCCCATTCTTTAAAAAACAGTATTTCTAAAACTCTGAACTTACTGAGATGTTAGCTATCAGATATATCTCTCATAAAATATTATCTTTAAAATCAAATCATTCATGGATATGGTCAGCGTCCGCTCTTATATCTAATACACAATATCTTTACTTCTCAGTCACTTCACATCATAATATCATGGATACAGAATATATTTAACTATAAGTAAAAGTTCTAAATAAGTGTATTTATGTAATACATTTATATACATAAAAATATAAAATACAAAACCATAAAACAATACAATACTAGATAAAAATCCAAATTTTACCAAAATTCTTACACAATCATGGTTTCATCTACTAAACAAATAGTCATTCTTAAGTGAAAATCAAACTAAAAAAACAACATATATATATATGTGTATGTGTGTTAGTGTGTGTGTGCATGTGTGTGTAAAACAAAACTTTCCATAATTTATTTCAAAAAACAACCTCCCTTTATATCAAAAGATGTCTTCATAAGATTGATAGCCTCAGTGTGGACTTACTGCAAGGCCTTAAATTTTTAAATAAAACAATACTAATCATATTTAAAATAATAAACCATTTATATTACTAAGCTTGTGTTTTATACACAGTTAATGAAGCTATACTTAACAATTGATAAGCTAAGTGCTTTTGGGAATTCTATGTTCCTGTATTCATAGCTCTTTTCACTAGTAGTTATTTAATTTCAAATTAAAATGATTATATTGCTCTTTTTTTTTTTTGAGTGGTCTTTTATCCCAGTTCTTCGACTGATCATATATATCAGAACATATTCCACATATATGCACACGCACAGTATTTATTGCATTACTATTGTCCTATCTTTTACAAATCTTTAGTATTACACTTCAATGTAAAATATTAATATAAAACTTTTATTTAACACAACCCTCTTTAGATATTTTTCCTTTCTCTTATTATTATTCATTTATATTTGAAAGAAGACAACTTTTTAAAAGAATATACATTTTAAATCATAACTGATTTTTAAAATGAATTACATATGAAGAGGCAAATGTTGTTATATTTTTTTAAAAAAATAATTAAAAGTTAAATGTTAAAAAAAATTAAACATAATAGTTCTTTTTTTATATACACCTGGGTCTCATTTTACGGGATAGATAGGTTCCTCAGAAAACATGCGCAAACAAAATTGCGCAAAAATAGACGTAACTTACCTTGAAAAAGGGGGGATACAGACTGTGATTTTTCAAAACTTGCATAAAAGCAAAGAACCAATGTAAAATTACTTTAAAATTTCCGCAAAAAAAAATAAGGAAATAAAATATGACTAATAAAAAATTTCAAATTTGAAAAAAATTGATACAAGACAAACTTTTTTTAACTATAATATTTAATTTTATTCAAAACAATATATTTTTATGCATAATTTACAGTAATTTACATTTTTTTATACATGTTTTAATTATTATCACTATTTTCCGGTAAACAGGTTCGTTTGCAAACTGGTAAAAAATCAGATTCTTCACAAGAGGAAATACAACTAGTGCCAATGTCACTCTCATGTTGTGTTAATGGTTTTCTGGTGACAATGTAATTAGTAATTAATCTAACAACTAAAACTTAAATTTTTATTTTTGTCTTTAATTTTTTAATTTTCAATTTTAATTGTGCCCACTGCTATTACTGACCTTTTAAAAATAAACTTGTGGACACTAAATGATTAATAATTGATTACATTCTTTTTTAAAAAGCAAAAACAGAATGTGATTTAAAATGCAAAATTAACATGCACAATGTTTGAACAAATTTACATTATAATCTTGTAAAATTTAATGTGTGTATACATAAAATGTGGAAATCATGATTTTAATTTCATTATTACATAAAATCTTACTATTATAAAGCACTGAAAATATTGAAATTACTAAGATGAAAGTGGAATTCCAATAATGTGCTATTACTTTCAATATGACGTAAGTGTGCAAAATTTATTATTTAAAATAATAGCGCATTATCGGAGTTCGACTTCTGGAGAAACGTGAATCGCGTAACTTCAAAATCACGTTAAATAAATCCGCGTAAAAAGAGACCCAGGTGTATATGTCAAAGCATTGACCGGGAAGTGAATCTGGGCCAGCTGCTTGGAAGGCAGCTATGCTAACTGCTAGGCCACCAACACTTGACAACAGTTCTTTGCAGGAATTTTTTCAATAATTTCTAGTGACGTTTCTGTAATTCATGTTTTTGGTTTCCCTTGTTAACATGCCCATGTAATTTTTTTAAAAATATAGTTAGAATGTCACATATAATCTTTTCTGATAGAGCTTAATTATCTTTCTTCTGTCTTACAATTTTGTTTCTTAAAATTTCCTACATAAAGACTTGCTGGCTTATCATCATAATATAATTTGCATTGTGAGTTGAATCTTTTTACAAGAGGATATTCAAATTGGTTTTTATTGGTTTCAATGTAGACTTCAGGCAGATGATGGATTTTCTTACTTTTTAGTCACTAAAAGTCATATTGGTTTCTCTAATGTCCAGCTACAAAGAGAGTAGGCTACTTGTACATATGGTCTGTGATCTCATTTGTTTTTCAAACCTTAGATAACTTTAATTGCATTTAATTAAAAGTATTTTTATATTATAATTACCTCCCTAATTACATTCTTACCTTGGACAAAAAGCCTAATCATGATTATTTCTATATTATATACAATATTATTACCTGATTTATAAGTTAATAACATCTTGAATAACACAGTGGAGTCATTTTGATATAAAAGACTGCAGCCAACTCACTTGCTAGAAAATATGATTTCAACATGCAATGGCTGACTTTAATAATTGGATATAAAAATTCTTACATTTGCATTTAAAAATGTATAAACCTGTGAAAATCTTCTGTTTAATATACATATATTAGAAGATTTATATATAATTGAAAACCTCTTGGCATGGTCATTAATATATTTACACATCATGTCCATTATCTAGGGTTCAAATTTATGCTAAATTAAATTTGGACATTATTTTTTCAGGCATCAGAATGTTTTAAAATATTTCCCCCATAATTGGCTCATAGCCAATCCAGAGAGGCAATCAATAATTGCTTAGTAAATGTATATCTAACCATTTTTAACTAGTGGGAAAAAAACAAATATAAGATACCACAAAAAAACTTTCAACAGTAGACTATTGGTATATCTCTTTAATCATCATCATCATCATTTTCAATCATTATCAATTCACTGCAAGATGACAGTCTCTCCAAGTTAAACCTTTAATCTTCTCTGAAGTCTAGTTTCTCTTCTCCATTTCATTCCAGCACATTTCCTTATTTTATTCATCCATCTCATCTGTGGTCACTTTCTAGGTCTTTTACAATTTCTTAAAATCCGGTTTAAGATTTTAACTGTTCATCTATTATTATTTTTTTTAAAAATATGTTCAACCCACTCCACTTTGGTGTCTCAATTCTTTCAATGATTTAAGTAAAATTTGTTTGTTCTCTCATTCATGTATTAAATTTAGCTCACTTTTTAAATATTTTTTAGGTTATTAGAGAAAATATTTGCTTTGCATTTGGCTATTTATATATGTAAATTTGTAATATTAGTAATGTATATTTAAATGATAAAATTCTATTAATTAAAAGAAAAATATATATATATATATTTTACTCTCCATTTAGACCTATTGAGTATGCTAATGTGAAGAGATGCACATTTTTCTCAGATGATATTTTTGTGAAATATATTGCTGCACGACTTTCATTAATAAATCTTTAATCATTAATTGCCGAACAGTCTATAGTATATTAAATAATAAAATTGCACAGTGCAATGTTACGTACATTCACTAGGTAAAAATATGGAAGTAAGTTTGAGTATTTTACAATAAAATTTATATATAAGGGATTTGAACTCAGATTTTCACATCACCCTCAACTCTCCATGCCATCTCATATTGCTGATCCAATTGATCACACACATATTGAAAAGATAAATAATCACCAATTTGTGTATTACATGCTAAACCAGCACTCATCAGTTGGTCCAGATTACTATCTTCACACATATATACAATCAATGCTCAGCTTTATATTAAAATAGCCAATCTTCATACTTTAATGGACAGGCTTCAAACGACTCCAACCCACAACTCTTTAGCCATCCATTTCATTGAAAATCTGATGATGGAATGTTCAAACCCCTTGTTAGTGCCAAGCTTGTCATCCTACCCATGTTGATGTTAGTGATTCTGACCCCTCATGTACAGGAGAATAATCCATTTATACATACATATGCGAAGGAAGGGCAGACATTTAATGCACTATATTTCACTATGTAACTTAATACAATTTATAGTTATGTAGATCAAGATACATACATACGACCGGTTTAATAGTGTAGGGCACTTTAACAATATTAGTAGTATAAAAATTATCTGGCAGCCACAAAATGTTATGTGTCAGATCATATCCTTACTATAAGTTAGAATTTATTTTGAAAAAAAAATGGGTGGGTCCAAAACAAAAATATATTTTGGCACCAATATTATAAAAATACAGTGTTAGAAAATAACACGTGCATTATTGTGAATGTTTGTTGTTCATGGAGTTTGAACACGATAAATGAACTAAATGAGCCATGATTCATAGATTTTGACATCCAGAATCCACCATTCTATTAATGACCTAAAGCTCACAGAGCAATAACACTCGTTATTTATCGCATACTTCAGATCCGACGTAAATGATTAAATAGATGCTGACAAGACCTTTGAATTGCCAGGTCTAATGTAGACTAATTAATTGATATGAATTTCATTTTTGTTAATTTCTTATTACTTTTATACTTTGATACACATATGTTTTAAGCTGGTAAAATGTCATAAAGATTTCAGAGCACAACGTACTTATATAATAAATTCTCATCTAAGTATTAATCATATTTTGACTTCGTTCATTGAGCATTCTGTTTTTGGAACACATACGTATTTTCTTACACTATTCTAAAGTTTAGTAAGCCTTGAAAGGGATATTTCTATTAGTTGACATTGAAAATTGAATACAATACGTTCAAGTGTAGTCTTTTCAATGTTTCTTTTTTTTCTTTCTTACGTTTGCTTTTTATTTGATTTTTTCTTTTTTAAGAGATTCAGATTTGGCTATTCATGAAAAATGAAACCGTTCTTTTTCTTCTTTTTTTTAATGTCTGTATGTAAATAATCTGCATTCTTTATTATATTTACCTATACTTTAAATAAGCCGTTCACATCTTATTGGTAATTCTTAATTGGTTTCTTAGAATAAAAAAATCTAAAATATGTTTTGAAATAAACAGTGGCTATGCTCCCAAGTCCATATGTTAACTTGACTTATAATTGATTTTCTAACTCCGTCATTCATTTGTTATTTAGCTTCAGTTTTTCCAATATAATTCTTTTAAGTCTGCTTATAAACAAGATTTGCTTGAATGAATTAGTATGTAATTCGGCTGCCTGTCTGACTATAACAGTATGATATTTAAACTCTCCCACCTGCTGGTTCGTCTTAGACTAAGAAAAGTGCGTAGAAGCAAAATTAGATTGCAATATCATAATTTCACAGATGTTGATAAAACATTGTTTTCGTATAAAAAAGATTCTAAAAAGATTTAGAAATGGGGTATTTCTTTTCATTATCTTATAAAGTATAAACTCCAAGGAAGAAGGGAAATCTTATTTGTTTTGTTCAGCTTAACATTGGCCAAGCAATAAAACATTAAACGGAGTAAAAAAAAATTAATAGAAGCCAATAAAAAATAACTAAGAAATATAATCAAAATCATAGGAAAACACTTTTGTTATAATCACTTATAGATAGAATAGACGGCCTTTACGAAAATATGTAATGAATTATTTAATAGATAGTAATAACAGCAAATAATTTAACACAAAATAGTGATCAAACTGAGTTTTCTGCCTTTATTACCATTAAATATTTGTTAATATATTATAACGATACGGAAATAAGAGGTAACAATATGGGGATAAAATGAAAATAAACATCAATAAACGACAAGGGTTGCAAAACAAGTAACGAGTAATTACCTAAGTTTTATCAGGGGTGATGGAAAAAAAAAACAAAAACATTATAAGCATCGTTGCTTTTAGTGAGCATAAAAAATAATCAAAAATCAGCAAAAAAATAAACAAAAACAAATATATGTTATAATATAGTTATCACTATTCAATAATCAATCTTTGTACTGAGGCATACTATACAATTTTAAGCTATTCATTATTAAGCCAATGCCAATCATAAGGCATTATATTGTAAACACCGTCATCAATATTTATTTCTGCTGCATGCACATACCTTTGCGCTAAAATATTTATAATAGGAAAAAAATCAAAAGCAATAGGGTTATAAAATCAATAGTAATCATCATCAATGCCGTGGACAATTAGACACTATAAATGTACATGCTATCAATAACCTAATTATTGTCATCAAATATAAAATGTACTTCAAAGGAAACCGTTATTTCTTTAGCTCCATCTAAATAATTTAAAAAGATTTACATAGATGTCAATATGCACATACGTTTCATATAATGTTAATCCAAACCCATCCTTGGGATCATAAGTATTTTGGAATTATGAACAAGAAAAATACAAAATAGTTAATCTAATCTGGAATAACTTAAAATATAATAAATTTATCGATTAGGGATGATGATGATGATAATAATAATAATAATAATAATAATAATAATAATAATAATAATAATAATAATAATAATAATAATAGCAGCAACAACAACAACAAATGAAAAGTCTGATAAACATTTATCACATTACAATTTTGACTATTCACCAAATTAAGAAATAATTTAATATGGTTTAAATTATAGTTTACAAAATATATAAATTGTAAATAATACTAAATAAATATTTATATATAATCATTAGCATATTTGATAATACTAATATTTCAATCATTATCATTTTCATTAATTTTACAGGCTAATATAATTCTATTTTAACAAAATCTAAATAATTAAATGTTAAATACATATACAATGTACACAGATGTGCATATTCTAATATAACATATTTTAATTATTAATTATCTTAATTTTTAAATTGAATTATTTTCACAATGGAATTATGCAAATATATTAAAATCAATAACAGAATCTACAATTTTATTATATTTGTTAAACTTTAAGCAAAATCTTTCATCAATATGACAACAAAATATCGAAAAAATATACTTAGAGTTTCAATCCTCTAGAAACTCTAAACTGGTTAATCCCTTTTATTTTCTTCATAAATATCTTTTTCTTACTAACTGGATAATTTATTCATCTTATTCAAAAGTTGTATAATTTTCAAATAAATTTGTGCTGTACAGTTAATGTTAAATACTCTTTTATTTTGGGTAATAAGTAGGAATAGGTTTTCATTATAGCAGAAGTAGTATTTAAAACATGTCAATATTAATATATATTTCACTCACTTGTCAATTTCTTATGTACTTTATATGTATGTAAAAAATATCAGTAGCCACTTTTGACTGTACTCCTATTCCTAAAAAATAAGATTTTTTCATTAATATTTTTATATATGTTTATCATATTTCAAAATGTACTGCTGATATTTCTCAAAATTAGGCTGGCTTACATTGATTGATGATATGCTATATTCTGGCTAGTAGATATATAAGATAAATGTTGATTTTCAATTCATTTTAGTTTTTATTTTACAAATATCAATTGTAAAAATGTCTACCTCACACATATTGGGCTACAAAAGCAGGAAAAAGCCATTCTTCTATCCTTTTCTACATATTTAACTGCCCTTTGATACTTATGTTCTACAAACTTGTCAAATGCTAACAGTAAAACTGAACTCATTATTTATAGTAGAAACAAAGGATTACATAACCATTACAATTAACATTAATTATTTTACTTCTTGATTAATTAAAAGATAATTAAATTATCATTGTTAAATTTACATTCACCAAAATAAAAAATAGATTAAAAAATTACTTAATCTTTTAAAAATGTCTTAATTCTTTATGTAACATCAAATTATAGAATTAACTTTCTAAGTAATATTCATTATAAAAAAAAAAGAAACATTTTAATTTAAACAAAAATATTTTTCTTTTTTCATTATAATAAAAAATTATATTTTTGTCAAAATCAGACAGTTCAAATATTTGTATTAAATAGAAATCTTATTTATATTTGATTTTAATAATTTATAATATTTCAAAAATACCAAGAAATATTATTGCTTTAATTAATATTTCAGATACTTCAAATATTATTTTAAACAATTATATAAGAAAAGTTTGTCTGTGTTTATTTCTACTTTTTTAATATATATATATATATTAAATGAATTCCACTTTTATTGTTAACAGAAGATTACTTTGACAAGAATTTGAAATTGTTGATTTTTTTATATATTGGGATTGCCTAAGTGTTGACTGGCTTTTAATGTTTTCTTACAAGCTTATTTAGCCTTGAGCATTGTTACACTTATTATATATATATGTTAAAACGAAGATTTGCACGGGTTAAATATATAAAATACATACTTTTAATATCAATATACTGACGTTTCGACTTGGTCACACAAGCCATCCACAGAGTTATACTCTGTGGATGGCTTGTGTGACCAAGTCGAAACGTCAGTATATTGATATTAAAAGTTTTTAACACGGATGAACCCGCAAAATATGTATTTTATATATATATATATATATATATATATGTGTGTGTGTGTGTGTAATGTAAATAATCTTTGGCATCAATATCATATATATTCTAACCTGCAAATGTAACTTAATAATGATGATGATGAGTGAGCTAGATATTTATTGTACAACCAAGTGGATTCCACTTGTTAATCCAGTTACAGTGATCTTACATCCTGTAATCAAGGTGCATGTGCATGCATACTTTAATTAATCTAAAATACACAGAATTTTTTTAATTCAGCTTCTAAAAAATGAATAATTTTAGATTCAAATAGGTTAAATATAACGAAAAATTAAAAATAATGTTAATAACTGAAGAAAAACATAAGAAAAATGTTTAAAAAATAGCCAGTGGTAAAACAAAAGAATTATATTAAAACAAAAGAATTATATTTCAACAAATCCATGGTGTCATTATTCAGTTTGTAGCTGCCAAAATAATTTACTTTTGTGAAGAGTTATCATTCCCAAGTTTATTTTTCTTATAATATTTAAAAAATTTCGAATTAAATTTTATATTTTGATAAAGTAATGTAAAATCTTATTTATGAATGTAAAAAATTACAATAAATATCATTATTTACATCAAAATCAATTACAAATGTCTAGAACATCTTCGTTTAGTTTTTGAATTTGTCATTTAGAAATGCCTACAAGACAATTTCCAGATTTGGCAGGCATCTAATCAGAGAAAAAAGATTGGTCTAAGCACCAATATCCAGAAAAGAAAATTGATTCTTTTTTCCAAATATAATGCTATATGAGGATGTTTTTAAAACTACAATTTTAAATTTTGAATTTCCTATAAAATAAGCCTAAAATGAAGAAATTGTGACCAAAATTGACCAAGAGATGGCACATGCTATACCCGAAAATCATAAATAGCATTTTGGTCCCAATAAATTAGCAATGAGATCTAAACAAAATAAACAATTGAAGGGGTAATATTTTAACAATAGAAAATGACTGGAAATGAAACTGATGAATAATATTGTTCTCAGATTTAAGTAGTGGACCAATACAAAAATTAGACAAAGATAAACCCTTTAAGTAAGAAAAGCACAATGAATAGATGTAACAAAACCCAAATGCAATACCCACCACTGGCAGATTTTGTATTAACTCCAAAATAAAATAGAGAATTAAATAAATTTAAAGATCAAGGACACCATGATAAATGATAATAATTTTATTATACAAAATATACATTATGATGACTATAATTAAAACAGTAAATAAGAACAAAAACAAATTTGTAATTATACTATGTATCGATTTCAATAGTAATTTTATAATCCTAAAACAGGGGTGGGCAAATAGCAACCAGCAGGCCACATGTAGCCTGATAGGAGTTTTTTGTGATCCACCAAGGCAATCAGAAAAATCCATCTTGAACTGTGATTTCCTTCCTGTGCAAAACCAAAGATTCATCTTGTATTTTCCACTAGGGGATGGCCACATCAATATGCATGTGCAGTGTAGATACGATGCAGAGTGCTTTTCCAGTTGATCTAGTTAATTTCAATTTTGTTTTTGCAACAGTAAATATATAAATTTCCAACTTTAGTGAAATCATGAACCCTCTGAAAAAATGTAAAATTGGTGATGAATGTTATGTGTTTAATGAAGAATGGATAAATAAATATTTCTTTGGTAAGTACTGGGAATAAAGCAGTGTGTTTATTGTGTCATGGAACAATAGCCATATTTGAGAAGTACAATCTGAAATGACAAAAATGTAGTGAATTTGGCTGCAACATTTCAAGGAAAAATACAAAATAAAAGCTGTGTGAAAAGGCTGAAGAAGCAACAAACATTATTTACAAAGCAATCAACACTTCAAAATAGCATTACAGAAGCAAATTTCATGTTAGCCTATAACCTTGGTAAACACAACAAGCCTTTTTTGGATGGCAAGTTTATTAAGCAGTATATGGTAGAGTGTGTAAGTGTATTGTGTCCTGATGTGGGAAGAAAATTTGAAAGCATTTCATTGTCAAGAAGAACTATAGTGTGGCATATTGACTCAATTAGTGACAAATTCACAGGACAGTTGAAGACTGAGCAAAGATTTTGTTTGATTTTCTTTGGATGAGAGCACAGATAATGAAGACACTGCACAATTATTCATCTTTTTCTGTGGAATTAATGAAAATTTCATCATCACAGAGGAATTATTTGGCCTAGAATTAATATAAGATAGAACCACTGGTCAGGAATTGCTTGAGTGTGCTGCAAATTGTGTGGAGAAAGTGGCTTGTCATGGAAGAAAATGGCAAGCATTACAACAGATGGGGCCAGAGTTTTCAGTGGAAAAATGTAGGTATGGTTAAGCTTTTAATAAAAAGTTACAAGCACTAGACACAGACAGTGATATTGTATCTTTTCATTGAATTTTGCATCAGGAGAGCCTTCGTAAAGTTGCACTGGACTTAAAGCCTGTGGTAAATCATATTGTTAGTGTGGTGAACATGTACACAGCAAGGGAACTTCACCATCAACACTTTAAATCTTTCTTGAGGATGTCGAGGCAGAGTAATTTACCATGACAGTGTGAGATGGTTGAGCCTGGGCAAAATGATAAAAAAAGTCTGGGCATTGTAGAATAAAATTCTCTTATTTCTGGACATGAAGGAGATATGATTTTGTTACAAAAATAGGATGTAAGGATGGAGATATGAGATGATTTTTGCAGCTGATGTATTTAAAAAATTGAATGAACTGAATGTGACATTGTAGCAAAAGGGATTGTTTACACATGAAATGTGGAAGCATGTAAAATCATTCAAAGCAAAACTAGGTCTATTTGCACGGCAAGCAGGTGAAGGCAATTTTTGTCATTTCCCTTTATTAGGAAAACAGAAAGTGCCTGAAAGTGTTTATGCTAAGATTAGGAATCATCTACAGTTTGGAGGATGAGGTCACAAGAAGATTTCAGGACTTTAAGAAAATTGAGCCTAAATTCAATTTGCTCTCTTATCCCATAACTGGTGATATTGACACAGCACCTAAGGAGCTGCAGCTTGAATTTATTGACATAAAGTCAGATCACACTGAAAGAAATGTTTAATGCTATGACATTAGTTGACTTTTACAAGTCTTTATCTGCTGAAAAAATTTCCATGTATAAATAAACTTTCTGGGGAAAATGTTCTCTATATTTGGGTCTACATATATTTGTGAGCAAAGTTTTTCTTGCTTGATGATCAACAAGAGTAAATACAGATGCTCTTTGACAGACATTAACTTGCAGGCTGTGATGAGAATTTCAACAAGCAATCTCACTCTTGATTTCAAAAAAATAGCAGAAAAGTATGATAGGGTACATTTGTCTCATTAAACTGATTTTAGAATTAAATGTGCTTGCAAGTATAATATGAAATTAGCACAATAAATAAATTTAATAAAATGCCACTATTTTATTTAATATATATTTATTAACTTTTATGGTACAATTTATACCTTTTTTAAAATGCAAAGTTAACTAATGAATGCAATCATTTTAAAAGGTGCAGCCCTCTGCTAACCTCTGCTTCCACAAAGTCTACCCCCAGCCAAAACAATTGCCCACCCTTGTACTAAAAGTATATTTCACTTCTGCTAAAATTAAATTGGTGTAAAAGCATAAAATATTTTCAAGTTTTTTGTTAAAATTTATTCTTATATCATAATTTAAGTAATCAAACATATTTAACATTTGCTATTTAAATTGTATTTTGAGTTGAATATTAGAATTATGAAACAGAATAGAAGTATATCTCATTAAGATATTTAATTCTCTCATATGATAAAGATTAAAAATATATATTTCTACTCTGCCTCAAGTTATACTTTTTAAGTACATCAAAAGTTAGTACATATAATCATTAAACAAGACAAAACTCTCCATACAGTAGTGCCACCCTGTGCCAACCAGAGTAATCAATGGATGCCTGAAGGCTTGTGCATAAAGTTCCTATCCAGTGCCTACTCATCCAATATCCCCAGATTAGTTTCTAGTTGGCACAGGGTGGCACTACTGTATGGAGAGTTTTGCCTTGTTTAATAACAATTATGTGCTAGTATAAGAGATGGTGATCATGTGACATAATTATGTTTGTTGATTAAATATTTTTATATGTTTGTCATATTAGTAGAAAAAAAATTACTTAATTAAAACAATCATCTTTATAATCGATTCACATATGCATATTAAGCATTAATTATAATCGATTCACATATGCATATTAAGCGTTAATTAATATTCTTCTACTATTAATATTTGCTAAATACAAGTATTATTAAGACTATAACTTATAAAGAATGCCTCTAGAAATTAATATTTATAAAATAAAAATAAATATTACCATTTTTTATTTGCCCTGGGTAATGCAATATTGAATAAAAATTGTCTTCACATTTGTTTGTTCAGAACCACCAATAATCCACGAAGCAGGGAAGAAATAATTGAGTAAAATTATTCATTAATAATCCATATCCAACATTATTTTAAAACACCATCTTTTATCGTTTGGTTTTCTTGTTGATCAAACTATTCCAAATTATGATATATCCATTATTTTTGAAGACAGAAATTTGTATTACCCAATACTAATTTCATGTTAGATTTTTAATGCTATACTTTCTCTGCTATGTATTTTATCAATTTCGAAGAGATTTGTGTTGTATAATTCACTTATTTCATGTTAATTCCTTCATTTAATCTCCTGGAAAATATTATAAAAAATGAAAGGATAAATGTCTTCCTCTGACCTATGTTTTTGATTTCTGATCATTTAAATTGTATGGTTATTATTACAGTTCAGTTTTTAAAAAATGGGAGATTAGAAAATACCTGATATTCAGTTCAATATATTCCATTTTTTAACCATCACACACCTTTTACAAAGCTGACAATAATTTCAATAAATTTTATTACATTTTCCACCTAATAGACTTCTATCTGTATTTTTATATTGGACTATTTCCATCATCTAATATGTGTGTTGAATGTCTTTAGAAAAGTTTAATTTTTAGTTAAATATTCCAAATGCATTCAACTGTTAGTAATATCACAGCAAACAGGTTAGTATATGCACCAACTGTTAGTAATATCACAGCAAACAAATGTTAATAATATCACAGCAAACAGGTTAGTATATGCACTAACTGTTAGTAATATCACAGCAAACAGGTTAGTATATGCACAACGTTTCGAGAGGTAATATACGATCATATTTTATTACTATTCTTATTAAGAAATAAAGTTATAGAATATATAAATCAAAAGTTCTCACAATATATAAAACAAATAATTCAAAAATAGAAATAGAGAATAGAATTACAAATCTAACATTATAACACTAAAATATTTTTTTTATATGTAGAATAAATAATTCTTGCATTTTACATTTTGTGTATATTTGAGGCATACATGTTTAAATTTTAGATTTAGCAAATATTTATTTAGTTTGCTAGAATATTTATTTAATGATCTTTATTAAAAAGGTTATTTTAAATTTAATTGAATAAATATCTGAGAATTTTATTGTTTACGATATATTTATTTTGAATAAATATTTGTAAAAAAAATATTTTTTTAAAAAGTCCAGAAATAAAAGTAAAGCAATTAAAAAAAGACTGAAATTATTGTTGTTGTTGTTGTTGTTGTTGTTGTTCTTCTTCTTCTTCTTCTTCTTTTTTTCTTCTTCTTCCTCCTCCTCCTCCTCCTTCTTCTTCTTCTTCTTAGTATTAGTAGTAGTAGTGGTAGTAGTAGTGGTAGTGGTTGTGGTAGTGGTAGCAGTAGCAGCAGCAGCAGCAGTAGTAGCAGTAGCAGTATTAGTAGTAGTAGTAGGAGGGGGAGCAGTAGGAGTAGTAGTAGTAGTAGTAGTAGTAGTTGTATTGGCAGCAGTGGTAGTGATAGTGGTCATGGTTATAATTGTGGTGGTAGTAGTAATAGCAGCAACAACAGCATTATTATTATTATTATTATTATTATTACTTTTTCTTTTTTTTCATTTTTTTTTCAGAATATTTTTTTCTTCATTTTCAAATGGTGTTTTTTAAATTTTACTACCTTGTTTAAAGAAATCTTAACTCTTAACATTTTGCCTGGCAATAACTATGATGACCTTCCTAGACAAATGAAAAAACTCCTATGCATGATGGAGAATATCCTGTAATCCAGACATCACATAATAACTGGTATAAAAACTGAAAATTGGAAAATCCACAGAATCTCTACAAAATTCTTATTGCAGTTAAGACCTAAACAGGTTCAAATTTTTAAATAGCCATTTTGTTATGATGGTAACCAGTTAGATAAACAGCTAGGAAGTTGTCTTTGCAAAGCAAATGACTTCTCATTATTCTAGGAGAAAAATGAACAAAAACGGATGAACCAAAAAATTATCATTAATTAATTCATTAATTCTTTAATTCAAGAAATCTAATTTATTATAGTCAATTGTTAATGGAAATGAACAAATTGTCTTGTGGAATGCTGATTCACTTATTCAATAATATATTTTTTTGAAAATTATATTTCTTATTTTCAAACAAATTGCTAATGTTTATTTTCCAAGTTATTATAAAAGTAATTATTTTCTTCACTACAAGAAACTCAATAATGTAAAATTTTCTCATCTTTAGTTATGAAAGAAAACATTTGTTAAATATTTTTTTCAATTAAAATATGCCTCCATATGAACTTGTCATAAAAATGAAAATCATTTTGTTATGAATAATAAACTATTCGTTTTATCAGAGATGTGATCAGAATTACTGGCATTGTGAATTAAAGATCTATAAATGAATAGATTAATTTTATATCTCAAGTTAAAAAAGTAAAGAATACTAATCTAGTGAATAAAATTATACTATCTGTTCAAATGAAATAAATTATAGCATGGAACAAACTAGATTAAAACTACAAATCCGTAATCAGTGCTAAACGAATTGCATTTTGGATTATCCATACTAAATATTTAAATACCATTCCTGAATTATGGATTATCAAATCAAATATTAAATATGGTGAACGTCCAACTTATAAACAATCTTTAAAATAAATTAATGTGTTAAATATAAATTGTCTTGGAGTAACAAGGATGTCACATAGAGTTTATTACTCTTTATGTTCTTACCAGAGAGGATGATAAAATTAAATTAATTGAACAGTAAACCAGATGGATTATTTAATACACTTGCTTCTTTCTTAGTTATCATTATAGTTGTTATTAATGTAACAAAATATTACTATTGTATAGATAATATTTTATTATTACTACTACTACTACTACTACTACTACTACTACTACTACTACTACTACTACTACTACTACTACTACTACTACTACTACTACTACTACTACTACTCCTACTCCTACTCCTACTACTCCTCCTCCTCCTCCTACTCCTACTCCTACTCCTACTCCTCCTACTCCTACTCCTACTCCTACTCCTACTACTACTCCTACTCCTACTCCTACTCCTACTACTACTACTCCTACTCCTACTCCTACTCCTACTACTACTACTACTACTACTACTACTACTACTACTACTACTACTACTACTACTACTACTACTACTACTACTACTACTACTACTACTCCTACTACTACTCCTACTACTACTACTACTACTCCTACTCCTACTCCTACTACTACTCCTACTACTACTACTACTACTACTACTACTACTACTACTACTACTACTACTACTACTACTACTACTACTACTACTACTACTACTACTACTACTACTACTACTACTACTACTACTACTACTACTACTACTACTACTACTACTACTAGTAGTAGTAGTAGTAGTAGTAGTAGTTTTAAAAAGTTTTTATTATTATGTCTATATTGTTATTACAAATTAAAAATGTTACATAATTTCTATATTCTGATTACATGTTAAAAAAAATTTTACATAATAATTTTTTTTATATATATATATAAAAAATTAGTAAACAAATATTACATGAATCATAAAGAGAAGAAAATAAAATTGGGGCATGTAAATTAATGAGTAAGCTATTCATTGATGGTTGTAAGTTTTTTTAGTCCAGTGCTGATTTTGTTTAAGAGTTATGATTGTGGAGATAATTTTATGAGGCTCCAGGTGGCATTGACTATATCCGCCGGGGCCAAAGAATGATCTCTCATTTTAATTTTTAGGATTTTATTTTCAAAAAGAGATTTATATTTTCGTGATGTTGGATTAAAAACAAAGTGACATCTTAAGAACCAGAGAGTAAAAATGATAAAGATGGACAGCCTTATATTGGGAAATATTCCTTTTTGAATATTTTCTATTAAGATGTCACATATTGGTTTAGAATTATAAATGAGTGTGGATATCAGTTGTCTATATATATGTAAGGCATTGCAGTGATATAAAAAATGTTGCATTGTTTCATCCTCCCTACCACATAAGGGACATATAGGTTGAATGTTAGTATATTTCCTCTTATTGAAAAGAAATTCACTTGTTGGCAATGCATCCATGTTAATTTTGATGAGGAAGGCTAAGTATTTAGGTTCTAAATACCAAAATTTAAATTTTTGTATTAAAGATTTGTTTGTTAGTTTAAGTGTACTATCTGGTGTTTGAAGAAGATCTAGGTTAGTCATATTTTGATATGCATCCCAGTACTTAATTTTTGCTGTAAACAGATTATCTGGTAATTTGTATTGACATATGTGTTGAATTAGGTTATTAATGAACTTATTGTTAATAGGTGGAGGTGTGTCAGTAGGAGATATTGGAATGAAAACCTGAAAATTCTGAAATTTAGTGCAGATTTTAAATAGTGTATTATAGGATTTTTGATAATAAAAGGTATTTATTGAATGCAAAGATAAGCCATTAAATTTTGAATGCTTTTGGAGTTTATTAATGCTAATAGAAATTGTCTTCTGGTTCCAGATCAATTTAGTACATAGAGAATTGATTTTCTTAATGAATGAGGTTGTGAATTTAATGGTGGGTGAATAGAAATTAATTTTTGGATAGATTAGCATGTTAATTAGAGATATCTTGCTGTGTATTGAAAGATAAGCTTTAGTTAGAGAATTAATAATTTTTTGTATAGAAATGATTAATTGATTTTGTATATTTATTCTCATTATATTTACTGATTGATGGAAGGGTATTCCCAGAAAGTTATGAGGTCGGGTTTCAACTTTTGTTTTAATTGGAGAGCCAGTAAGTATGGACCATGTGGCCATTTTTTCGGGATTGAATTTTAGAGTATAATATTTTGTGTATTTTTTTAATATGTTATGTAGTTTTGGTAACAATTTCTGTGAGGGAAGAAAAACAGTTATGTCATCCATGAATGAAATATGATTAATTGTACGGTTTAAAAAAATTGTTTGTATTCCCGGTAGTTCAGTTTCAATTTGAAGTAAGAGGGGATTAATGTAAGTGATGAAGAGGAGGGCACTAAGGGGTGAACCTTGGGGAATTGAATTATGTGGAGTGAATTCTGATGACATTTTTCCATTTAAGGTGATGTGTATGTTTCTATTTATAAAGAGATTAGCTAAAATATACATAATTGGAATCGGGATTCCATGACTACCAAGTACTTCTAAGAGTTTTTCAATAGGCACAGAATCAAAGGCAGCTTCAATATCTAATTGTACTGCAATACGTGCAGCTTTTCTATGGTGGCGAATGTCATCAGTTAGTGCCCTAAATAAGACATGAGCCTCGGGGATGGATGAGCCTTTTTTAGCAAACTGAAATTTAGATAGAGTAGGTAATATAAGAGGCTGGATTTTATCTTTAATAATGGATTCTATTATTTTAATGATTAGTGGGGACATAGATATAGGTCTAAAATTATTGAGAGGGGAGGGTAGTAAAGGTTTTTTTAGAAAGGGCACTAGTGAGACAGGATAGAGTAATTCTATACTATGAATTTGATTTGACAAGTAATGTAGCATATTGTAAATTATGGGAATAGTAAAGTGGCTAAGGTGTTCAAGCAAAAATTTCAGAATGGCATGTGTTCCTGGATGCGAGTTGTTTGGAATAGTTTTTAATTTATTTGTAATGTCTTCTTTAGATATATTAAGGATAGTTTGTGACATACCAAAATAAAGTGGAGCGAGAATTGGCATAGGTAGCTTTTGAAATTTAGTTTGAAAATATTGTTTAATTGGTGGAAGCATATTTATTCCGGTAATCATTTTATCATTTATTAATATGGATGAGGGTGTGATTATATTAGAGTTATAGCCTAATGCCCATTTGATATATGCCCTTGACCAGTCATGGGTGTTTTTTAAAAAAAATTTTGGCTTTTTTAATAGAAAGATAATTAGCTAGTGTAAGTTGTGTCTGTTTGAACTCTTGCTTTAGTAACATTATGGTATTAACTGAATTTGAGCTGGTAGGTGTGCTTTTTAGCTTCATATGCAGTATATCTAATTTTTTGCTAAGTGTAGTAGGAGAAGGATTTCTTGCAGTATAATGTTTGATGTTAGAAGCTAAAATATTAATGAAGGGAAACCAAGCTTCTGTTGGTTGGAGTGAAAGTATGTCAATTTTTTTAAAATAAATGTATGCATTAGATATTATGGCTTCAGGAGCATTTGTTTTTAATAATAAATGAGTGGTATTGTTCAGTAAAAGTGTTGAGTGTATCTGCATATCTAAATTTAATACGACATTAGGGGCATGATGGTCAGAAAAAGCTACTGGGTTTAGGGAGGGTGTAATTATAAAGTGCAATTCAGGAGAGTAAAAGAGTAGATCTATTAGTGATGAATAATTTTTAGTGAAAAATGATATTGTATTTGATGAAAAGAAACCTTCTGAGCTTATTAGCCTTTTGTTAATTTTATGAAGATATTTCATCGTAAAGTCTTGGTATGACATATTAAAGTCACCCAAGAGAATTATGGGGTGTGGATTTGTTGCTAGTGTTAAATTAATTATGTTAATAAGTTGGTGTATTAGTATTGGTTGATTATATAAGTATAATGCTATAATATTTATTGTGCATGCTGCATTATGAAGAATGATGATAATCATGTGTTGATCAATATATAAGATGTTGAAAGATTGGAATGGAGAATTCCTATTGATGAGTACTCCTATTCCTGCAGCTGAATAGTTTGATGTGGAAAATCTGGTATATCCAAACTTGGCAAGATGCTGCTCAGGTTTAAAAGAAGAACTTACTGAGCATTTGGTTTCTGTAAAAAAAAGAATATGTGGTGTGAATTGCCGAATCCAGCTGGTAATGGCAAACATTCTATGGGGTGAGTTTATCCCTCTGACATTAACTTCAGTAATTGATACTAGCATGAGTAATTCTAGATTGTACAATGATTATGGTAATTTGTTGTATATGCATAATGTTTGTAGTTGTTAATGATCTTGGTAGTGGAAAGTAAGATTTTATGGAGTAAGTATAGTCATATGAAGACTGGAACAGTCTATCCAATGTAACAGTGGGATAGGATGTTAAAGGAAGGTAATAATTTTGTATAGTATATAATGAGAATAGATATAGCATGTTTAATAATAAAAGGAAAAATGTATTAGTGAGTTTATAATTTATAGATATATGTGTTTGTTTATTATAAAGTTTATGTTTATTTAGTTTACGGGTATAAGATGTAATTATGTGTGGTTGTTTGTCATGTAGTGTGTGTATAATATTATTAATGTGATATATGTATTTTAGCTGGGTAAGTGTAATCAGCAATGAACCCCTACCAAACATAAAAATTAACAAAAAAATCATTACAACAGAGTATTTAACACAAATTGGATAAAATAAAAATAAAATAAAAACGGTTGGATATAGTTCTTCATTCATAATATATCACTAAGTTTTGTTTGGTTTAATGTGTCCAGGATAATTTGCATTAGGATTATCTGATGTGTGTTCAGTATTAACTTTTATTTTCTTATGTGTTCTTCTGTGGATATCAACACCAGCCAAATATACCTGCTGTTGTGGTGTTGAAGTGGAAGCAACTGAACGCAATTGTCTAGCCGAGTGTGTGTCCGTTGGAGTTCCTGTTATTTGGAGGTCAGAGTTATTAGAATTTATTTTCTTTTTAAATGGAATGGATTGCTTTGTTGGAGCATGATTCACTGGTGATTTACATTGTATAGCGGTAGATTGATTATTATTATCTTGAATCAATTCAGTTACATCAATTCCCTTTTTTCTTTTTGCAATTTTTTTATTTTTTGTTACTAATTGAAACGGAATGGAATCTTCCACGAAAATATCTTCATGCTCACTTGATGAGGAGGAGCTAATATTCTCATCATCAAGTTCTGAGTTACTAATTATTGGTACATCCAGGTGTATTGGTATTGATTATTTGTCAGAGATAATCAAGGTTGATGAATCCCAGGTTTGTAGTAACTCCGTTTGGGTATTATCATTATCTCCTGTTTGACTTAAAGTTGGTGTTATTTTGATGTTGATATTTTTGTTATATTTTGTTGTATTTAATTGGCTCCAGCAACGATGTGTTCTCGAGTGTTTTAATCCGCATTTTTGACATACTTTGGTAGGGCAGTCTTGTATTAAATGCGATCGTTGTTTGCAATGAAAGCACTGGGGTGGTAAACCTCTGAAAGTGACGATTACTGGTGAGATGTCTGTTTCATGTACAGTTGGTATATCCCTAGGTGTAACATTCTTGTTTAATGTTATGCTAAACGTTGCAATATTTAAAAATACTGGGATAACTGCATTTTTATCAAGAAGATATTTAAAGTTTGTTATTTTCCCGTATTTTGACAGAATTAATTGCAAGTCAATTTCATTAAAATCAACGTGGCAGTTTTTGATTCTTCCTTGTAGAGATAGGGGTCGCTCCATATCGATGTAACAAAGGATTCTTGAGTTCAAAAATTTAATATTATTTTTGAAAATATTCCCTTGCATTTTATTATGGAATTCTATGCATACATATCTATTATTAGGATGGTATAATATTTTATAAATAAATGTCCATAATTTTTTTTTCAGTCAAAAGTTGATAAAATTCATCCATAGGAAATTTAAATAAATCGCATTCCGTGTTTGTAACTGCCATTATTAACGTTTTCTCGCTATGAAATTTGTGGAACGATCTAAAGAGACTTTGAGGTATGGTTTGGTTAAAATTATTTGTGTACTGAGCATATAATTCCAAAGTAATTAATTGGGTATCATCTGGTATTATATTTACATTATTTTGTTTGTCTTCATTATCATTTTCTAGGCCTAATACTTCTGTTAAGTATTCAGTTGAATTTTGCACGTTACTGGTAATATTATCGGCATGAGATTTAACTGCTCTAGCATACAAATTATTTTCTTTTATTTGATTTTCCTTTAGATCTTGTTTGAAAAAATGTTGATTATTGTCTGATTCTTGCATAAGGTTATTAGCATTAATATTATTAGTTGTTTTTGGTAATTCTGGGAAACTGTCCATGTTTTCGATAGACTCTTGCATGCTCGTTTGAACGTTAACAGAGCCGAACGTTTTTCTAGGTTTCATTAGCTTTGCTTGTGGTTTCACTTGATTGCTAGTTTGAATTGTGTTATTTGACTTATTTTGGTTATTGATTGTAATTTGAACATCTTCAGTTTGAAATAATGAATTATTATTAGACATAACAGAATTATTTGTAGGCTCACTTACGTTTGTCATTTGATTTAGAAGCAATGAGTCTTTCGACTCCATAGTTATAGAACAGATAAATTAAATCTGTCAGATTTTAAAAAAGGAAGTAGATTTTACCTACCTAATTGTTTATTCCGGTGTAATAAACTATAATGATAAAAGTATCAACCACAAGTAGACTCAAATAGTAGAATTTCAATGAAAATTTTAAAATTATTTTGGAGCCAAAACGACGTGCTTATGAGGCATGGCAGCCATCTTGACTACTACTACTACTACTACTACTACTACTACTACTACTACTACTACTACTACTACTACTACTACTACTACTACTACTACTGATGGGGATTAAATGTGGTTTACTTTAGATTTATGTTGTGAAAAATTGATATCTTTTAAGTATTATATGTTTTATGAGTTTTTAAGTTTCAACTTAAAAGCTAAATGGAATTAATCAATCTTATGTAGATGAGCAAATCTGTAAGAAATATTTTATGGATCACTCTTACATGTTAGTATTAATTTTTTCACTGTTAGTTATATAGTATATAACATAACAGCCTAATGAACTAATTATATTTTAGGAGTACAGTATCACTCCTAATGTTTAAGCCTGCAGTTGAAACCACTAAAAGATTTTAAGGCAAAATAATTAAGCCTAAGTTAGTAAACATCTTCTAGATATGCTACACGATGATTTGTATTTGCTTCTCTTAAAAGAATGAAAATTCCTGATTAATAATTGATTAGTTAGTAAAACAAACTAATTTAAAATGATTATAAAACATTAATTTTTATGATGATGATAATTATCATCTCCAATATTTAAATTGATGATTATATTTTTTAAAAATAATAAACATACAACTTCTATTTTATGTTAGTGTCTTCACAACACCATCTATATATTGTGCCCTTTTCTATAAGTCAGAATCTTCTCATCACAGTAAATTACTAAAAAATTTAAATTTTAGAATGTGTTCTCTTTGTGTGATAGTTATATTGTATTGATATATCTTAAACATATAATTTAAAGCTAAATACAAATATGTAATGCTTAAAATTATGATAAATAACCTTAAAACAGTTAAATAAAGCTAAACATATTAATTACATATGGCTGGAAAAGCTGGCCATAATAAATAATGCAGCTATAAATGTTTAAAGTATGTTTAAAAGTTAAATTTTAATAGTTTAAACTTATAATTAAATAAATGCTTTATTTTAAAAGTATAAGTTATATTTAATAATTATAATTAATATTATATATTCTAAAAGTAAGTTTTATGGTAGTGAAAGTTATATTTAATTCTATATTTCCCAAAATTATTATTCCAAATTTTATATTATTGTATTATTTATTCAATATAATAAGAGTTGCAATTTATCATTTAATTTTCAGACAAAAATTTGGATACAATCTGTCTAGGTTGTAAAATCATGTGACCTGCATAATGCAGTAATGCACACATGCTCGCTAGTGTTTGTGTTGGCAAAGTTCAAAATATTTTAAAAATTGCATTATAGAATTGGATATACCTATTTACCTATCATAAAATCAAATATTAAATCAGTTGTTATAACATGTTTTAAATAGTATTATAAGATGAATACAGTCAATAAAAGTTAAATATTTTGTTTTAAAATAAAATAGATAAATTAAATATAAAAGGTGGAATAACTGTATTAAATATTGTTTTAAAAGTCATTTTAAAATGTTTAATTAATTTGAGTAAAGTATAATAATTGATTTAAGATTAATATTTTTAAATAATATTTTAAAATTATAATGAGTCATATTTTATTTTTAAATTTAATTGTGTAAGACTGTAACAATATGAAAATTAAGTGTCAAATGAAAAGTAAAAATCCACCAATAGAATGAGGTATTTTGCAGGATATAAATATGGCTGCACAATTAATTCTAGTTGGTGATTGATGGTGATCGGTGATCAGTGATCAATGTAATAGTAATTTTTAAAATTTTTATTTTAGATAATTTTTAGTGCTCTCGTATAATATATTTGCAAACTAATAGGATATTTATTTTAAATATTTGCAAAGAGAGTGTAATATAAATATATTTTAATAACTTTGTTAATAATATGCATTGCTAATTTAAAGTTCCCTTCGCCAGGATTATTTGTCAAAACTTAATATAAATTCGCAATAAGTAAAACATGTTTAAAGAATATTTTAAAAATAAGTATAATAATTGTTAATGCAATATCAATGGTATTAATCAAGAGAACTATTCCTGTAAGCACAGAATTATTTTGGACATTGTACAGAAAGCTTAACAGAAAAGCTACTTGCAGATTAAAAGTGAATCATGCATTTTTTTATAATAGCGAGATAGTCGTGTTTATGACCGACAAGTAATATGATAAGTTATATAAAGTTGTAATTATAAATTTATTAAACGCACATTGATTACGTAGTAATATTTACTGAGGCTATAACCTCAATAATATGCATATAAAATACGATAGTAGGGACCTCTACAGGTGTTTTAACTACAAGCTTACACTATGGAAGAAAAGAGGGGAACCCTTCTTTACTTCAACCTACTTTCTATTTAAATAGGTGAAGCTGAAGTGGTTAGATCTGCAAGCGTGAAGCTATTCAATACTTCACTGATTAAGTCCACATTTCTTATTACACATTAATACTCACAAATGCTATGAAGATAAATGTTTTATCCTTTTTAAAGGAAAACATTGTAAATATTTTCAAGAAAAACTATCATAAGTAAAAAACTAATGGAAAATATTTTTAGAAAAGTGTATGTTATAAAACCTGAATTATATAAGGTTATACGCATTCGTAAAAATTATTTAAAAACTGATAATTTAAATAAACATGGAAACAGCTTTAATTGGATGATAAACAATAAATTATCCTGAAGAGTAAACCTATAAAGAAATGGAATATGTGAGTAAACAGAAATATGGAATTAACAGAAATATTTTAAAATTGCACAAAAAGTTTATCCGGATTACCCATAGTTAAGTTACTGGGACATGATGCATCATCAAGCCGATACAGGATTCCCTATGGATAGAAGCTTCAAGTTATTATTTTTCAATCTTATGATTTTATTATTATTATTATAATCATCGTTCTGGACAATAGAAACCATAAACTATTACTCTATGAACTTTTCCAGAACGGATCGATGATTATTTTATTTAATTTTCCTAGATTTTCAGATGTCGTAATTTTTTTTTATTATTATTCATTTTAAAACTTCGCTCATCACACTGGAAGGAGTTACAATGCAGGTGCAAGATTGGGGCGGTTGTTCGTTGTTAAGCAAGAGAAACTTAGCAATGGTTGGGTTTTTTAAAAAATTGCTCTTAGAGAACATTTAAAAAAAAAAAAGAACTCTTGAGAAAATAAAAAAAAAAAAACATTTGAACTTTATAAAAAAACATTCATCAGCTGAAGATATATGTAATTATGGTTTTGACTTATTATTAATTTTGAAAGTGTAATATTATTTTAATTAGAAGAGTAGGAACATGAATATTAATTTAGTATTAATGATATTATAATCTTATAGTGAAATAATTTGATAATTTAAATAAGTTAACATTTTAAGTGTAAAAATATGGATGTATTTCATATATGCAATGTTTTATTTAATAGATGGACATGAAGACATCATAAGTGATGACAAGTTGATATCACTTAGGTAATAGTTGTAAATATTGATATATTTTAAGATGTATTTTTTGTTTTATTTTTTGCAGATTGACAATGAATTATAATGTATGGAAGTGTGAATGTTAAGTTATATGTAAACACATTTGTACAACACATTTAAATTATGAGATTAGGATTTATTTCTGGGAATATGCATACTTTATTTTTTTATATTAGTAATATAACACTACATGATGATGAATAGTTATATGATTCTTTTAAAAAACTTTTATATTATTGGACATTCAAAGTATTTATATGACTAGTTTGTATGTGTTTAAGAATATGAGATAGGAAAGTAAAGCAGACTTTTCTTGTAGATTACTGAGATAGGTCTATTTACAGTTGAATTTTGTTTATTATTTTGAATATGTGAGTTAGTTATTTGTCAGTATAAGATTTGATAAATCTATTATGAAATGTTGATAAGATAGTGACTTTGGAAGTAAGTTGGAGAACATGAAACCAAAGAGCTGATATAAATGTAGGATGTATTAAGGGAATAGGAGTAGCATTTTTCATAATCTTATTAAGTATACAGTACAGTTAACAATGCCCTGTAACTGATATATTTATTTGTGGGCAGTATCTATTTTCTTTAAGTATTGATGTTTCAATAAAGCTGAAGGAATAGCTTTGACATCATTGTTAGTAGTGGAGGTCATTAGACAGAATAGGTCATGCCTCTATTTTTATAGACACACCATGCCATGGTATTTTTATTCAATATGTACTATGAGTTAGACTCTAGTTTTTCTTCCCTAGGCCTATGTATCTATTCACTATCTCAATTTTCAAAGTAACTACATCGCACAGTATTGAATATTTTGTAAAGAAATAATAAATAATTTAGAGTTTAAGAAATGCTATTGTCTGAATAAGATAAGTTCATTTACTTGTAAGAAGGAGTAGAGTTTATGGTTGGAATTGAAAATCCAATGGACCCATAAGGAAAAAGAATTATAGAAATGTTCTAAATTTATTTTGGAAATAAAATAAATTTCAGGAATAAAATAAATAAAGCAAAGTTGCTCTTTGAAATGTTAAATAATTTTTAATCTCGAGGCAACCATTTATCTTGAGATCAACTTCCATGTCACAGACTTGCTCAGATTAAATTTGAGGCCATTAGATTTTGAGTATTCATCTATCACCTCTTGTAATCTTAGTATGTGTTTTTCATATGGGAGAATTACTAGTACCTCATCCATGTAGAACAGATGTTTAACTATTATCTTAATTGGAAGATTATACAGTCCTGGGAGATTTGTTTCAATACTTTCAAGAAGAGGGTTTATGAATACAATGAACAGCAGAGCACTCAGTGGGGAGCCTTGTGGGATAGAAAAACAGGACTTAAATTCCAGGGCAACCTTTCCACTGAACATCAGTAATATTTCACTGTTAATTAGAAGATTCCCTATGATTGTGATAAACACCTTAGGGACTGAGTATCTGGTTAGGATTTCAAACAGAGTATTTATTCTGTCTGAGTCATTTATGCCACCAAGATATCTAATTGGATGGCAATCGGCCCAGCCTTTCTTGATGTTCTGATATAATCAATTGTAAGCTTAAGTTGAAATACCACATCCGCAGTCGAGGAACTCTTCTTGGCAAACTGCAAAGATGATATATGCCTGTATATAATGGGAAACAAAATTAATTTTAGACTTGAAAGAAAAATACAAAGATACACAAAGAGCCCTAGTGCAATTCATTAAACTCAAAAGGACAAAACTTTTTCTTGCCAACAGCCACTGCTGGACAAAAAGTTATATTCAGTGGGTGGTTGGCACAGGGAAAAAACAAATTACACCAGTGTTCCTCTTCACTGATGGGCAATTCTACACAGGCACCACAATGTTAATAAAAATTCATCATCACTTTAAAGAGAAATTACAGAAAGGTAAAGCACAATAAGTAAGAAATGATTACAGTGTAAACAGTGATGGACTACATGGGATTATAGAAGCAATGATTTTCCAAAAGTTAAAATCCATTCTCGATAGGATGCACCTGGGATCACGTGCAGTGCCTAAATTTGTGTTCCTGCACCTCAGTCACTTTACCATTCCATTAATTAAAAACATGATTGACAAACTATCTAAGGGATGCAGGGATATACAAAGCCTTTATCCAATCTCGCTGGTGCCTTTTGTGAAAAGAATGGCATCCCCAGAGATATTAATAATTTGAGACCAATTTCAGTGACCCCATTATTGATCAAGGTCATCGAGGGGTTAATCAAAGACCACATACAAAAAGTTATATACAAGCTTATTATTCGTTTTTATCACGACTTGCTAATTTTTAATATTTTTGTTATTTTAAAAAAAACATCGTCACAGCTTATTTGTGATATAAATTTATATTGGAGATAATAGCTTGCTTATAAAACCTATTTTTGGATTAAATACATCATTATCATATTAATGCTGCCTGAAATCTAAAAATATTGGGTAAGATAATGTACATAATTTTTTTTATTGTTGTATTCTAGTATACCTAAACAACTTGATATTCATGTTTTTTTTAATATTTTATATAACTCTTAGATAAACCATTGACTCATTGATGAACTTTGTATTTAAAATTGCCAGACTTAATTTTAAAACACAGATTGAGTTACTTTTCATTACTTCTTATAGTAAGAAACAATATATTTAAAAGATTTTTATTATTAAGATTAGAATAAGATTAAGAATACACGTATTGCAAAACTCAGAAATTTATTTATTTTATTAAATGTGAAGCTATTATCAAAGTGTAGAATAGTTTTAGTTTATGTGGAAATAGATAAAACTTGTATGCATAATAGTTGCAAGTGAAGTGAGGGATAGTAGATACGCTTCTTTTTCCGTCTCAACCGAGATCTCAGCCATCTTATCCGCATTTCTACTTTATTTACTTAGCTTTTTCCACATTTTTCTTTGGTTTTGAATTTGGCATATCTCAACTGAGATCGCATATCTTTATGGCTGCAATATATTATATCTCAACTCTTATAGTCATAATGTTTAGCTACTAGCTTATACATAATGGTGTGAGTAATTGAAAGTGGTCATCTTTTAGTTAAGAGTATCTTGGACAAATTTACTATTGTTTTCTTTTAGCTTGAAAAAGTGATCTGATTGAATACTACATTTAAAACATTTTGGCTGTAGATTTAATTTGAATATAAGTCAAGTAAAATGTAATGACATAAACGAGAAAGCTGTGATTGTAGTAAAAAAAGTTAAAATCATCCATAACCATTTGAGCTATAATTTTTATCAGTTTTAAATGATTATATGTAGAATTTTAAATTTTTAATCAGAATTTTTTTTCTCTGTGTCTTATTAACAATAATCATTCATATTTTAGAAATAGAATTTAAACAAATTTTATTTCTTTATTATTTTATTGGAAATTGAAATAACAATAGATACTGTTTGATTATACATCTCATTTATTACTTATTTTTATATTTGTAAATTTAAAATAATACTTTTAAAATGATTTTTGTTTGTAAACTTATATTTTAATAAATATAGGGGATTTGAATTCAGTCTTGCAAGCAACCTTTAAATATCCTCACTATCTCATATTACTGATACACATGACCACACACATGTAGAAAAGATAAATAATCACCAATATACACATTTCATGCTGAACCAGCACTCATCAGTTGGTCAAGATTATCATTTCCCACACACATATATAATCAGTGCTCAGTTTATACTAAGATAGCAAATCTTCATACTTTAATGGAGAGGCTTCAATCTACTCCAACCTCCAACTCTTCAGCCATCCATACCTTTCAAAATCTGGTGATAGAATGCCCAAATCCCATGCTGATGCCAATATTGTTGTTATGCCCGTGTTGACCTCAAGTCACTCTGACCCCTCATGTATAGGACAGTATCCATTTAAATACATGTGTGTGGTCATATGTATCAGTAGTATGAGATAGTGTGAATAGTTGAAGGTTGTTTAAAAGTCTAAGTTCAAATCCTCTATATTTACCATTAAGTTTCAGATATAAGAATGGCTGTATTTCAAATCTTATATTTTAATAAATAATTTATGCAGAATAAAGGTTTAATAATAAAATTAAAATGTTAAATATCTAACATAAATTGTCATTAGGAGCTTCCAAATATACGATAGCTAAAGTTAGGCATGAAATTAGTTAATATATGAAATATTTATTTTTATGTATAAAATTTTGTTGCCTTTCTTTTATGTTGTTTAACATTCATTGAAATTTATAATTTTTAGTTTTTTTGTTTTCTTAATTTGTAGACAAGACACTACATATGCATATACACAATTGTATGTAAACACATAACACTAATCTTGATATATATATATTATAACTTTTTGGGCTGTACCGTGTATTGTTTTCCATTAAACATCGATATTTCGACGGACTAGCAACCGCCATTATCAAGGTTATAATTTATCTACATCATATAACCGTGAAAACATTAAATAATATATATATATATATATACAAGCATGAAAGTAGCAATTTTATCACATGATAAACATCAACATATTTTGTATTTCCCCTTATAATCTGCAAAAAAATATTTTGATGACTCTAGAAAAAAAATATACAAATTATAATGTTGATTCTTGAATTCCGTTTTATAATAGAATAGTAGTAATACATAATGAATATTTAAATATTAGAAATTTGTGTATAAATCAAATTATCAAAGTATTTTTTCTTTTCATTGATTTATTTTTAAGATAAGTTTTATTTTTGTTAGAATGTACACAGACTCTTTTATGTTATATTACTAAAATAAATGTTCATATATATCCACAACTAATCAGAAACTTCTATTTTGCAAGAACATATTTTTCACCTCTTTTCTTGTTGATCTTTAATGGAGGAAGAGTTATCTCTTTTCTTTTAGCCCTTTAATGGGGTTGGAGTACACAATGATTCTTCATGTTAAAAAGTTTGCCAACCCTTCTAAACCATGATGCCACCTCATATTAATTATTCTATAATTTGTCCAAACATTTATTTATGAGATGTTATCTTTCCTACAATTGCTCTTTTGGTTGATTTGAGTTCCAAGTTTTGAGCAGAGGTGTTGTAATGATTCAGTAAAGATCTTATATTGAAATGAAAGAAGATTGATAAATTTGCAATTTTGTAATATCTTTTTTCATTTTTCTTACATGTCAATATTATTACAGCATTCTTTCACTGATCATTATCATTTAGATGTTTGACATCACTTACTCTATGTTTTTAAATAATTCTTTTAAGATGTAAATAATTTCATCATTTTGGGGAAGTTTTTCTATTTTCCATACATTTTATTGCACAACCCCCATTTTTATTTAAAATATCTTTGATATTTCAGATGATGCTGTAAATGTAATGATTACTTTATTTTTTGTCTTTTATTAGTATAGAGTTTTTTGTAGGACAGCTTTACTCATTTTATAATGTAATCCATCTGTTTTAAAACTAATATACATTTTTCTTATTGTTTGAACAACTTTTATTTCAACACTAAAATGTGTCATATTTTTGAAACTTTTATTCTTCTCTTTAGCATAACACAATGCATCCTAATGAAAAGGTGACTGTTTCTGTCTCAAAATGTCAGCAATGCCATCTATAAATCAATATGTGTATTGCATATTAACATAGTTTAATTAATCACCAGAACAATTTTAAACATTATAATATATGAATTACATACTATGATCTGAAATGCGATAGTGTGTTTTATACTTACACAATGTGTCCTAATGGAAACATGACTATTTCTAATTCCAAGTTAAATGCAGTACCGTCTATGAATCAATGGATATGTTGTGTATTACCATATTTAATTATTCACCAGAATAATTTTAATCATTGTAATATACAGATCACTAATTATGATCTGAAATGTGATAGTGTGTTTCATGTCGTTAATGTAGGTTAAGTTACAAAACACATTGTTACATTCAAATGTATCACTTGTGATTCAGACATATTAGCACCTTTAAATTATTGTGATGAATAGGTGAACATTCATTTTGTCACATTTGTATTGGTTCAAAAAGAAGATGCAGAAAGCATTGTGGGTGGCCAGTTGCTAGTCTTCTTTTCATAGGAACACACTGTATTTGCAAGTTAATTTAGATTTAAATTTATTATACCATAAATGATTATTTTCTTATCATTTTATACTTTTTCAAATATTAATTCTTTTAAATGAATTGCCTTTAAATATTTATATATGCCTCCTCTTTTTTGCACATCTTTCTTTGGTTCAATTAAAAGTTTATTAGTAAATAGCAGTTTCTTTGTATTGGCTATATGTATGTATATAGTTGAATTACTTTAAATGTGAATGCTCATTAAATCTGTTAATGTTTTAAAACATTTTTCCAAGTTCTTTCTGCCTTAAATGCATTGGAATATTATTTAAGGTTAGAATTATCACCTATTAATATTGTCTTTTATAACTCTAGATTTTTATTAACCCATAACTTAATTTTCAGTAATCAATAATCACTTCTGTTTTGAACTCTTTGACGTAAGTTTTTTGAGTAAGACAAAATATAATCCAATACTGTAACTTCATATGGATATCTCCGTGTCCATTTTGTTTGATTTTTTTTAAAAATACAATATATATTCTAACCAATAAAAGAAAATAAATAAATAAATAAATTACCTACGGTAATAATGCAGGCTATCATTTCTAAGTAAATACGGAACTATCGGGGGTTCTTAATCCTGACAACAATTATGAAAATAAACCTTCGGCTAAGCTCAGTAGGTTATTGGTTATAGTAACATTTCCCACAGAGATATGCATCAAAATATAAGCGAATCAAAATAAATGAAAAAGCATATTATTATAGCATAAACAAATAAATTAAGAAGAGGAGAAACCTCACTCATTCTTATACATTACTATTTAAATTAATCAATCTTCCCATATTAAAATGTAACTCCCAAGTAGCATAGGTAGTTTACATGTGATATAAAATCTTATAATGAATTTCTGTTATTATTTCTTAAAATATCCTAAGAAGAAATCAATGTTCATCACCAATCCATTTTATTGCCATGATCTGATCTGAAATACTCTTCTAGAGTAAAAGCTAATGTACTTTTCTAATAGTACAATGAACTATAATTAGTTTCTTAAAACCACACTATTGATTTTTGCAATAATAAAAGTAATTTAAATAATCATGAAATAATATATAATGATCTCACACTTCTTTCTTTACTAACTTTGAATACTAATCATCAAATCATTTTGTTGAATAGATGAATGACATCCTAGTAGACTAAAGAAGACATACCCTTCTTTTATAAGCTAATGTATTCTAATACATTATAATAACAACAGCAACTAATTAAAGAAATGTGTAATCTAACTAATAATCATATTTTAAAAAAATATAAATTTGGAAAAGTTAAATATTTTTACTTAAGATGGCATTGAAGTATCTAGAAGGAAAGGGTATTTTTAATATCATTCTAATATTCATCAACAACACAATCTAAAATCAGACTATGAAATAATGTAATTTTTATTTATAAAATAATAAATAATATGCAGTCTGAAATGTATAATGAATTTAAAATAAAATGTAATAGATATTTGATTATTTCAAATGCAACTCCAATCTTTGGAATTGTAACACTTATGCAACTTATGCATTTATAAATTTGGGTCTGTGTCTTATAAAATTGATTTACCAAGATTTCTGTAACATAGTTAAGAATTCAGGTCACAAGAAATCATATATAGACAACAAAGACTAAATTCTAATAATAATAACTACCTTTATTAACATAGAACATCACAATTACAATTTACAAAATTTATTTACACCTTTTTGCCAAAAAAAGGTAATCTGCAAACATAGGTGCTGTTTCATTGTACAGAATGCAATAAAAATAAATGATGACATAATTACCTACACACTTGCAAAGATTCTCAATTAGATTACAAACAATACTTTGTAACAAAAAAACACTTATTTATAATTGTTAATAAAGAAGAAGATATAAATTAATATTAAAGTTTATCGGCTGAACGTTTTCGAGGCTCCTTGCCTTATATTCATAGCCTTCATAAAATGTATAGTAAAATATATGCAAATATTCAAATAAGCTAGTATTATGTAGCCCATTTCTTCAAGATTTCGAAGCAAGTGTCTTTCCTATTAATAGTATGGATGTTTCCATTAAACAATACTTTGGTGATTTATTTAATGACCCATTCATTTAAAAGTAAAACTACTATACAATTCTGCTAATTTACTTTTAACATATTTTTCAGGCTATGCTTTATTTTTTTTAATAAAATACTTATTTGATAAACATCTTTCAAAATATAATAAACAAAAATATATCTAAGGTACACTTTTATGTCCATTATGCTACTATTGCTTATCATATTAACTTATAAGGTTCTATTGATAGCATTTACAAAACACACTAAAAATTAGAAAAACATAAATCTTAACTGACAGATGTCTAAATTTTTCCCAGCAAAGTGTTATGATAATACTAATTATCATATAAAACACAAATAAAATTCTTTACTTAACAATAAAAATATGAAAAACACTTCAGAACCCATGCACCCAATATACTAGATTTTGTCCATGTCCACATAATAAATTATTTTAACTCTTAATTGTCTTACCAACCCATCGACAAACTACTTCTGGATGGTGAATAATTATAATATTGCATTTGTGCATCTCTTATTATGTTATTCACACAAATAAACATTAAATTATTAATATATTTGTTGGTTTGCTTGTAAACTTCTGGAAAACCACAACAGTACAATATATACATTACTTCACTTAATTAAACACTACAGATAGAAAAGTGTCCTTTAAGTGACAATATACTTCAAAATTCTATTTTATCATTGCCATGACAATGTTAATACTTATAACTTCATCTTACATGGTGAAATATAACTAAATATCTGCATGGGGGAGAAAAGAAGAAAGGCTTCTCAGAGCAACAACTATGTGACTGGTAATAAACAATGGAAGATTCCAATACCTTTATCTTAGGTAAGTATATGTGTGGACAAGGTCTCAAGACATGGAAACAGAATATATACTAAAGAAAAGATCCTCTCTATCAATCAAGATACCACACTAGCTATGCATGAAAATAATCATAAAATATTGGAAATACAATCCTCTCATGAGAAATATCTACCAAACATTGGGGAAAGTATACTTAAATCCTCCAAAGTGCAATATAAGTAAGTCAACACTTAATAAAGCCATGTGCATCTCACAAGTATTAAAATGGGATTAGCATATATGCTAGGCTAAGCCATGGTGAGATAAAAATATCACTGAAAAAGCTAGAGAAATATATCTTCAATCTCTAAAAAGACATATGTTAAACAATGTATGAAACAAATAAAATGTAAGTCAAATGACTACAAATTACTTTAAGTAGCATAATAAAAATTTGCAATTATTAATAAACACATGTATTCAATAAAAACGTAAAATTTTATAAACTAAAGTGGGTATAAATAGCATAGGCAAATGTTAAATATAATATTAATAAATATTGTGTCATATGAAAAACTTCATAATGAAATTATTCTATTATAATATTTAAAACTATTGTGAGCTTCTGATAAACCATATACTGGTTTTTTACCCATAGAGAAACAAATAAAGTATAATTAATAAGACTCTTAAATGTAAAAAGATGTTTATCTTTACCTGGAAAATGTATCTCATAGAACTCATTTTAAACCAATAATAAAAAATAATGTATAATTTTACTTATTCTATCATAAGAGTATAATTACATCATATAATTAAATAAAATAATATCAAAATAATATAAGATTATAATAAAAGAAAAATAATAAATTACTTTTAAAAAAACAAAACATGCTTAGTGCTTCATTTGCGTTCCTCTGTGGTGAGTTATCCAATGTGGGTGAAACAATGTCCTTTTGCTGGTGAATTATTTTTAAGAGTGAATCACCTGTATCTTATCACATTTTTACAACAATAAAGTGTTTATGAACTTCCACAGACAAACAGTACAAAATAGCAACATTTAACAACCAATTTCTGCAAAAGATTTTGGATCCATTTATTCACTCGGTTTATTCGAAGAATTAGCTATAGCTTGTTTTAATATATTATTTTTTTAATTTCTGTTAGCAAACATCATTAAAAATATTTTTATAAAATTGGTCCATGGTTATATGTTAAAAAAGTGAACAATTTATTCAGTTTTAAATTAACATTTTAATTACTTTTTTCTCAAGAGCACTTCATAAAACAGGCAAAACTCACTATACGTATTGCCACACACAGCAAGGTAGAGTAATCAAGGGATTCCAGAAGGCTTGTGCATAAAATCCCCATCTAGTTCCTACTAGTCTTGGATGAGTAGGCACTAGATGGGGATTTTATGCACAAGCCTTCTGGCATCCATTGATTACTCTAGCTTGCTGTGTGTGGCAATATGTATAGTGTTTTGCCTGTTTTAACAACAGCTATACACAAGCATAAGAAGTGGTGGTCATGTGATGTTTATTGGCTTAAGAGCACTTCATAACAGCAATTAAAAAATTACTATTTATTTAAAAGTAAGCAATGTAAATAATTCAGTTCTATATTTCATATTATTGTTACTAAAGTCATATCTTTTTTACAAAACTTCTTGTGTAATGTATTTACTTATTTTATATTTCAAAAGTTTTCTTGAAAACCTTAATATAGTTATCTCAGAATGAAATTCATCTTTTGTCAATAGGCAAGTCAGCATATAAAAGTCTTTATCTGAGATAACACTTAAAAATGAAATAATCAAATAGATATTCAGGAGTTGCTCATTTTAACATTAACTAATGCCAATGTCTGTTGAAGTATTTTTTTTCTTTAAATTAAATTTCAAAAGTCTTCCAATGATTAATTTGAATTTTACTTTAGTAAAAACAATTTTAGTTAAATGCACATTGATTATGTAAGTAATATTTACTAAGGCTGTAAACCTCAAGAATATGCATGTGAAAGTAGGCACTTCTACAGATCTTAACCACAAGCTTACACTTTGGAAGAAAAGAGGGGAACCCTTCTTTACTTCAACCTACTTTCTATATGAATAGGTGAAGCTGAAGTAGTTAGATCTGAGAGTGTGAAGCTATTCAATACTTCACTGATTAAGTCCACATTTCTTATTACACATTAATACTCATGAAATCTTTCGATTTACAGTGAGTCAATGGAAAGATCTTATAGTTAGAAATCTGTTATGATAATTTAAAGTTGTAATTATAAATTTATTTAAATGCACATTGATTACATAAATAATATTTACTAAGGCTGTAAACCTCAAGAATATGCACATGAAAATGCAAAGGTAGGGTCCTCTACCGGTCTTAACCATAAATGGTCCAGTACAATGTTCATTATGATTTTAAAAGATAAGGCAACATATTACCTTTTCTCTCTGTAACTTTCTGTTCAGGTATGGTGGACTAAAATGAATTAATAAAATGCAGTACTTTTCTATAGGCATCTTGTTACTTTCTTTAGAATTTCCTGGATTAGGTTAAGGAACAAAAAAACTCATATTATTTTTAGCAATGTATTATTAATTAAGAAACAATAAAAGTTTTTAAAAAATAACATTTTAAAATTTAGAATAATAAAAAAAACTTGAAATTAAATATTACTGTTTTCTTGTTGAGAATTCAGTCAGAAAATCAAGCAAACACACCAACTGAAAAATCCCTTATATACCATTTATTTTGATAGGAATTTTAATTAGTCACACCTACTAATAACAACTGTATAAAAAAATGTAAATGACAACCTGAAACTAATTTAAAATTTCTATAATATTGATTTACTTTTAATGATAATGTGATAACTTAAACTTTCAAAAAGTTAAATTTACTTTTATTAATTATTTAATTGAATAAAAAAATAAAACAATAGATTAAATAACACATTTATTCTATTTAAATTATCACTTTTGTTTTATTAGAAACTTTTAAATGTATTTATTTTAAACCCTTTTAATGTTAAATTAATCATTCATTTATTTTTAGATAAATAATATTTTAATAAACCACTGTGGCATGCCTATAACTTCATACACACATGCAGAAAGGAAATTACTATATATACTTTCTAATTTACTCTGTTTAATAGTCAATTGACATTTTATTAAAACTAACTAATATTATTTTAAAATACACTAACATAATTCAAATATTTTAAGATCTAGTAAAATGATAACTTAATAAAATTATTAATCAACTTGAAAAAACTAATTTAACAATGATATTATGATATAAATAGATCTACTAACTCATAATTATTTAAGCATAAAAATTAACGTTATTCAGTTTTATTATATCTAACTTTAATTACTTTCCATTATCTATAAAACTAGGCATAAATTAAGCCCCAATTTTTCTCTTAAAAGCATTCTCATTAATTAATTATTAGATCTACATATTCTAATAACTTTTAAGTTATTACAAACTTTATATTTAATACTAATAAATACTTGAATATTAAATATATCAGTTAAATAAAACTTAGACAGCATAATTTATACATATTTTACTTTCATAATAAATTTTATCATTTTTTTTTTTAAAAATAGCATGAGCATATAAGTTAAACCGTTGAATAGAACAATATGCAATAGCATAGAGTCACAATATATATATATATGATAATAGATGGACAACTGAAATCATAAACTGGATTCCAAAAGATTGTAAAAGACCTAGAAAGAGACCACATGTGAGATGAATGGATGAAATAAGAAAGTGTGCAGGGGTGATGTGGAGAAGAAAAACTAAAGATCAGAGAAGATGGATTGAACTTGGAGAGACTTTCATCCTGCAGTGCATTGATAATGGTTGATGATGATCATGATATATATATATATATATATATTCTAATACTAATACTCTAACAGACAAATGTTGAATTCATAGTATTATTTCTGGAAATTTCTGTGTAAATAAAAATATAGTAGATAAATAGCTGATGTTGCAGTATAATAATTACCTTCCTCAAAGCTTCTTCTTTTTCAAATCATAAGAATGTGTGTGGTGATGTTTAAAATCATTATTTTTTTTGTTATTTTATCCTCATTCTCAAATTCTATTAGTTGAAAAGTTAAAAAAAATATTTTATTCTCCAATAGCTTTTTTCTAATATTATTAATTTTCTTTAATTCACACTTTTCACTTATACATATATTGTGAATTTGGAGTAAGTTTGATTATATTATATATACACACAGAAAATTTCACAGTTCTAATTCCTCTTTCATTTCTATCTCCATATTGCATTTAATTGCAACTTTATTTTTAAATTGCTTTTAAATTTTAGTCTTAAATTACTTTTATGACAATTGTAAAATATCTGCTGTGATCAAAAGTATTATTGTATAACATCTATATAAAAAAATTATGCTTCCTCATCATAATAAAAACTGTTGAGATATAAATCTGATTCATCTGTATTTGGTATTATAAATATTAAGTTAAATAACTAATCTCTCTACTCTATTTGATGAACCACCATAGCTGTTTTTTCATCTCTTATTTATAATAAAACACCTCTTTTGTGCTTCCATTACTCATATATTTATAGCAAAATACATTTCCACTTTTAAAATCATTTGTCTTTTTACCTTTTTTCTAACTTAATAATATTTGACAAGTCAAGCGTTGTTAGCCGAGAGGTCATAGCAGCGCCTTGCAAGCAATTAGTTGGTTGCAGACGGTTGTGGGTTCGCGTCCTGGCCGATGCTATGACATATGAAAAAACAAAATAATATTTGACAATGATCTATTTAATACTAGATGTTTTTCCCCCTCAATCATAGATAATTTAATAAAAAATTATATTTGACTGGTAGCTAGGGTGTCACAGGAACTACTGACCATCCATTGCCTTTCATCATCAATCTTTCACTTGGCTGAAGATTTTATAGATTTGAAAATGAAAGCCATAATTTTTGTCTAAAATGATTGTAATATGCAAAGAATGATCATTCACACACACTCTTTTTTCCAAAAAGATATAATTGCCACTTCAATTAAAAATTTCAAAACGATTTATCTGCCACTTTAATTAAAAGTTTAGAAAAATCTGAAAAGTAAGACTAGCATTTTTTGGTTTTACGCTCACATGAAAGAACCCTTTATATTTGGTGATGGCAGCATATTCGATGTTGAATCTATTATCAAATAAACTTGAATTTTCTTATTAGGCTTAAGGTTATTATTTTCAATTGCCATTAAATAGTCAACCTAGCTAAGCATCCAATTTGGTCAGTAAATGGCTCTCTACATTTTTTTTAGCTAGATAGTAAAACCAGGATAGAAAACTGCTCTATCCTCATCATCTATGTCAGAAAACCTGGTAATCAGTTAAAGATTACTGGATAGCTCTTTGTTTAGCAATGATAATATTCCATTTATAGGTCAATGATAAGTATTTATTCTATCACTTAGTCATTTACTTCTGATTCCTGTGTGCTCAGTTCAATATAGATCTCTCTCCATACTTCACTACGTAGTCTGTAGATTTTATATTTTTCTTGTATATAATATGAGGTAACCAGTATCAACACATTTAAATACAAATATTAATTTAGTTATTTTCCCTCTCTATTGATAGCTTCACCCAAACCAAAAAAGATTGCAATGACTAGAAAAATAAATATATTATTAATTTTTATAAGTAATAAATAAAATTTAAATAGTTGTCCTTGATATATATATATATATATATATATATATATATATTGTACACTCACCATCTAGTACAATATATATATATATATATATATATATTGTACACTCACCATCTAGTCAATCCATAATGAAAAAATAGAATTAGCTCAAATAAAATAATAATGCTCCGGCTAAAATATTTGTAATCTTAATATAGTAAATAACAAAGATATCTTATGATAAATATCTACCATTCGACTAGATCTAATTAACTAATAAATAATATATGGTTCGATTCATGAAAATAAATCAATAAAATACTAATATAATCACGAGACAATTAAGTGGAGGTAAAACAATAGGATTATATTGAGCCTATATCCCACAGGATACAATCTCACTGGCATAAGAATACTACTCTCCCTTTTACTTCAAATAAAGACTTTAAAAAATAATAAGTAATTTAGTATAATATTACTAAAATAAATTCTAATCTCTTTTACTAAAATATAATTATAATAATCTCAGATTCTTGAAAACAAATCTAATTAATTTATAATCTCCTATAGTCAAGTATGATAAGGGATTTTGTATCTTTCCTAACTACACCTAAACAATAACAATAGCAATAATAGTAAATAATATTCCTACTCCTAATTAAATAACTATTAATCCTATCTACTATTTAACACTATGACAAGTAATGATGATGATGATGATGATGATGATAATGATGATGATGATGATGATGATAACGATGATAATAATAATGATGATGATGATAATAATAATAATAATAATAATAATAATAATAATAATAATAATAATAATAATAATAATAATAATAATAATAATAATAATAATAATAATAATAATAATAATAATAATAATAATTCTTTTATTTCTCATGTGGCATCTTAACATATGATATAATTTGAAAATATGTGGCAACAAAAATATTAAATTTTATGCATTAAATTACGTGATCAATTATGACTATAATAATATTATTGTAAAAAAATTTGCTTAAATATCATATTCTGAATAATTATTATTTATTAAAATGAATAATTTTATTTATACTGTGCAAACATATTATACATTTATTTTTGGATTCTGTTAATCATGTATTTATGTGAATAAATCAATCAACATAACACAGAGATTTATAAAAAAAACAAGTTTAACAAATTTATTCCACTTTACATAAAACAAAACTATATACAATATTTAATAGGTTTTACTAAGTAAGATCTAACAAAAAGAAAGATTGAATTACTTATTTCTTTTATATAAAGATCAGCAAGTAAGGAAGCCTTCACTCTGGCTTATACATTATTTATCATACATGTTATAAAATAATATATTAATATAGACATACACCTTATAGTCTAATGAAATCATTTGCTGTTTAAATGAGTAAACAATGTAGTTTTAGTAAATATATAAAAAAATAATACTTAGAATATTCATTAAAAATATCTTGTAAGATTCATTCAATAAATGAAATCTGAATTTAACAAAATAGTGTTGATATTATACTAGATAATTTTGCTTGGCACCACTCTCAAATTCTTATATGTGTTTCACGTTAGTTTATTTTTTTTAAATATTAAAAAAATGTTCATAAAATATAAGCATTCATCACACTTTGTATTGTTCATTATGATGTTTCATCTTTTAAAGTATGCGTTGATTTATAGAAAATCAAAAATATATTAAAACTATTAAAAATATCATGAATAGTTGTGATTTCTTTTATCCTCAAAAATAATTTGATAAAAATATGAAAAGTAACTATGATTCTTTATTACTTTATTATCAGCATTTACATTCAATATCATTTGTATTTCATCTTATTCAAACAAGAAAAAGTTATCTTACTGTCCTTTGGATAAAACAATACATCAATCAAAAATTATTTATTATTTTTCTTTCATGAAAATACTATGCTACACGATGTAATAACTATTGAAATCAACACAGTGATACGATGCATAGGACATGAAGGAATGACTAGAATAAAGACTCAATAATATAAAAAATATATTTAATAACTCACATGAAAACAGTGTAGAAGGATAGATACGACTTTTTTTGTCCAATATCTTCAGAAATAATGCTATTTATTTAGCAATTATCAAACATTTAAAAATGCAAAATATCAACCACTGTCCACAGAAAATACATACAAGACAAGACTATGTTAACTGTACTTGCATAAAACTACTAAGATAAAATGTAGGCTATTTCCCTAACTTCTTAACATATCCAATATATAAAACATCCAGGGTTTTATTATTTCACTCCCCCATCACTACCATTTAAAACTTCAAAATAGATCTAAACAATCCACATCATAAAATAATTAGCAATATTCCCAATAACGAACAAAGTTAAAATATAACATTATCAATCCAGAACTACTATAAGAAAAAGTTTTATGCACTTAAAACTTAGCAACAAAAATACAAATGACTTTGATTTTAAAATATTAAAATCAATATTCAAATATTTAAAATAATGTATAGTTTATTTAGTAAAGAATCATGTAAAATTATGAGCATCAGTAAATTATATTAAACTTTGTAATGTAAGAAAAAAAAATGTATGCAAATCTCTTTTTTTACACATACCTTATGTCTCATAATAAAAATATATGTGTTATTATCGCACATATACTTATGTTCACACATTCATATGACAAAAGAAATATCTTTTTAAAAAAAATCCAAGCAACTCTAAAAATATAAATTAAAATATATACCTCATAATAATTAAACAATTTTAACATACCTAGTGACTTTACAATTTGTGAATCCCTATTTGGATGTCTTGCAGTCCAAATTCAGCATATAAAATATATTCATCAAGATTATCATTCATCCAGTGCCCCAACTATTATACTTTAAAACGTTTTTCAAAAAACTTTTCAAAAAAAAATGTTAAAAGATTTTTTCCTAAAAATATTAATATTATTAGAATAATTAAAAAAAAATTAAATGCAACCTTTACTATCCTATACAATAAATTCTAATACTAAAGTTAGTATATTTAAAATAATAATTAAGACTAAATTTACATAATCCAATTCATGACCGTCTCTCAATAAAGTTCAACTAACTGTTTTTTCAATATAGTTTAATGCTTCAAATGGGAACCTCCGTGGTTGCTACACAATGAGAATTGTCTAAAGTTTTCTTGCACAAAGTTTTCCCCTTCTCTTGTAATAATAATAATAATAATAATAATAATAATAATAATAATAATAATAATAATAATAATAATAATAATAATAATAATAATAATAATAATAATAATAATAATAATAATAATAATAATAATAATAATAATAATAATAATAATAATAATAATAATAATAATAATAATAATAATAATAATAATAATAATAATAATAATAATAATAATAATAATAATAATAATAATAATAATAATAATAATAATAATAATAATAATAATAATAATAATAATAATAATAATTCAATTCATTCAATTCAATTCATTTATTTAAGTGCAAAACAACAGCATAAAGCCAATTACAGCTTGCACGTACAATAAAAGTGAAAATAAAGCATATAACATAAAATGAAAATATAAATGTATACATAATAAAGTAAAATTTAAAAGACAAAATCAAACTTCACATTTCAGTTTAACAAGATTACAAAATTTCTTATAATCAATGTCACACAGATTAAGGTTACTCCCAATTTGATTATATAAAGAGGGTAACCTAAATAAAGGAGAAAATTTAAGAATATTAGAATGGCATGTTTGAATCTGATATACACAAGTAGACCTAGTATCATAACTCAAAGACCTAACTGAGATAGTTGAAACTATATCTGATAAAATAACCTGTTTATTAACAATTTTATAAAAATATTTCAAATCCCTATACTTTCGTCTAGATGAAAGATTAATCATTTTACCCTCCCAAGAAACATATTTGAAAAACTTCTTTGAAATAGACTGCAACAAGTTACATCCTTGCAAAGAACTAGGGTTCCAAATTATTGAACCATATTCAATAATAGGAAGAACCAATGAAAAAAACAATTTCCGTTTAGTATCATTACTGAACTGATAACCATGTCTAAGAATGGCACCCATAACTTTAAAAGCTTTACCAACAATCATTTCAAGATGAGGAGTAAAAGATCCATTACAAGAAAACATAATTCCAAGATCTTTTTGGCATTTAACTGAAATAATTTTATGAGAATTGATATAATAATAAAACTGTAAAACTTCAGATTTTTTGGAATAAGAAATAAAGGAACATTTATCAAAATTAACTGTCATATTATTTGACTGACACCAAGCACTAAAGTTATCAATATCCTTCTGAAGGAGAACACAATCGTTCACTGATACAATTCTTCTAAAAATCTTACAGTCATCAGCATAGCTTAACAGAAAAGAATATCTCAAGCAATCATTAAGATCATTAACGTAAACATTAAACAGCATGGGTGCTAAAATACTACCCTGTGGAACACCTAAATTGCATTCAAAATTAAATGAAACTTTATTATTGAATTTAATATATGCTGTACGACTACATAGAAATGATTGAAACCAATATACAAGTTTATTAGAGAAACCTATTTTATGTAATTTATGAAGTAAGACACTGTGATCAACTTTATCAAAGGCTTTTGACAAATCAAAATAAATAACATCTAGTCTTTGACGATCTTCAATAGCATGAGCTATATGATCATAAATTGTCAGTAGATTACTATCAATTGATCTATTAGGACTAAAACCATGTTGAGAAGAAGAAATTATCTTACCCATATCTGAAATAATTTTATTATAAATACATCTCTCAAAAATTCTTGCAATGGTATGCAAAACAGAAATCGGTCTATAATTAGAAACACAATCTCGATCACCATTTTTGAAGATTGGAACCATTTTAGCACATTTCAAAACACTAGGAAAAGTACAAGAATTAAGAGACAGATTAAAAACAAAGGCAAGAGGTACTGCAATAAATTCGGCTAGCCCCTTATAAATAAAAGAAGGAATATTATCACATCCTAAACTAGAGTGAGTCTTAAGCCTCCTAATAGCTACAATAACATCTTCCCTAGAGATATGATCAATTGTACATTTAGCACTAGACAAATTGCCAGGAAATGTAATTTTAGAATCAATCCCATGTTGTGAAAAGTATAACTCTGCAAAATGTTTAGAAAAATCATCTGCATTTAATGCAGAACCATGAGTCATTTGAACCTTTTTCTTACCCAAGCCTGAATTATTAACAAAATTCCAGAATTCTCTAGGATTAGAAGAAATATTAATTTCAATTTGTTTTATATACTCTTGTAAATCTCGTTTATAGATATATTTAGCCAATCTTCTAAAATTGATAAAATTATTATAATAAATTATATTCTGTGTCTTAAAATAGAGTCTATGATGGTAAGATTTCCTTTTAATAATCTTAATAAGAGTATATGAAAACCACAGAGGATAACCTTTGTTAAACGATAATTTATTAGGAATATATACATCAATAAAACCATTAAAAATTTTCAAAAAATAATCCAAGCAAAAATTCACATCATTAATTGAGTACATATTATTCCAATCAACTTCAGAAAATTTTCTACAAAGATCAACATAATTACCCCTCCCATAATCCCTTTTCACAACATTAGAACAAGTAATTTTAGAATAACACATCTTAATATAAAATTCGATAGGTGGATGATGAACATCAATTGGAAAAGAAACAGAGACAAAGTGAAAATTACTAACTATTGGTACATTACAAAGAACACAATCTAAAGTACGCTGAAAACTATTAACAACAGGGTTATATTGTTGAAGCCCAAAAAATTTGCAAAATCTAAGCATTCTTAAAGCTTTCTGAGATAATAAAGAATAATGCATAATAATCTTACCCTTTAATAAATCAGGCATATTCAAATCACCAACAATGATAATATTATTATATCTAATCAAAAAATCTTCAAGTGCTGTCAAGAAGTAATCAAGCTCTAAAAGTGAGATATTAGGTTTAAAATAAATATTTCCCAATATACATTTAAAATTATGATCCATGTAAACTTCACACCATGTAGATTCACATACAGAAGAAGTAAAACATAGATTTCTATATAAAACATTTTTGTTGATAGCAATAAGAGTACCACCTCCTCTAGCTGCATATTCTAAAGATCTATCCGTACATAAAATATTATACCTATTATCAAGGAAAGAACAATCAGAAAATTGTTGATTTAACCAAGTCTCTGTAAAAAATATCAAATCAAAATGCTCTGTTTCAAAGAATTGTTTAATTTCCACACACTTAGTTCTCATCCCTCTAACATTCATATAAAAACAAGACAGCCCTACCATATTAAATTAAAAATAAATCAAAACAAATAAATAAATGATATCAAGTAAAGAAAAATGTAAGTAAGTATAGTGAATAAAGAAAATAAGAAATAAAAGAAAATAAAGAAAATAAGAAATCAAAGAAAACAAAGAAAATAAATAAATAAATACCACTAAAGTTTTAAAGAATTAGCTAAAGTTCCATAAAAAAAACGAATGGAAGCACCACGAGGCCATAAATTGGAAGAGATTAAATCATTATGTTTATGAGCAGGAGCAGATATATAAAAGCAAAAAGATTTCAAGTTATACATATTAATTTCATGACATATGATCCTAGTTCTTAAACGTTTTTCAAGAAAGACCTTAATATTATATGAATTAAGACTCACTGGCATATTAGAAACAAAATATTTATTACATTTTGTATTAATATTATTAATAATATTATTATGAATTTTAGAAATACCAAACCCCCTTTCCACAGGTAGTCTACCTTTTTTACCAGAAGTTGAAAAAGAGCATCCCAAACCATTTCCCACATTAACCTCATTATCAATATAATTGTTATATTTAGAGAAATGCGAATAATTTGCTCTATGAGTAAAAAAACCTCTATCAGCATTCGCTAGACAATTTTTTCTTCTGAAATTTGATTTAGAAAAGTCACCAGAAAAATTACTACTATACTTTTTTGGAACAGAATGTGAATATCCATCCTTCAATATATACTTTTTATCAGGAAAATTATCATAATATTCCAGCGATGAATTATTAGCAGAAAAGCCAGAAAACTTGTTAAATTTTTCATCATCATTAAGTCTAGAAAATTGTTTTTGATATTTATCAGACTGCCTATAAATTTTAGTTTTATAAATAATAATAATAATAATAATAATAATAATAATAATAATAATAATAATAATAATAATAATAATAATAATAATAATAATAATAATAATAATAATAATAATAATAATAATAATAATAATAATAATAATAATAATAATAATAATAATAATAATAATAATAATTCAATTCATAATAACTATACAATAATATACTTAAATAATATACATAAATGAGTAAAAATGATGAAAATAATATAATTAAATGCCATAATTTTTTATAAGATAAGTAACAAATTTTTTAAAGTCTAAAGAAAAAATATTTTCATTATTAAAATCATGATTATAGATATTAGGCAAACGAAACAAAGGTGAAAATTTTAATATGTTAGAGCGACAAACCTTAATATAAAATAAAATAAATGTGTGTGTTTTATGTAAACAATTATTAAAAGCAATATTTGAAATTTTTTTAGTTAATATAATTTTTTGATTCACAAGGTTATATAAAATTTTAAGATCTCTCATTTTTCTTCTAATGGATAGGGATAGATAATGGTCTTTTAATTTAATGTACTTAGAAAATTTGTTATAAACCAATTGAATTTTAATAATATCTCGTTTGGAACTGGGATTCCAAACAACAGATCCATATTCTAAAATTGGCAAAACCAAAGAGAGAAATAATTTATATTTTGTAAAACTACTAAATTGTCTACCATGCCTTGAAATTGCACCCACAATTTTAAAAGCCTTATTTACTACATTTTCAATATGATGATGAAATGATCCATTGCTTGCAAAAATAATTCCAAGATCTTTTTGAATATCAACAAATTTTATATTATGATCTTCAATATAATAAGGACAAATTATCATTTCAGATTTTTTGGAATAAGAAACTGTTGAACACTTATCCATATTAATATCCATTTTATTATCTCTACACCATTTTACAAAATTATTGATATCTTTTTGTAATAATATGCAATCATTAATTGAGTTTATATTCCTAAAAATTTTACAATCATCTGCAAACATAAAATATGCAAAAATTCTAAACTCTCTCCCAAATCATCAATATAAACATTAAACAATAATGGTGCAAAGATACTGCCCTGAGGTACTCCTATATTACAATAATAATAATAATAATAATAATAATAATAATAATAATAATAATAATAATAATAATAATAATAATAATAATAATAATAATAATAATAATAATAATAATAATAATAATAATAATAATAATAATAATAATAATAATAATAATAATAATAATAATAATAATAATAATAATAATAATCTCTATGTAGCTATTTTATAGTAATTTATTTTACTATAGAAAGATAAAAAATGTAATTTTTATCCAAAATATAGTTATATATTATAAATATCTCTACTTACATTTACCATTATATCATATACACATTTAATTATCTCAATTTTACAATCTTAAACAATTTTTATTAGTGAAGAAATAAATATAGACTTTAAAAAAAGATAATTAATTTGGTAAACCATAGGCTACTTAAAGTTAACTTTTTAAAACTAGATCTATCAGATCTGTGTTCTTTACACCTTTGCACAGAAATCTTAAATGTGGACAACATAATTAATGCAAAATAAAAAATTAAATAATTTTAAACTCTTTCAACTTTGAAAACTTATAAGATTAAGTGGTTCTCTCTTTGCAGAAGACTAAGCTATATCGAAAAAATATATATAATAATAATAATAATAATAATAATTTTTATTTATTTTATTTATTTATTCATTATGAAGCAAACAATAAATGTATAATACAGTGAGATAAAATTCCATACAAGAAAAATCTTGTGTGAGGAATTTAAATGTAACAACTAAAAACACTAATAAAATACAAAAAAAAGTATAAATATAACATAAAATATTAAAATCACACAGATATTGCATTTGGAAATTCAATCACAGTAGTAAATAATTACAACACAACATACAATATAAACAAAAAATAAAAATAAAACTAATGATTAGCATAATATAACCAGTGCCATAAATGCTTTTTAAAAATCAAATAAGATAGTGTTCATTAAATTCACAGAACAATCTCTTATAAATACATATTAAATAATTTAGGACCATTATAACTAAATTGCTTCCTACTGGATGTTTTAAGAAAATTAGGTAAAGCTAGCTGATATTTAGTAGATAAACGAGTATTTACTAAAAACACTAATAAAAAAAAGTATGACTATAACATAAAATATTAAAATTATACAGATACAGATATTACATTTGGAAATTCAATAACAGTAGTAAATAATTACAACATAACATACAGTATAAACAAAAATAAAATAAAATAAACAAAATAAAACTAATGCTTAGCATAATATAACCAGTGCCATAAATGCTTTTTAAAAATCAAATAACTAGTGCTCATTAAATTCACAGAACAATCTCTTATAAACATATTAAATAATTTAGGACCATTATAACTAAATTGCTTCCTACTAGATGTTTTAAGAAAATTAGGTAAAGCTAGCTGATATTTAGTAGATAAATGAGTATTTACAACAGAAGATTTTGTATCCAAATGAAGTTCTCTACAATAAATATCAAGAATCACTCTATATTTATACAAATGGAAAACATCTAGTATATTAAAAGTGGCATAAATATCTTTAACAGATGTGGTACGTGATCTACCAAAAATGATACGCATTGTATAATTCTGTAAAACAGGCAATGTAGTCATTGCAAAAGTTAGAACAGTTCCCCCAAACTGATATATTATAATAATAATAATAATAATAATAATAATAATAATAATAATAATAATAATAATAATAATAATAATAATAATAATAATAATAATAATAATAATAATAATAATAATAATAATAATAATAATAATAATAATAATAATAATAATAATAATAAGAAGAAGAAGAAGAAGAAGAAGAAGAAGAAGAAGAAGAAGAAGAAGAAGAAGAAGAAGAAGAAGAAGAAGAAGAAGAAGAAGAAGAAGAAGAAGAAGAAGAAAAGTAGGCAACTTTTAAAACTATAGAGAATCTGGAAAATTATTGCTCATCCTGTTCATGAAAGTCTTAAAAAACAGTTTTATCCATTGCTTTCACAGGATATTTATTAATGTAATATTACTTGTTAAAATTATTTCTTTAGGTAAGTTCCATTGTTTTCATTCATGTGAATTCCTTCAGCATAAAGGAGCCTCATCACTGGCCATTTAAAATAAGTTCACATGCCAGCAGAAATAGGCATTTTTCATTCATTTAAATAATATTATTTCATAATGCAGATGTGTAGTAATAGACAATTCATATTTGAATATTCTAAAGATTATTTACTTAGTCAAGATAATATTTATTTTTATTATCCATTCTTTTTTTTTTACCAGATAAATTAATAAAGGAAGTTTTTTATATCCAAAATATTCTTGTATTTTGAAACTAACTTGAAAAAGCAATTTATATTCATAATGACATTTGTCTTGTAATTTTCTTCATGTTCCAAAAGTTTAAAATTACTTCTAAGTAAAGATTTCTTTTAAAACTGCTGCAATTTTCTAAAAAACATACAGTCAGTAGTATAAATAAAAGAATAATATTTTTTATACTATAACTTACTCTTGAATACTTATATAAATATTTCAAAAAATTCAGTTTCAGTCTTTTCTAGGTATTTTTTCTCTTATTCAAATAATATATTTTAAAAGTTTTTGAAATTTTGCACACAAACATGTTAAATATCCAAGTTATGTTTCTAGATAATTTCCACTTTAAATTCCAAAGTACTTTATACAAAACAATTATAAATAAGCATTTATTTTTATAGTGCTATGTTTTTTTTTATAAATTGTAATACATTAAAGATAAGCCTTTTCAAGCTATTGTGAATGCACTTTTTACAAGTAATAATAAATGAATACTTTCATTCCCAACACAAGATATAGTATTTATGAATATAGTACTTAAGATTTGCCCATATATAAGCATTTGGGTTGGAAAGAATAAATGGATTGATTTTATTCTTTCATAAATACTATATCTTGTGTTGGGAATGAAAGTATTCATTTATTATTTGTAAAAAGTGCATGCACAATAGCTTGAAAACAATTATAACAGTTTTTAGATAATATAGAAAAAATTATACTTTCCTCATTTATTCCCATTTTCATTGTTAACCTTCCCATGCACATTATCTCAGGTTTATGTTTCATTAATTATAATGAACTTGAATTAAGTCTTGAATAGAAATGTTAGTAGGAAATTAATTGGGTTTATGGAAACATTCTTAGTCTAACTTAATAATTTTATAATCCTTTAGACTTTTTAGAAAATAATAAAATTAAAAAAAAACTGATTGATTATTTAGGCAATATATTACTGACTTATAGTAATATACTGGATACTACTTTAACAATAATTAAAAAAGTAAATAATAAAAGAACAATAAAGAATAAGAAGAAAGAAGCAAGAATAATGATCATGAAGAAGTATGAGCCCCCATTTATATATCTACTCTAATTATCATCTGATTGGTTACTTAACCCTCAGCTTACAAACTAAGTTACATATTTGTCAATTTTTGTGCTTTTAAAATTTTAGAAATAAAATTATGAGTCATACATAATAATATGAGTCATAATAATATAATACTTAATTTTAAATCAATTTTATAATTACACTTAAAAACAAATTAAATACTTTAAAATAACATATTTTAAATAATTCTTTATCAATTTAACTAAACCTTAATTCTAATGTATCCATTTTTAGTTTATCTTTATTAACTTCAAATTTTTTAAAAAATAATTAATTAATTTAATAGTTTCCTATATTTATTTTTATGATATTCAAATGTTCTCAATTTTAAACAATTCTGAAAGCAATTTTAAAAAAAACTTTCTTAAAAACCTTGCAAGCACACAAAAAAATACATGTAATGTTAGTCACATGATCATAATCCCAGAGAGAATGTTGCAATTTTAACATTCACTGTCTGAAATGGAATTTTTTAGTATTTTATGATATAAACAAGTGTATTCAATTTTATTTACTGTTTAAATAATGTCAAAATTTATTTTTTCAAATTTCATCATTGCATTTTATTATTTTATAATATAATATTTTGTAATTAAATATTTAGTTAATTTTATTTCAGACAGTGAATGTAAAATTGCAACATTCTCCCTGGGATTATGATCATGTGACTAACATTGGAATAATAAATTTTGACATTATTTAAACAGTAAAAAAAATTGAATACACTTGTTTATACTATAAAATACTAACACTTTTAATAAATAATTATAATATAAATTTAAATCTAATTTTATAAAATACATTTAATAACTTATTTAAATATTAAATACTATTTAAAATTAGTTTTCAGAAGTTTATTTAATAAGACTTTTACTACATAATTTTAAACCATTATAACTATGACCAGTTTTCCCAACCATACAAAATTATATTATTTAACTTTTATATAATATTTAACATTTTATAATAACTTTGAAATATTTTTGTAACTTTTAAATTCATCTCAACAAAGTTTAGAATCCTATCAACATTATAATAGCTCTTACTTAGATTTCTTTTAATTTAAAAATTTTAAGAAATTGGCCATTAAAACCTATTCAGACCTAATAAAAAGGATGCAATATGTATATAGCCTATATTGTATTTCTCTGTAGGCTATATATATTAAATATTTTGTCATTTACTCTCTATTTAGTTTAATTAAAATGAATATTATTAATCATTGATTTCAGTCTTAATATCTTTTTGCAGTGTAGCAAGAATAGAAAGTACAGAACTGTTTCTAATATGAAAATATCAAAACATTTTAGGAGCATCAAATTCAAATTGATCTATGGTCTGATTTTTATCAAATAAAAAAAAATCATTCTATTTGAGATGGAGTATTGTCATAGGAAGTTTCTAATTTCTTATGTTTCCCATAAAATTAGTATTAACTTTAGAACAACTTAGTCAATAAGGGATTATTGATGCTAATATATATATATATATATATATATATATATATATATATATATATAATTGCAGATTTTGGGTAAATAATGAAGAGGCTTGCATTGTAAAAAAATATGTGATTGATGGAAAAGTTAGTCATTATTCATGTGATAACTTTTTAGTGTGATAAACAGATCAGATTAGTTTTTGGATTAAAAGTTCCATGATATATTGCATATGGTACAAAATCTTAACATATGAAGAAGAATAATGGACTAATTCACATGATGCCATTAGATTCTTTTAAATGTTATATACTGAGATGATATTATGGCTCTTGCAATTAACTTTTTCAAATGTAATAGCAATCTATCAATTTTTTTTTCTCAGAAAAAAAAATTAAATTAAATGAATTGGCAGGATAAGCTCCTTTCTCCTCTTCTGCATTTTTTTAAGAAATATTTTTTTGTTCTTTTAGTTTTATTTTATTAAGATCTTATACTGTATTATCTGTTTTAAATTAAACATATATATATATATATTAATGTGTATGTATTTGAATATTTGCAAATAAAAAAATATTCATATTGTATAACTAAAATATGGATTTTTTTTTATATATAAATAATTTAGAACATTAAAACATGCAAAACTCTCCATACAGTAGTGCCACTCAGTTCCAACCAGAATAATCATTGGATGCCAAAAGGCTTATGCATAAAATCCCTATCTACTGCCTACTCATCCAATATCTCCAGACTAGTTTCTGACTTATGGCCTTTGTCAGTGAGGAGCTTTGGATCTGAGAGCACTGCACCTAGATCTTAGGATTACTCTGGTTGGCACTGAGTTGCCACTCAGTGTATGAAGACTTTTGCCTGTTTTAATAACAGTAATATGCTAGCATAAGAAATAGTGACCATGTGATGTTTAGTGGTTTGACACCAATCCTGCCTAATAGGATAGTAGTGGCTATGGCTGTTAAAGAGCCAAAGACACCAAAATGTATGGGTACTGAACTGGGTTCAGACCAATATGACTATATAAGCTATTGAGCTTAGATTGAAAATATTATTGTGTTTTCAATTTTGTTCTTATAGTTCTGTAGTTAAGTAGAGATAAAAGATGGCTGCTGGAGGGTTGCATTAGATCCTAAGGTCTAGGTGCAGTGCTCTCAGATCCAAAGCTCCTCACTAATGAAGGCCACAAGCCAGAAATTAGTCTGGGGATATTGGATAAGTAGGCACTAGATAGGGATTTTATGCACAAGCCTTCTGGCATCCATTGATTATTCCGGTTGGCATTGAGTGGCACTACTGTATGGAGAGTTTTGCTCAACCACAGTGTTGAACCCTCCAAGGCTGTTATATTATGCACAGAAAGGAATGACATCAAAAGAAAAATTAAGGAAGCCTATTTCATCACTAGTAATATCAAATCAATTAATAGAAAAGACACTTGTTTTGCTACTTCCAGAAAATGGATAGTATAGGAAATAATTTTGCATACATTTGCATATAATAACGTTAACAATATAGAGACTATGATTATGGAGCAACAAGGGCTCTAAAAGTGCTTAGTCTGTAGAAATTATAATATAAAAAAGCCTACAAATTATTATATAAAAGTTTCACTGCAACGCAGCAGCTTATTATTAATAACAGTAATGTGCTAGCATAAGAAATAGTGATCATGTCATAATATAGAACATCCAAAAATTATACAAGAATTGTTTTTGATTATATTTTAAAGTTCTCAATAAATTTATTAAATAATAATATCCAGTTAACTGAATTTTAACAATCAATAAAACATTCCATTTAATCACTTTAGATTAGTAACTTTCTAAATTGACTAAGTTTTTCATTACAAAACTTTCACGCACACACATTTACACATTTAAAAGCAAGGTTAAATTTTTCTATCGTAACTGAATGTAATGTTGGCGGTATTATTCTTGTAATATAATTATTAAATTAATACTGCAAATATTACGTTTTATTGTAGTTGGAATAATATGTCCTATTTAGTATATTTTCCATTAATATTAAATTTATGTGCGTTTGATTTCTGTTGCACATAAAAAAAAAAAAAAACTGCTCTTTTTGAAAAAAAAAAGAGAGAGACGTATTTTTCCTATGTATTGGTTAATAAAATCTCTTTGGAAGATATTTTGGGTAACTTTCCATTCACTTTTAATCATATCACGTGCTTTTACCAATAATAGTGATTGATTTATTTAATTTAATCCTTAAAAAAAAAGCCAATATATATATATATTTACAGATTACAGCTATTTTTATTAATTCCACTAGCAAAATATAAGATTACAATATGCATAAATTAAATATTGCCTACATTATACTAGTAATAATAAATAAAATAGAAAATCATATAACAACATAATACTAGCCAAAACCCAAAATTTTACTACAATTCTTCCACAATCGTGGTCTCGTCCATTAACAAATAGATCTTTTCAAATGAAATTCAACAAAATATAAACAACATATATATATATATATATACACGCACATAAAACAAAATAACCTTTCCATTATTCACTTCAATAACCGACATCCTTTAACATCAAAGGAATATATATATACTAATAAGATTCAGTGTCACAGGTAGTTAAAAATGAGAAACTTTTTTTTACCTGTGATATATAAACTGAATTTATACAAGTAATAATAAGTTCAAACCCTAATTCAGACATAGTTAATACTTATTAGCTTATATAAACATTAACTATAAAAACCATAGATAGACCATCTATAGTTTTCAAGCAATTGAGTGTGTCTGTTCTAGTACATGAGTAAATAATTAGTCCTCACACAATATTACACACGCACGTGCACACACATATATAATAAAATACCTCCAGTGATTTAATACACAAATAACATTAAAGATTAAGCCTTATAACACAGTATTTAAAACCTTATAGAATACTTTAACAAAATTAAAATATTTTGGTCTGGGCGATGATGTCTTAAATTTATAAAAAGATATTTCAAGGAAAGGAAGTAGATAGTATTTATTGATGGTATTTTATCTCCTTTATTTTTAATAATTCAACATTTTCCTCAGAGCTTAGTTACTGGTCCTTTTTTAATATATATATATATATAAGATTTTACAACTTTTAAAATATTTATTGTCCCGTATTATGAGTTTTAATCTTGAATGTAAATAATGTAATTCTTTGTACTCACATTAAAATTTCTTGAAAATATGAAAAAAAAAAGTTAAATATATATATATATCCCAAATGCACCCAGCCTTGTAAAGTCCAGTGGCTTTTTTAATTGAGGGTTTTAACAAATTTTGTTAAGATTTAAGATAAATTAAACAAAAGATTTTAAATGTGAGAATTGTATACCAGTTTAAAAGACCAGTGGTACAATGGAACACAAAAACCCTGATATTAATGTATTATAAGAATTGTGGACTTAATTAGTGAAGTATTTAATAGCTTCACACTCTTAGATCAAAACACTTCTGCTTCACCTATTTATATATAAAAGTAGGTCGAAGTAAAGAAGGATTCTCTCTTTTCTTCATAGCGTAAGCATGTGTTTTAAAGACCTACAGAGGTCCCTAGTGACGATTTTTTCAGACGCTCATTGCTAAGGTTTACAGCCTTGTTAAAACTATTAAAGATTTAATGTAAATTAAATATTTTAATATTATATAAATAAATTTCTGAATTTTAATAAAGCTAAATTAAAATTTCCATCTTCAAATATATCTTTTATTTTTGACAATGTTAAGACACTAATATATATATTCAATGGAGCACCCCATAAATAAAAAAAAAGATTTTTTTAAAATATTTTTTAATAGAATCACAACTAATTGTAATAGTTTTATTAATAGTTACCATTTATTAATGCATTAAATAATATTTATATTTTTTTAAGTTGTTGGTTAAACATTTGTTTTAAAGATTTAATATAAATGCATTTTTATTAAACATTGCTAAGTATAGTGTTCCTTTGAACTATATTAGTGTATTGCCAGACCGTGAAAGCAGGAAGCATCTTAATGCCAAATTATGAATCGGCATTTGTGGTTGTTTCTATAACTAGCTGGGAATCTTTACTGTAAAATATATACTATATCTCTGTAGTTAAAAGTACTCATACTAATATTTTTGCCAACAGTTTCTATTTAATGATGGAATTATTCTTTCACATAAACATAAGAATTGTGAATTTGACATGACATCATACAAACATTCATGCATTCACCAATCAGATAACGAAAAAAATATCAATTTTATATATAACATGATAACATGGGTTGTGGAGATTCAGATGTTTGATATTTTTAGCTGATCTAATGAACAAAGATTGTTTGTGAAATGCATGCACATGGAGAAAGCATACTGCCAAAGTTCTACATGGTGGATCATGTTGAGATGAAGAATATACTAATAAAAATAAAAATTTAACAAGTCATTTGCTGTGCAAAAATTATTGATCCTTTCACAAAATCATGTCCATATCATGAAAATGTCATGTGACAGAAAATATTGTGTTGCCAAAAGCATGAGTATTGTCTTGTGGATGCTCTGTAATGAGTGAAAGTTGTTTGCAAGATGCATTCATTATGAACAAAAGTGATGTGAGATTCTGTTGTAAGTCATAATCGTGTATAAAAAGTAAGTAATTATAGCATTTAAAAAGCATTTGTTCTTAATAAATGTGTTTTACCAGCACTTATGGATCTGAGATTTGGAGACTTAACAGAATAGTAATAAAAAAACTTTAGATCACTCAAAGAAGTATTGGAGAAATGCATGCCAGTAGCATCATGAAGAGATTGAATGTGAAATACATATATCAGAGAAACAGACAGGTGTTATTGACAACATTGAAAGAATTACGAAACTGAAGTGGAATTGGACTTGGCATATTATTAAAAGAAATAATCATAGATGGACAGTTAAAATCTGAAACTGGATTCCAAGAGGTTGTGAAAGACATGGAAAGAGACCATTTGTGAGATGTATGGATGAAATAAGGAAGGGTGTAGGGGTGATGTGAAAAAGAGAGGCTAGAAATTGGTGAAGATGAATTGATAATGGTTGAAAATGATGAAAAAATCTCTATAGTTGTAAAATACACACAAGCCTTAAATTTCAAATAATTAAAAGCACTAATCATTGGGTAAATCTAATATATGGCATTGTTAAATTGCTACGATGTTTAATTGTAAAATGTGGTGAGCATACTGAGACCAAATAAAAAGTAACTGAGTAGTTTATTGTTTAAAAATTTCCTCAAAAAGTTTAAGCATCGGAAATGATAAAGCTGGAGAACAATTCACGAACTTTAATCTTCCAAATCTATCATATTTCTACTGTATTAAACGTAAAGAGCATTGATATAATAAGTTGTAATTGTAGTGATGTATAATATTTATAAACAAACCTTAAAACATATAACATATTACTAATATCAACAACATGTAAATAACTTTTATAACTGCTTAAGTGTGCAATATTTAAGATTTAAGCATATGACAAAACATTTTTATTGAAATATGTTATTCAGAATTATTTGTAAGGAGGCCCATAATGAATCTATTTAATAAACTTGAAAATTCAATTTTACTTTTCATTTCTCATTTCTCATTCACTCAATCTAACTTCCAACCATATGTAGGATAAATAAATCAACATCAATATTTAAATAGGTGATATGATTTAGTTAACATAATTTATAATTTCTAATTTATTGTTGATATATTTAGTATGAGAACACATTTTCAAAAATATACAGTAAATTAAAGTAATAGTCGTTTTTATTGTGAGTTTGATTGAACACTGCTTACTAAATACATTTTTGGTTTTTGATGGTTAGATGTATAAACAAACATCAGATTTAACCATGGATTCACCAATTTCTCCAGCATTGGCTTCTATTTTTATGGAGAACTTGGAAAAGAAAATTTTGATATCAACAGTTAAAAACCCATTTTTATCGCTGAGGTATTTTGACAAGACCTTTGTTGTTTGACCTCATGGTAAGCATGCTCTTGATGAATTTTAATTTTCTTAAATTCTTTTCATGACAACATCAAATTTACTATGGAAGTTAAAAATAATAACCAACTTCCATTCTTAGATGTTTTACTTGAAAGAAAGAAGGATGGTCCATGGTATATATAGAAAGCCAACACATGCTGGGAGATATCTACATTTATCTTCTCATAACAATACAGCACAAATATTTTCAGTGACAAAGACATTGTTACATAGAACTAAGAGATTTTGTGATGGCAGCCATTTTTACAAAGATATTTATGCCACTAAAAAAGTGCTTCTTTATAATGGTTTTGAACACAGGAATATTAATAAAACTTTTTATATAATAAGAAAAAAGATTTAATACTTCAAAAACTAAGACTGTTCTGTGATGTATAAAGGGAGTAATTGATAAAATTGGTAATGTTTTAAAGAAAAATATTATTCACACTACATTTAAAAAAATAATGCAGTATTTCCATATCCTAAAAAAAAATTCCTTTTGAGTGTCATGGCATATATGAAATTCTGTGTGGAGTTTCTTTACATTCATACATTGGCTGAGACCAATCGTATAATAAACATAAGAAAGGAAGAACACATTTTAGCAGTTAGAGAAAAATATAATTCATAAGCCATTTATTCACACATTAAATTAACTAATCATGGCATCAATTTTAATAAAACATATATTCTGGCAACAATTGAACATGATAAGTGATTGTTAAGGGAAGCTATAGAGATTTTTAAAAGGCCCATGAGCATAAATGAAGAGTGTGAATTAAAGAAAATTAATAATATTTGGAAAAAGCTGTTGGAGGATAAAATATTTTTTAAAACTTCTCAACCAATAGAATTTGAGAATAAGGAGAAAATAACAAAAGAAAAAAATAATGATTTAAATCTCATCACATACATTCTTAAGATTTGAGATTTGTTATTGTACTGAAATGTCGGTCATTTAGCTATTATATTTTTATTACATGGAAGCTCCCAGAAATAATACTATGAATTCATTATTTATCCATGAGAATATTAGAATTAATATATATATATATGATCAACAGATGGCGTTTTACCAAAAACACCGTCAAAGCGTGTTTGTTTACATAAACATCAGAGTAAGCATTCACTACCTCTTTCGTTAATTCCACATTCAGATCATGATTTCAAGCTGATTTTGCTATCATCAGTGAAGGACAGGAAATAAGAAACTAGATCTAAACACTAAACTCTGAGCGTTTATGAAACAATTTCTATTCAGCTTGCAAGCGTGAATTTTTTAGACACGTAATGTCTTCAAAATCAGCATAGCAAACCAGATAGCTATATGGGTCTGATATCAGTTCATTATATCCACATAGTAGAAGCCTCTGCAATATATATCATTGCAAGAAATCATAAATACAAGCGTTGGCAAATTTTAATTTGCTTTTTTGTTTTTCATAAATGTACCTTTGAAGTTTTTTCTTGCAATGATATATATTGCAGAGGCTTCTACTATGTGGAGATACTTAACTGATATCAGACCCATATAGCTATCTGGTTTGCTATGCTGATTTTGAAGACATTACGTGACTAAAAAATTCATGCTTGCAAGCTGAATAGAAATTGTTTCATAAATGCTCAGAGTTTAGTGTTTAGATCTAGTTTCTTATTTCCTGTCCTTCACTGATGATAGCAAAATCAGCTTGAAATCATGATCTGAAGGTGGAATTAATGAAAGAGGTAGTGAATTCTTAGTCTGACGTTTATGTAAACAAACACGCTTTGACAGGGTTTTTGGTAAAATGCCATCTATTGATCAAAAATACAAGTGTTGGCAAATTTTAATTTGTTTTTTTGTTTTTCATAAATATACCTTTGAAGTTTTTTTTTTGCAATGATATATATTGCAGAGACTTCTACTGTGTGGAGATACTGAACTGATATCAGACCCATATAGCTATCTGGTTTGCTATGCTGCTGATTTTGAAGACATTATGTGTCTAAAAAATCCACACTTGCAAGCTGAATAGAAATTGTTTCATAAACGATCAGAGTTTAGTGTTTAGATGTAGTTTTTTATTTCCTGTCCTTCACTGATGATAGCAAAATCAGCTTGAAATCATGATCTGAAGGTGGAATTAATGAAAGAGGTAGTGAATGCTTAGTCTGACGTTTATGTAAACAAACACGCTTTGACAGTGTTTTTTGTAAAACGCCATCTGTTGATCATAAATACAAGCGTTGGCAAATTTTAATTTGCTTTTTTGTTTTTCATATATATATATATTCATCCAATCATTTATTTATATTGGAAATGGAGTTGGTGTTTTCTTATGTTAAAACTAGATAAACCTAACTGCTGCTGTAATCACACAATAATCAATTAAACAATAGCGCAGGCTGAAACTATACTATCTATAATCACAATATAACCTATCTGATCTATTTTAAACTAAATGGCAAACTGCTTTTCTTTAATAATCAAATTTGATATATGATTAGTAAATAAAAAAATTTGATATTTATATCTTAATTTCATGAAAATTGTCAATTTAATAAATACAACTCTCTATGGGGGGGGGGGTGCTTCGTTACTAGTAAGAATTCAGATAAATTGTTATATTTCAAATTCTCACACAAAAAAAATATCTGGCATAATTTACTTGTCATATATCAAACAGAATTTTAGGCAAAAAGCGTTCCATCTTTAAGGTTAATGTAGATCGGAAAATTTCTACTGTGAATATTAAGTAACATGGGTTCTTCTTGCACTATCTATGGTAATTGATGGCACATTATCATTTTCAAATTCTATTGAATCATTTAAGAATGAAAGTTTTACTTAGTTCTTTTTAGTTATATTCCACCAGTAAACTTTCTTATTTCATCCAGTCATTGCACATTTTATTTCTTTTTAGGACTTTCTAAATCTTTTTAGACCCAATGTAAAACATCTCGCCTATTCTCAGCTCTTCTAGTAATATGTCTATCTCAGATCTACTTCAGTCTTTTAATTCTTTCTATGTCATCAGTGAGATCTGACTGCTCTTTCATCTATGTATTTCATTTTGTACTTCTTTTTATTATTTGCAACATGCATCTCTCCATGCTGCATTTTCTATTGTGCTTCAGTTAAATATCCAAATCTCAAAACTTTTTTAATACTATTGTTTTTACTAAAATCATTTCTTCCAAGTTTAATTGTATTAATAATTGATTCGTTATGATACTATGTACAGGGATGTAAATAAGGTATTCATAGTTGTTAAGTTCTTCTAATCCATAACTATCACTCTTTATTTTTTTTTACTAAAAAAAAATCCATTGAACATTACACTTCTTATATTTATCTCTAGTCCTTTCTTACTTTCATCTGATAATGCTTGAATATTTATAGATCTGAAGCAGTATTAAAACAACAACCATATCATTTGCAAAACCTAGATGACTTATATAATCTTTATTTACCTTTATTTCCTTAGCTTTCTACTTAATGTACAATATTCTTTTTTGTATAACTATAGGAAAAAGCTGTTGAGATATAAAATTATTGTCTTACACCCTTTTTATTGTTGATCATTTAAGTGTTATTATATAATATAACCACTGCTTTTAGATTTTGATAAATATTTTTCTGAATATGATATTATTCTGGGTTTACATATTGATTACTCAAAACAGTAATCACCATGGAAATGCTTACTGATTCAAAATCCTTTTTATAATCTAAAACATCATGTTGTTTTATATCTTAGTTTTGATCCACTGTGTTCAAATTACTTTTATATTCCATTTGTTCTTTTGATGGGTAAGAATCCAAATAGCACCATAGTTGTATTGTCATTATATTAACAAAGATTTGTATAAAACTGATATAATTCTGATACATTAGTAATTTCTAATATCTTCTTTATAATCTTTCTTAAATATCAACATTACTTCTGTTATCTTCTAATCATCTGGTCTATCTATATTATTTAAATAGTCGGTATATATCTTTAACAGCAATTTTTCAATTTTTCACTTCTTTTAAAATATAAACAATATAATTATTTTCTAGAATTATTCTCTTCTTTATACATTATGTCTCACTTGTTATTACAAAATATTTGGCAATTCAGGAAAAAATGGAAACTGGAGGAGATAGATACATTGTTTACTTGTTTTATATTACTATATTATTCCATGATGTCATCTCTCTTTTTTATAATCATTCCATTGTTTTTCTTATTGCTAAAACAATATCAAGATAATGTTTTATACTTTTCAGACTTATTTTCTTATATAGCTTTCCTTGTCAATTCATTTTACAGATCATTTTAAAATATTTTCATATTCTTTTGTTTTGCTTGTGCATTGTCTTATCTCATTAAGCATTTTATTTATGAAACATTATAACTTTATCATTCTTATTGCATTGCCAAATCCATATAATATTTAATATCATCTAGGTTCTTTATTACCATTTACAACACTTTTTTACAACTCACTATTGATGATTTTGATTATCATGCAATCTTCTTCAGAACATCTATTTATATTTAGAAATATAGAAGTGCTGAAGAACACTTCTCGACCAATTAAAAACATCAATAGTGGATTGTAAAAAACCATTGTAAAAAGTAATAAAGAATGTAGATGATATTAATAACCATTTACTGATAAATAGCTACTCTTTTGTACCAGTTATCTTTCTTATAGTTTCAATTAATTTCAGTTAAACCTTTATCACTTTCAAAGTCTGTTAATATTTTAAAGCAATCTGCAAGTTTTAAATTAAATTCCTTGGGATGTTTTAAAAGATTAAGAATATAATCTGCTAATATTATTTTCTTCAATAGTTTTCATTTCTCTAGTATGCATTATGTAATATATTTATATCTCAAAAATTAGTGATAACCTTCTATGTTGATTCTTAAAATATATATTTTCTGTTATTCAATATATATTCTATTCTCCTATATCTTCAGGTGGATTCTTCTATTATGAAAGTTATTTTTCTATTTTTTATTTAAAATTAACCCTACTTCACTTGTGATTCCAATATTTATTCTCTTGTAGTAAAGTACATATGACTCTTCATTTTTTCTCAAACTTCATAAAGATCAATGTATGCCAATTAATATTATATACTTCTTCCAATTCATATACTCCTTCTTCATTTGAAAGATCATCACATGGCAGGTTAATTTCACAATCAGTCAATTCTTAACATCATCTACATTTGTCTGCCAAACATTGTCTAGAAACTTTTCTATGCTCTAGCAATAAGTGCTATAATTTAGGTTTGTCACCATAATTGTAAATATCTATAAATACTAATATAATAAAGTCAATTACCTAATACTTTAATAGATTATAAAGTTAGATGATAACGATCAACACATTAAGCTATCAACAATCTCTACCTGTAGTCAAGGCAGTCTTCTTAAACAATAAAAGTAATACCATCTCATCTATGGTCTGATACATTTATATAGACTCAAAACATTGCAACCTGATCAAGAGGCATGAGGGATTAATAATGGAAAGTAATTTAAACAAACATCATTAATTAGGCAAATATCTATCTCTCAAATGTATATAAAGTGTATATTTATTAAAACACTAAAGTCAATTACTTAATGTTTTAATAGGTTTATAAACATAGATAATAACAATCAATCCTTAAGCTATAAATAATGTCCACCTGTAGTCAAGGCAACCTCCTTAAACAATAAAAGTGGCACCATTTTATCTATGGTGGATGGAAAACAATATAGTGGGAGAAATGCAAGAAAATTTTTGATTGGATAGGGATATAGGAGATAGTTTATTTGTAGTTACACAGTTTATAGATATGAGTACAAATACAGAAAGGCAGTTATATATGATTTTTATAGATATAGAGAAGGCCTATGATAGAGTAAATAGAAAGGGATTATGAGTAAGTTGGTAAATTTAGTAAATTTGGGAATAGATAGAGCTTTAGTGGATATTATTAAGAGACTATATGAAAATAATTACTATAAGTATCAATTAGGGAATCTAGAATCAGTTAAAGTTAATAATAGGATGGGATTAAGGCAAGGATTCTATATGTCACCTATATTGTTTTTGTTGTTTTTGAGAGAAATGGAAAGAAAAATAGAAAGACTAGGAAGAGGGGTAGAGATACCATTAATAGATGGCTAGAGAGTATATACATTATTAAATCTTTTATTTGATTATGATGTCTTCTCATGCACAGAAAGAAAGGAAGATATGGAAGTTATGCTGAGGACATGCACAAGGTTGGGTAAAGAGATGGGATTAAATTTATTGAGGAAAAATCAAAAGTAATGATGATTAATACTGGGGAAAGAGAAGACAAGGAATTTTTATTGGAGAATATAAAGTTAAGTGTGGTAAATAGGTACAATTATTTGGGTATTGTCTTAAGTAATCAGAGAAATTGCTTGGATGAATGGAAAAAAAAATTGATAAATGAAGCAAAAAAAGAAAGGGATTGATAAAGAAAATAGAATGTTTTCATATAATAGATATGATGTAGCTAGAATAGTATAGAAAAAGTGGCAATAGCAGAATTAAAATATGGTAATGATGCATTATGTATTAGTAAAAAGGTATTAGATTACTTAGAAAAAGTACAAAGAGAAGTAGGAAGACATGCATTAGATACAAATGTGTGGATGGCAAAGGAAACAATTCAAGGAGAAATGGAATAGTCAAGTTTTTATATGAGAGTTGCTAAAAGCAAAATAAAAATGTACAGTAGATTTCCATTTATGGATAATAAGAGAATAGCCAAAATAGTATTTAATTGGGTTATGAGTAAAGGGCAGGCAACAAGGTGGGTGAGAAAGGTAGTGTGGTGTGCAGAAGATTTGGATAAAAATTTATGTCAGTGTACTTATATAAATGGTGAGGTAATAGAGTTAGGGCTGCAGAAAGGAGTTTTGCTATTAACTGAAAGGAGACCCTTTGATTCCTCTTGGAGGCCTTAAAGGAACCGAGCAGGGCAAATTCCTAATGTCCACTTCATATGTTCTTGTCATTGCAGCTGTTATTACTATGTGATTATACATATAGAATACGAACATGGATGGGCTGCTCACCAACATGCATTAGCCAGTGTGGTGAGTTTATTGGCTTTTTACCTCTGAGTTTAAGATCAAGAAACACCATGGTCTTTATTCTCAGTGCCTGATAAGGCAGAATGAATGTTTGTGTAAATGATAAATATTTTCCCAATACATATATACAATTATGACAGACAAAAATAAAGCATGGCCCTTATTCCCAGGAGGCTGTAAAGTCACCAACCAAGGCAGCGGTTGGTGGCGGAAGGTGGAGGGTGCTAAGAATCCCCTGATTGTGGACCCAGGCTGCCATTTAATGATGACTTTTTATTTAGGTACTTACAACTGCAGATCACTTTCAAGTGAAGGAAGATTGCAAGAATTAGAAGAAGAACTCTCTTATATTAAATGGGACATTATTGAACTTTGTGAAGTTAGAAGAAAAGGTGAAGAGACAATTGATTTAAAAAGTGGACATATACTCTATTATAAAGGCACAAATATTGGAAATACAAGTGGAGTAGGATTCATTATAAATAAAAAGTGGAAGAACAATATTGTGGAGATTGATGGTGTGTCGGACAGAGTGGCAAGATTAGTTATACAACTTAATAGCAGATACCAAATGCAGATAATTCAGGTTTATGCCCCAACAAGTTCTCATAGTGATGAAGTAGTAGAAGATTTTTATATGGATGTACAAAAGGCTTTTGATCAGAGTAAACACCATTTTAAAATTATTATGGGAGACTTTAATGCTAGAATTGGTAAAAAAATGAAAGATGAAAGTGCTGTGGGTAATTTTGGTTATGGTAATAGAAATGAGAGAGGACATAGACTTGTGGAGTTTGCAGAAAAAGAAAAACTTTATATTATGAATTCTTTTTTTGAGAAAAATGTTAAAAGGAAATGGACATGGAAGCATCCAAATGAAGGTACAGCAGAATTGGATTATATTTTGACTAACAGGAAATACATATTTCAAGATTGTAATGTTCTTAATAAATTTAACACAGGAAGTGATCATCGATTAGTAAGGTGTAAGATACGTGTTAATGTAAAACTAGAGAGACAAAAATTATTAAAAAAAAACAATATTTACAGTTGATATTCCTAATCTTCAGAAACATTCTAATGAATTTAAATTAGATCTTACAAATCGGTTTCAAGTATTAGTAGATTTTGAACATGATTCAGATTTGAATGAAATTAATGTGAAAATAACTGATACACTTTTGAAAACTGCAACAAAGATAGCTGGTAGAAAGAAACAGCAATTGACCAATAAAATTTCTACTGAGACTAGAGAATTTATGAAGAAAAGAAGGAATATGAAGATATACAAAAATGATGCATTAAAAAGAATTGAATATCTCGAATTTTGTAAAATGGTGCGGAAAAGAGTTGAAAATGATATAAGAAAGTATAACTGTGAACTAGCAAGGAAAGCTGTAGAAGAAAATAAAAGTCTTAAGAATGTAAAGCAACATTTTGGTATTGGTAGGAAATTTATACCTGCAATAAGAAAAAAAGATGGAATTATTACTAAAAAGAGAGATGACATCATGGAATTGGTAGAAGATTTTTATCAAGAATTATATAGTAATAAAGAACAAGTATCTCCTATAACTATTACATCTTCTGAATTGCCCAGAATTTTAAATGAAGAAGTGAGACATGCAATTAAGTGTATGAAGAAAGGAAAGGCTCCAGGAAATGATGGAATTATAATTGATATATTAAAATAAGCAGGTGAAGAAATAGAAACAATTTTAGCAAAGTTATATACCAAATGTCTAAATGATAAAGATGTACCAGAAGATTGGAAGAATGCAGTAATAATATTAATATTTAAAAAAGGTGATAAAGAAGATATTAGAAATTACAGACCTATCAGCTTTTTATCAGTTTTATATAAAATTTTTACCAAGATAATTACTATTCGTCTACAGAGAACATTGAATTTCCACCAACCAAAAGAACAAGCCGGATTTAAAAGTGGTTTTAGTACAGTAGATCATATCCAGGTATTGAGAGAAGTTATAGAAAGGACAAATGAATATGAGTTGCCATTATGCTTAGGATTTGTAGAATATGAAAAGGCATTTGATTCTATAAACATTTCTTCAGTGATTAAAGCATTAGATCATCAAGGTATAGATCCAGGATATTGTCATATTTTAAAGAATATTTATAAAAATGCAACAGCAACAATTAGATTACATAATGATACTGGGAAAGTCAACATTGAGAAAGGTGTAAGACAAGGTGACTTCATATCTCCAAAACTTTTTACAGCAGTGCTGCATGAAGTATTTTGTGGATTAAAATGGGAAACTAAAGGAGTGAAAGTAAATGGTGATTATTTAAGTCATTTATATTTCGCAGATGATGTAGTTGTTTTTGCAAATAATGCTTCAGATCTGCAGGAAATGTTGCAGGAATTATCAGATGAAAGTAGGAAAGTAGGTCTAAAGATAAGTGTTAAAAAGACTAAAGTAATGTTTAATCGATTTGCTCAAAATATGAAAATAAAGGTTGGTTATGATGAATTAGAAGAAGTTAACAGTTACAAATACCTTGGTCAGATTATTAATACAGATGGAAACATAATAGAGAAAATTAATCATAGAATTAAACTTGGTTGGAGTGCTTTTGGTAGAAATAACTTGATACTAAAAGGAAATATGTCTATGTGTTTGAAAAGGAAGGTTTTTAACAAATGTGTTTTACCAGTTCTTACTTATGGATCTGAGACTTGGACACTTAATAGAAGAGCAATTCAGAGACTTCAGACCACTCAAAGAAGTATGGAGAGATGTATGTTGGGAGTAACAAGAAGAGATCGTAAACACAATGTATGGGTAAGAGAACAAACAGGTGTTACTGACCTCATTGAAAAAATTAAAAGATTGAAGTGGAGTTGGGCTGGACATATTGTTAGAAGAGATGATAATAGATGGACAATTGAAATTTTAAACTGGATTCCAAGAGATTGTAAAAGACCCAGAAAGAGACCACATGTGAGATGGATGGATGAAATAAGAAAGTGTGCAAGGGTGATGTGGAGAAGAGAAGCTAAAGATCGGAGAAGATGGATTAAACTTGGAGAGACCTTCATCCTGCAGTGGATTGATAATGGTTGATAATGATGATGATGATGAATAGAGTTAGGAGAATTGTTGAGTGTTATAGTGGTAAAGAATGGGATAGAAAAAATAGATGCATTAATAAAAAATAGGAATTTGAAGTGATGGAGGACTAGTATAAATAGTAAAATGTGTTTGAATATATATATATATTTGGGTGCGAATTAATTTATGATAATAGCAAGGAAAGTAGTTTAGTATTTAAGGCTTAAACAGGATTTTTAGCATCAAGGGAATAAATACATAAATAAAAAAATGTGGTGATTTAGTCTTCAAGTTGAGTAAAAAAGGCATAGAAAATATTAGGCATCTGTTAATTGAATATAAATGACTGCAAGCAGAAAGAATACAAATAATGAAGTTGTGGAAAAATAAATATAAACAAAGTGATTATACAGAAAGGGGATTATTGGTTTTTATGCTGGGTTTGGGAAAAGATAAGGGGGATTTAAATATATGGTGTTGACAAAGATTATATTGTGGAAATGGAATGGAACAGGATAGAGAAGAATATGGGAAAACTTAGAGTGGGGAATGGAAAGAGGGAGTAAAGTGGTTAACAGGATTCTCTGGGCATAGTGGCTGAGAAATTCTTGACTGCATATAAGGAGAAGTCACAGTGCATCACATCACACACACACACACACACACACACACACACACACATATATATATATATATATATACAAATCTTCGTTTTAACATATATATATATATAGACACTAAAGGCTTCAATTTGACTAACAAGTGTGAAATTAATAATGCAAATAAGTTTAAACAAACTTCACTAATCAGGCAAATATAATTTTTGTTTAATCAAATTGCCTAGACTACAGGTTAAGATTGTTGATAGCTTAAGAGTTGATTGCTACTATATTTACAAACCTATTAAAATCTTTGTAATTGACTTGTCTTAGTAAGTATATACTTTATATAGAATTGGAAAGTTATAAATGACTATTTATTAGTCTGTTTTCTGAACAGGTCATATTTGCCTGATTAATGAGGTTTGTTTGAACTTCTTTGCATTATTAATCTCATACTCCTTGATCAAGTTTCAATCTTTAGTGTCTATATAAATGTATCAGAACAAAGACAAAAGTGATACCATCTTTATTGTTTAAGAGGTTGCTTGACTAAAGGTTGAGATTGTTGACAGCTTAAAGTCAGATTGTTATATCTATAAAAAAAGACCATTCATATACATACTTATTCTGCTTTTAACTGAGAAGAAAGGTGATGGTATTTCTGGATCTTAAATTTAGAAGTAAAATAAGCCAATTAACCCATCATGCTGTAGGATGTGTGTGTATTGGTGAGTAGTCCATGTTTACTATGTGAATAATCACTTGGTAATAATATTTATAATGATAAGAATGTATGGAATAGAAATTAAAATTTTATCCTGACTCAAAGTAAATAAATAATATCCCTTCAATAAACATCAAACTCCTTTCTGCAGCCATATATGTATTGTGTGTGTATCTACTTGAATAAGTTTTTTAACCAAACGTACATTGGTATAACTAATGTATATGTTTACAATGCTCCATAGTATCCAGTTTTACAAATGTAATGTATTTTTCTATCATTGGTTTTATGTTAGAAAGAGAAATAAACTAAAGTTTACTCCTAAAACCAGACACAAAATTTAATAGATTGCATTCTTACTATATGACAAAAGTAACCACCGAATAAGAAGGTTTAAAACATGACAAAATGCACTATAAATTTGAAAAAAAATTAGCCATGGTGTTACTTTCTCGCTGTAACTATATTTCCGAAAGAAAAAAAAAACCTCTTTATTTTGTTCCCAGGCTCACAGAGAGAACAATGTCTATGAATTATTGAATTATATTTTCTTCTAATACTATTACCAAATATCTGAGAATTGGATAAAATATTTAAATCAAATATTGAGATCATTATAATATGATTAATACAGATAAAACAGGAACAAACACCCTTGCATCCTGTCAATGACCAATACGAGATGATTCATAAATACAACATTTATCACCTTCAGCTCAAATACCTAATTTGCTGGTAAGAATCAGCTTTGCAGCCTTTACCAATAATTTTATTTTCTCCACATAAATGACCACATAGAAATTTTTTAGATTGTATTTTTCCTCATTGAAATCGTGAATAGTAAACCGTAATACATTTATTATTATACTGTTCTTTCTTACAATGCTTATAATCTATTCACTAAATAGATTAATAATACATTCCTTAACATCGCTAATAAATACTATTTTGCAAAAGTTTCTTCACTTCCATTAAAATTGTATCATTAAAATTATATCTTTATAATCTTAATCCTTTGGTTTCTAAGGTATCGCTCGATCTTCAATGGACATCAAGGAAATGTACATTTTTATTTCTTAATAAACTTGAATAAATTAAAAATAAACTTCACCCAATTGCAACTGTTATGTGATTACTTAAAGTTTGATCTTCTAATCACGGCTATATTTGATATTGTTTTTATTGTATTTATCAAACTTTATAAATCTTTTAATTAAAATATATATAAATCTTTTAATTGAGTAACGTTATATTATATTTCATTTTAATTTTTTGCACTATCTCAAATGATGTAATTCTTTATAATGTTCAGTTTAAGAAAAAATTAAATTTTATTATCAGATCTTTTTTACGCTTTTGAAGTCTTTTTCTGAACAATAAACGCAACTTTAAAACTAAAACGTTTAAATATAATAATGAGCTTTTTTTTTTACACTATGACATCCTTATAAGTTGCTTTGTACATAAAACTAGCTTACTGAAAAGCTACGGCCTATTTAATAACCATCAACGCACCAATCTTGTTAATTGCGGGTGGAAAGCATTTGAGCATTTTACCATTGTTGTTTCACCATCCATCTAGGAATAACTAAAATACCCCTTAACTCACCAATAAGTGGATGGCTAGTTAGATCAGTTAAAAGCCGTTATCTAAAATATAAATACAAATTCTGCTTTTTAATTTGAAAAATTTGCCAAAATTCACCGGCTACAGTTGTAACATAATGCAGACGGTTGAATCAATAGTAATAGAGTTAAGCTCTTTCTTTATATATTCGGTGTAGAAATAATTCACCAGTTTTTAGAATGCCTTTTTCTGATATTTTTTAATTGTAAAATTTAAGCAATCAACACTTGTTGATCTTGATTAAAATTTAGTCCTACAATAATTTATTCAATACTTATCAATAATTATCTTTAAACAAGGATTTATTTATTTAATTTTTGCGTATCTACTATTTGTACTTTTCTAAAAAAGTTATCAAAACTAATCTAAGAAGACCTCTATAAAACCTTTTATATGGAAAACGTATTTTATTATTGCCTTGAAATTTATAGAAATCAGGTTTGTTTTCATCTGACATTCAAAGCGAAGATGGATGTCGCTAGTTTGATTTATTAATCACATTCGCTTCAGTAAGCGTATGTCACGTGGGATTATCGACTATTATTATTATTATTATTATTATTATTATTTAAGATTGTTAAAGAAAAATAATAATAATACTTATATATTGTAAGTGTACGTGCTATAAAAGCAAAAGCTTTTTACCACTTCACTTATGTTCAATGATATTGCAGTAAATTTCTGCAAAACTCCTGACATTTTTTTTGAACGCGCCAGTGCGCGAGAAACAACAACGCGCGTGTATGTAGCGCCGCCAGCCCAACCCGCGTCTCTAGGGGGTAACCGCGGAAAATGTTAAACATTAAAAAAGTATTATAGTAGAAAATCATTATAATTTAATTTATCTGGCAAAATTGAGATTTTAAACTGCTGAAAAATCACTCCTTAATTGAAGAGGCTGGAAAATAAAATGTGGAAAATCAGTTTCCCTTTGCAGCTGGTACATTAAACAGAACGCAAACAATATAACTTTTGTAATTTTTAAACTTATTATATAAATAAAGTATCCTACAATATGCACAACAATAGTATATAAACAAAAAAAAATGAAGATAATTAATAAAAAGAAGTAAATAAAATTAAAGAAATAATAAGCAAAATAATAAAAACGCAGAAGTAATTGTAAAAACGCAGAGTAACGAACGGATATAATGCATAATTTTGAACCGAAAAAATTACGAATATAAGATGAATTTTGCATGTTGTAATATTTATATAAAACACAGCTAGAAGATTTTTAGCCTTATAATAATTCATTAAAATCTATATATATAGATTTTCAGGATTTTATTATTTGAATTATGGCAGATTTTACTTCTCTGTGTATGCACATGTATGCACGTTTGTTTATATATATATATATAGCGCATTCACTGCTGTGTCAAGCAAAGTTAAAAATAGCGTTCAGGATAATACACATGAAGAGTTTTATGCATAAATTGGAAATACATTTGCAAAAATAATTTAATAATAAGCGTTGTTAGTATCAATTAAGTATGTTTAGAATTACATCGTCATCATTTTTGCGTTAGCATACACGCACGTACACACAGTTATATATATATATGTACGGAAAGAGAGCGTTTATTACATAAGCACCTATTTAAATAATAGGTAACAAATCACACATACAGTATATGTTTAAGTGTTTTTATTTAAATACAAGTTTGTTTATATACAATAAAACGTCTATGATAATGGTACCAAGATTATTTATTATGAGAATATATATGTATATGTGTTTTTAGACAATTTAATATTAACAAATTATTATAAAGGAATCTATAAATATTCCAATCAAAATATGGAATTACTAATGAGTTAATAATTTTTTTAATTCTGCGATTTCACAGTCTGTCAATACAAGCCCATGATCTGTGTTTATTTATATATACATAGATCAGAGGTTATTAAATTCCATTTACGATGTAGAAGAATGTTGTTGATGAGATACCAGCATAATACAGAAAGATCAAATTCAGAGGTTTGTTCTGGAAAATAATTTGATTTTGGAATTTCATATAAAAAATCCATATTTAAGTTATAATCCCATAGTTGTAGATTCAAAGGGGCATCTTGATTTAGAATCCTAGATGGTAAAATTTTACATTGGGTTATTGAAATGTCCAATCTATTTAACAACCTTTTATTTATTTATTTTCTTCAGATATCTAATAGAGAAATGTGAAAAAAAACAGGAACTCAGAAAGGAGTAGAATTGTATGTATTGGTGATCTCTCTCATTGTAATATTTGAGTATCTAGCAACTTAATGGACATGTTATCATTAGTAATAGAATATTGTAACAAATTGGGCTGGATATATTGCTAGAAGAGATGATAATAGATGGACAATTGAAATCCTAAACTGGATTCTAAGAAATTGTAAAAAACCCAGAAAGAGACCACATGTGAGATGGATGGAAGAAATAAGAAAGTGTGCAGGGGTGATGTGGAGAAGAGAAGCTAAAGATCGGAGAAGATGGATTGAACTTAGAGAGACATTCATCTGGCAGTGGATTGATAATGGGGTGACGATGATGATGATACTTATATCCATACCATCATACTAATTTAGTAATTTTTATTTGTGAAAAGATGAATACAAAAGCTTAGTATCCTTAGAACTAACACCATATGGATTAATGTTAAATAAAATAAATAAATTGCTCTGCTATATAGGACATTTTTGATCACTTAATTATTTTGGGTATACTGACCAATAATATTTTCTGAGGAAAATTTAATTACAATTCAGAAAATATAACAGCAAAGCATCACATGGCTTTTTAAGGCTTTAACATAACTTCCAACAACAACTTGAAAATATCATATGATCTCTAGTCAAAAGACAAATGGCCAATCAATAGTTAGCATAAAACTGAGGTCATTAAAATTTATAGTTATTGATCTAATGTTAGATATGTACAACTATGCAAATAATTAGCTTGTGTTCTAAATATTGGTAACTTTTTGAATTTCAAGCTATTAACTTGAATAGTATTAAGGATATAATATTGATATGAAGGCAAAAAGAAAATATAACTGTGAAATGATGTCTGCATTATTCGGGATTCTGTTTTATAGATTTACAGCCAATGAACCAAAATGTCACAGTTATTTGCTGAACATGAAATTAGCAATTGATTGGTGAGAGACATAATAACCTTAATAAAATCTGAGAATTTGTTGCTACTAATTTTCTTAACTACTCATCTCTTTTTATCCATATCTGGCTACAATTAATAAAATACATAAAATGTCCAGAAAATTATTATTATTTGCAGTGTTATAAAATTTGGTTTCTGTAATGCTTCCTAATTTAAAAGAAGTTTTTAAGCAAATTAATATTATATTTAAAAAAATAAAGTATTACTGTTTACAAAATAAAAAACTTTAATTTACAAAAGTAAAGAAATACATGATTTTTGAAAAGAAAAAGTATTATACACTTGGGTCTCATTTTATTGGTAGCTATATAGGTTCCTCAGAAAACGCACACAAAAGAAATCGCACAAAAATAGACTTAACTTACCTTGAAAAATGGGGATAGGGGTTGTAATTCTCAGAAATCACATAAAAGCAAAGCAAGAAGAAAAATTACTTTAAAATTCGCATTAAAAAAATAAGGAAATAAAGTATGACTAATAAAAAATTTCAAATATTTGAAAAAAAATAATACAAGACAAACTTTTTTTATTAACTACAGTATTTAATTTTACATTTTTTTCATGCATATTTTAATTATTAGCAGTTATTTGGCTATTTGACAATATGTGTTTGTTTGTGAAGTGTTAAGAAATCAGATTCGTCATGTGACATACAACTAGCGCCACTTTCAGTCTTGAGCTGTATTAATGGTTTTTTGTTTCTATATTTAAAAAATGAGATTAATCAAACAAAAAGATTATAGATTATCATTAAAAAGATTATTTTCAGTTTATAAAATCAATAAAATTTTCGTTATTATTTATTTTAAAAATCTAAAAAATTATTTATTTCTGTTATAATTAACAAAATATGTTGTAAAAGTTTAAAATTTTTGAATATATATTGCGATATTTTTATATGTAAATATAAATCTATTATTATTATTTACTCATTAGTATAAGTAGGTTATTTACATAGAAGCTAAGATTCTAAAGACAGCTTCAGGCCATATTCACGTTAGCTGCTAATATAACGTTATATTTTTGAAAAAAAAAGTATTTCAAGTCAAAATAAGTTATTAATAATTTAAATTTCTTGATATAGTGAAATATGAAAGATATTAAGAAGAAACATGAATCACATAACTTCAAAATCGCATTAAAATAATCTGCATAAAATGAGACCCAGGTGTATATGCATATCAATCAATCTCAAAAATAGTAATCACATATTTGCATATATACGTAAAGTTGAAATTAAAGATATTAAAAAAGATAACTGACTCCCAAGATATTGTTCATACAGAAGCAACACTTTTCAATGAGCCCAGATAACAATATATTGAAATATATGTTTGATATTTATTAATATCAAATTATTATAACTTGATTTACAAGTACAAAATTTTAATGTTTTATTTCTGTGAATCAAATTATAATAACAGATGTATATATTATATATTAGAAGGAATTTGAACTCAAATTTCAAGCTCCCTACAGCTATTCACTCCATCTTAAATGACCATTACACATGACCATATACATGTGATTAAAATAAATGATCTCCAATATATATATATTTTATGCTGAACCAGCACTCATCATCTCCCATATATATATATATATATATATATATATATATATATATATATATATATATATATATATATATATATATAATCAATGCTCAGTTTATATTAAAATAGCAAATCTTCATACTTTAATGGACAGCCTTCAATCTTCTCTTCCTTCCACCAATCCATTAAAGTATGAAAATTTGCTATTTTAATATAAACTGGTTTATATATCTGTGGGAAGATGATGATCAGGGATAACTGATGAGTTCTGGTTTATCTTATACAACTGATGTACATCAATACATACATGTGAACAAGATAAATGATCTCCAATATATGTATTTCATGCTGAACCAGCATTCATCAGTTGTTTCAGATCATCAACTCTCACACATATATAAAATCACTGCTCAGTTTATATTAAGATAGAAAATCTTCAAGCTTTAATGGACAAGCTTAAATCCTCTCCACTCTCCAACTCTTCAGCCATCCATATCATAGAACCTTTGAGAATGAAATGATTAAAACCCTTGATGCTGCTAATATTATTGTCATACCCATGTTGATCATAAGTTAATCTGACCGCTTGCACATAGGATTTTATATATTAATTTAATTATACAGATTAAGGATGGGTAAATTGTCTATACTAAAGTTAATGCAATTATAAGGGACTTGAAGTCAGACTTTCAAACTACCCCCATATATATATATATTGTAACGGTATATGCCGTTACATTAATTTAAAATTAGAATAAATTTTTTTTTAAGTTCATAAATAAAAAACTAAAAACTAAAATTAAAGACTTGTTCAATGTAGGTATATATATATTTGCACAGATGCAAAACTTTAAAAATTATTTTTTTTTAAAAAAAAAAAATAATAATAATATTTGAATGTACTTTTTTATAAAAAAGTACAAGATCTAAAGATAAAATATTTTTGTAAATGGAAATGATGTGTTTATTAATTAAACGAAAAGCAAACTAGCACTTGGGGCTCTTATAGAAAAAAGTCATATGAAAGATATAGATAAGAGAATTAAAAAAATTAGAATGTCCAATAGAAGCAGTAACCAATTGCTCGGACCTTAATGGAAATTATTGGAACAGGAAACGATGTTCAATGAATCTGGAGGAGTACTATAAAAGAAAAAAATATTCAAATTAAAACAGTTCCAGCTTGATTTCATGAAAAGGGTGATAAGATGCACTTGTCACTCTCTCTCACTTATTTCAAATAAAATGACTGTAATACCAGGATTGAACCAGCTAAGGCCACCTCCAGAAAAACAGATCGGACTTCAAATAAAGACATCACAGGTATTGGCACTAGGAACCGGGATTCTTCTACTGTAAGACATAAACGATAAAATTTAAAAGTAGTTAAGAACTTTCGTTAAGATTGGACAAGCTTTTAATATTCAGCTAACCTAATTTTTGAAATGAACTTTTATCTGACTTAAGTTTCCAAATTAATTATTGTTTAATTTTTATACATGTGAGTTTTCTAAAAATCATTTCCATTCTTTTTTTAAAATTTCTGTTAATATTTATGGTATAAATTATTTAAATGCATTAAATTTAAGTTGGGTATAGATGCTTGCATAGATTCATTATTGGTTAATTATGTTTTTGTTTTCATATTTGATTAAAATATATTGAAACAGACAGATCGAAGAATCGATCTTAGTTTCATGGTTGTCATTTAAGAACGGTAATTCTAAACCACTATTTACCCGCAATGAGACTTTTTCTATTCCAAGCCACATAAATTTTAAGTTATTTATTTTGTGTTTGTTTAAAAAGAATTTAATGTAAAGAGTATGAGTATAAATGTCACAAATCATGATGAATAATATTCGTGTGTGTGTGGTTTGTGGATTTATATTAGCTCAATTTAAAAGTTTCAATTGCGTGGATATTTTCTTTAAATTTTAATTTTGCAAATTATACAAAGTCATTTAAAAATGCTGATCAAAAGTCACATTCCTTTGATCAGTATTTGTAATCAAAATCTTACTTGTACAAAATGTATACAAACTGATTATTGATGACTAGCAGCAATTTATTATAAAATACATATGAGAGTTTTACCGTACCTGTAAATAATATTATTCAATGCTTTCAATAATTTATTAAAAATTTATCTAACCTAATTTTGTCTCTCTTGCATTACTACTCTCGCCCCAGACGTGTGCTCTTCCGATCTGCATTACTACTCTCGACATCTAGTCAATCACCTGCTGTCTGTATCGACAACTTAAATATATACATTAAATTATTAGCCGTACCAATATCCCGACTATAAGGTATCTATGAAATAGCTGATTGTAGGTAATTTAGTCTGTGTTTTTCGATGAGCTAGTAAAGGGAAAACCCCGTACCGTTGTAATATTGTCATCGGTGGGTCATGCCAGGGTTGGGTTTGAATTTAGTTTGCATTTTGGAATTTATTCCTAGACGTGGACTGGGTTTGAATTCGGATTACTGTGTGTGATTAAGCATGGTGATTTTTTTACCGGTACAGTGTAGACATTCGGTAAATAATGATACTTTACAGTGAGTATCAAAATGCATTTATTCGGATGTCCTTTAAGTTATTGGTGTCAATGCGGCATCTTATGATGAATGCCATTGGGTTTCTTGTAAATTTCCCTCTGCAATTACATCAATAATTTTATATTTTGATCATTTATGTTTATTTTGAAATGTTTTTGACTGTGTAATCTATGTGGCTGATCTATACTCAACATTAAAAAAAAAAAACTTTATAAAATTCATTTGTGTGAACTTATATAAATGTTAAATTTAAGACGGACATGAATGGTTATATAGATTTGTAAAGTTATATTAATTAATTAAAGGAGGGTTAATCTTAGGTTATTTGTTTCATAGTTAGATTGGGTCAATGGATTAGATATATTGGTGTAATTAGTAAATGTAGTATGAGGTTCGCTACATTCAGGATCTTCATTATACACCGCACACCCACTTTTTGCCTATGGAAGGGAATAGTAAGATGGAAAACACAGTCCCTTCCTATGGAGGTTTTTCTTATTGTTCTTCTTGCCAGACAGATGTAGCATTCCTGTTTGGACAAAAGTCAATGTTTTCTCTAACCATGCTGTTCAGATGTACATTCCTGACAGTATGGTATTTTTGTGCTGTCATATTTCATGCTGCATTGAATACATCGATGTATCAGATGGATTGATGCCGGTGTGACTGTGAACCTTTGGCCTAGAGTTAAATAAGAGATAGAATATTTTCTTCTCAAATGCAATATATGTAGTCTATTCATACTCGACAATCTTAAAAAAATATTAATTCATTTGTACGAATGATTTAAAATTTTAAAAGAATAATTTAAATTAAAAGTTAATATTAAAATCTAAGATAATAAATGTTATTCCTCAAATTTTAAATGATTATATATGTGTGCTAATAAATGTTTTGTGTGTTAATTACTGGCAGTGGCTTTTATTTTTTTATATTTAAGATACAAATTAAGCAAAGTTATATATTATTATCTCTGCGTCTCCACTGAGCTAGTGACTGGGGCTAACAATCTAAAATAATAAATAAAAGTTGCATCTTTAACAGTGCATATCTGCCTACTCTATAAATTTTCTAGGTTCAAGTAGCCTAGTGGCGCTCTGTTGGCAGATACGGTAAGACTGTAAACTTCCACTTTCTTTCAGACCGTTATAATATATATATATATAAACAAAAAAAAAAAAAAAAAAAAAGACTTATAAATCCAATAAATAATATTATATTTCAACCAGAGGACTGGTTTTCATCAGAAAGAAAAAAAATACACAGTAAAAGGGCGATAATCAAAAATTACAGATTTGATAAAAGATTAAAAATTTAACAAAAAAACCCTGATTGGTCACAAAATCTAACACAGAATATTTACCCAATCAATGATAAAATTCGAACAAAAAAAGAAAAAAACTACATTTCCTCCTAATCAAGCTTAAATTCTATTTAAATTGAAATAAATAAATAAATAAAAAATCCAAAATTAAAATATACATATGTGCATACATAGAAAAATTAGACTATGCTCACATACAAAAAATAGCTGTGCTCACATTAATATTCATTAAAAATTAAAATACTTATAAATTTTAATCAAAAATTATAGTTAGTGCAAAGTACAATAATTTATAATAACTAATTATTTATCTATATACTAATTAAACACAGATATTAAACATCCATATAACCAATCTTTACATAAAAAACCTCATATAAGAAAATTTTCACATAAAAAACTCACATATAGAAATCATTTAGGAGGCCAGGCAACCCAGAGAAGTAATAGTTCCAGTGTTTAAATTCAATCCATGTGGTTCTAAGGTCTTGAATTTAAAAATAAAAAAACTCTCCTTTTGTTTCCTCTCCCTTATAGAAGTATAAGTATTTTAATTTTTAGTTTTTAATGAATATTAATGTGAGCACAGCTATTTTTTGTATGTGAGCATAGTTTAATTTTTCTATGTATGCACATATGTATATTTTAATTTTTAATTTTGGATTTTTTATTTTTATATTTATTTTAATTTAAATAGAATTTAAGCTTGATTAGGAGAGAATGTAGTTTTTTTTTTTTTGTTTGAATTTTATCATTGATTGGGTAGATATTCTATGTTAGATTTTGTGACCAATCAGGGGGGGTTTTGTTAAATTTTTAATCTTTTATCAAATCTGTAATTTTTGATTATCACCATTTTACTGAGTATTTTTTTTCTTTCTGATAAAAACCAGTCCTCCGGTTGAAATATTATATTATTTATTGGATTTAAAAGTCTTTTTTTTGTTGTTTTTATATGTATTTCCTTTGGTTAGTTTATTATATATATATATATATATATATATATATATATATATATATATATATATATATATATATATATATATATATATATATATATTATATACATATATCATCAACCATTATCAATCCACTGCAGGATGAAGGTCTCTCCAAGTTTAATCCATCTTCTCTGATTTTTAGCTTCTCTTCTCCACATCACCCCTGCACACTTTCTTATTTCATCCATCCATCTCACATGTGGTCGCTTTCTGGGTCTTTTACAATCTCTTGGAATCTGGTTTAAAATTTCAATTGCCCATCTATTATCATCTCTTCTAGCAATACGTCCAGCCCAACTCCACTTCAATCTTTTAATTTTTTCAATGAGGTCAGTAACACCTGTTTGTTCTCTTACCCATACATTGTGTTTTCGATCTCTTCTTGTTACTCCCAATATTCATCTCTCCATACTTCTTTGAGTGGTCTAAAGTCTCTGTATTGCTCTTCTATTAAGTGTCTAAGTCTCAGATCCATAAGTAAGAACTGGTAAAATACAATTGTTAAAAACCTTCCTTTTCAAACACATAGACATATTTCCTTTTAGTATCAAGTCATTTCTACCAAAAGCACTCCAACCAAGTTTAATTCTATTATTAATTTCTTCCATTATGTTTCCATCTGTATTAATAATTTGACCAAGGTATTTGTAACTGTTAACTTCTTCTATTTCATCATAATCAATCTTTATTTTCTATTTTGAGCAAATCGATTAAACATTACTTTAGTCTTTTTAACATTTATCTTTAGTCCTACTTTCCTACTTTCATCTGATAATTCCTGCAACATATCCTGCAGCTCTGAAGCATTATTGGCAAAAACAACTACATCATCTGCGAAATCTAAATGACTTAAATAATCTCCATTTATTTTTACTCCTTTAGTTTCACATTTTAATCCACAAAATACTTCTTGCATCACTGTTGTAAAACGTTTTGGAGATATGGAGTCACCTTGTCTTACACCTTTCTCAGTGTCGACTTTCCCAGTATCATTATGTAATCTAATTGTTGCTGTTACATTTTTATAAATATTCTTCAAAATATGACAATATCCTGGATCTATACCTTGATGATCCAATGCTTTAATCACTGAAGAAATGTTTATAGAATCAAATGCCTTTTCATAATCTACAAATCCAAAGCATAATGACAACTCATATTCATTCATCCTTTCTATAACTTCTCTCAACACCTGGATATGATCTACTGTACTAAAACCACTTTTAAATCCAGCTTGTTCTCTTGGTTGGTGGAAATCCAATGTTCTCTGTAGACAAGTTGTAATTATCTTGGTAAAAAATTTATATAAAACTGATAAAAGGCTGATAGGTCTGCAATTTCTAATATCTTCTTTATCACCTTTTTTAAATATTAATATTATCACTGCAGTCTTCCAATCATCCGGTACATCTTTATCATTTAGACATTTGGTATATAACTTTGTTAAAAAATTTTCTATTTCTTCACCTGCTTCTTTTAATATATCAATTATAATTCCATCATTACCTGGAGCCTTTCTTTTCTTCATACATTTAATTGTGTGTCTCACTTCTTCATTTAAAATTCTGGATATAGGAGGTACTTGTTCTTTATTACTATATAATTCTTGATAAAAATTTTCTACCAATTTCATGATGTCATCTCTCTTTTTAGTAACAATTTCATCTTTTTTTCTTATTGCAGATATAAATTTCCTACCATTACCAAAATGTTGTTTTACATTCTTAAGACTTTTATTTTCTTCTACATCTTTCCTTGCTAGTTCACAGTTATACTTTCTTATATCATTTTCAACTCTTTTCTGCACCATTTTACAAAATTCGAGATATTCAATTCTTTTTAATGAATCATTTTTGTATATCTTCATATTCCTTCTATTCTTCATAAATTCTCTAGTCTCAGTAGAAATTTTATTGGTCATTTGTTGCTTTTTTCTACCAGATATCTTTGTTGCAGTTTTTAAAAGTGTATCAGTTATTTTCTTATTAATTTCATTCAAATCTGAATCATGTTCAAAATCTACTAATACTTGAAACTGATTTGTAAGTTCTAATTTAAATTCATTAGAATGTTTCTGAAGATTAGGAATATCAACTGTAAATATTGTTTTTCTTAATAATTTTTGTCTTTCTAGTTTCACATTAACACGTATCTTACACCTTACTAATCGATGATCACTTCCTGTGTTAAATTTATTAAGAACATTACAATCTTGAAATATGTATTTCCTGTTAGTCAAAATATAATCCAATTCTGCTGTACCTTCATTTGGATGCTTCCATGTCCATTTCCTTTTAACATTTTTTTCAAAAAAAGAATTCATAATATAAAGTTTTTCTTTTTCTGCAAACTCCACAAGTCTATGTCCTCTCTCATTTCTATTACCATAACCAAAATTACCTACAGAACTTTCATCTTTCATTTGTTTACCAATTCTAGGATTAAAGTCTCCCATAACAATTTTAAAATGTTGTTTACTCTGATCAAAAGCCTTTTGTACATCCATATAAAATTTTTCTACTACTTCATCATTATGAGAACTTGTTGGGCATAAACCTGAATTATCTGCATTTGGTATCTGCTATTAAGTTGTATAACTAATCTTGCCACTCTGTCTGATACACCATCAATCTTGACAATATTATTCTTCCACTTTTTATTTATAATGAATCCTACTCCACTTGTATTTCCAATATTTGTGCCTTTATAATAGAGTATATGTCCACTTTTTAAATCAATTGTTTCTTCATCTTTTCTTCTAACTTCACAAAGTCCAATAATGTCCCATTTAATATAAGAGAGTTCTTCTTCTAATTCTTGCAATCTTCCTTCATTTGAAAGTGATCTGCAGTTGTAAGTACCTAAATAAAAAGTCATCATTAAATGACAGCCTGGGTCTGCAATCAGGGGATTCTTAGCACCCTCCACCTTTGGCCACCAACTGCTGCCTTGGTTGATGACTTTACAGCCTCCTGGGAGTAAAAGCCATGCTTTATTTTTGTCTGTCATAATTGTATATATATATATATATATATATATATATATATATATATATATATATATATATATATATTGGAAAAATATTTATCATTTACTCAAACATTCATTCTGCCTTATCAGGCCCTGAGAAGAAAGACCATGTTGTTTCTTGGTTCTAAACTCAGAGGTAAAAAGCCAATAAACTCACCATGCTGGCTAATGCATGTTGGTGAGCAGCCCATTTATGTTCATATACTATATGAATAATCACATAGTAATAACAGCTACTATGACAAGAACATATGGAGTGGACATTAGAAATTTGCCCTGCTCAGTTCCTTTAAGGCCTCCAAGAGGAATCAAAGGGTCTCCTTTCAGTTAATAGCAAACTCCTTTCTGCAGCCCATATATATAGTATGTTCCATATCTTTTTAAGGTTACTATATATATATATATATATATATATATATATATATATATATATATATACCTTAAGGTTACTATATATATATATATATATATATATATATAGTAACCTTAAAAAGGTATGGAACTAAAATTGTAATCTTAAAGGAGAAAGGAAGGAATGAAATACTTTAAATATAATAGAGAAATGCCACCACAATGACCTAGTGAGCAGAAACCCTAGCCAACCAAAAAGATCCAACACATTGGACAAGCCAAATTATAACTTTAAAATTATAAGCAATCACTTGACAGATGGTTTACAATCTTTCAATACATTTAAACATATCACATTAATAATTGCAGCAAGATATAATCTTATTCCTAGATAATATCTTATTGAACTAAACCATTATAAAATTTACAATTAACATTATGTATGAGAAACTCTTAAATTTAGGTTAATGGTGGTATACTAGTATGATATCAAGAGCAGAAAAGGAATTTTATGGCTCCCCAAAGTATCATGTCAATAAGATTACTCTTAAGATTCCTCTATGATTGGTGATGAATAAAGTCACGTGATATTCTAACATTATTAAATAAATAAAATTGACTAATGTATTCTCATATTAACCCATTAAATAGAATGGCATTACACTTTTAATGATATAAATTAACTTCTTCATTGATGTTATCTGGACATCAGCAAATGTGATTTAAATAATGTGACTTTTATGTCATATTTCTTTATTTTTCTGTACTCTCAATGACTAAATAAAAATATAATTGTGTAGTAAAAAGTATTAGATTTCTGATAGATGCAGATTATGGTAAATGCAAATAAGCATGAATTAATAATAAAATTAAAATTTATTGATATAACATTCAATAGACAAATACCAAGTTGATTTATAATGTATCGCTTACAAGATTATTAAAATGATTTCCTAAAACAAAATATAAAGCAATAATATGAAGGAAAATTATATATTGCAATTTTATAAATAATAGCACTAAAATCCACTGGATAATAAAACCTTCTATGGCTTCAGTACTTTCAGCAATTTCTCACATTAAACACACTATTTTATAATTATAAAATCTGGATGTAAAAATATTTACTATTTTAAGTAAAATATAAACTTACCAATTGTTATTTGGTAATAAATGCTGAAGAAGATGTATAATATTTTATGTAGCCACTTTTACAATTTAGAATTTAATATTAAATATTTTGATATGCTAGTTAGGCAAAACAACAAGAACTACACATCAAAAGCAACACTCAGATAAACCAAAAATGTGACTATAGGTATGAGTGGCATTCAGCATATTTTTAAATTATCAAATGCTAGGATGAAGTCATGGAAATTTGCTAACATTAAATAAAATATTACTAAGAAAATCTTCATTCAGGAATAAAAAACAAAGGCAAAAATAGATGATTGCATGAACTTAAAAAAAGTACTTACACATGAGGGTAATAATGAGCTAAGACTTTGTCACTAGTCAAAAGAAATGAGAATGAACCATATGAAAAGAGGTTCACCTAAATAATGCATTACATGTTTGATATCACAAAAACCAAAAATAAATTCACTGCCAAGATAATCTGTAAGAGAGAGAGACTAACACTACCATCTCTTAAAACTCACTGGCAATATATACTAAACTCTACAGAACTTAATAATGTGTAAAACCAATAAAAAATAAATGACAAACTATAGCTAAATATAAAAAATTGTGGCATAACAATTAGACAATACAGATATATATCAGCTTCTAAGCTTTTTTAGCATTTAAACCATTCAAAAATTACTTTAAAAAGGGACAACCATAATTCAGATAAATATTATTACTTTGATAATACTATAAAAACTTAGCACAAAATATCTCTCAAATCGTACATAAATTATATAAAACTGCATAGGAATGAATACATGGTATTTAATATACAATAAGTATCTAAAACTAATAATTGTATGTGTTACAGAGAGTCCTTCTTGATATTTTCTTCAGTGTGCTGGATACTGTCAATAAAGAGTCCATGATCATCCTGAAGACTGTCCAGGATATTGAAATAATAACATAAATTTAATTAACATACACAACAATTCACAAAAAATATGAGATAGCAAAGATGTGAGGTCACTAATATGAATAAACATAGCCATTCAGATAGTCTAAGTATAATAACAAATGTGACAAACATTAAATATATCTTATAACACAGCATAAATAAACTGAGCATTTATTTTAGAAGCAGACATTTTATCATTTATGGACAGATACAATAAAGAGCAATTATTTCAAATAGAGATGTGATGGATTATGAGCAATTTAAATTAATATCTTTGGAGACTATATTGAGCTTAACAATATTATATAATATAGTCTTGAAAAATAAACATTTTTAATAACTTGCAGTCAACATGCTGAAAAATATTTCATTCTTTAAATTTAATGTGAACACAAATAAAATAACTTTTACAAACTTGTCATTTATAGTACTTGTCACTGAAAGATGTTAACTTCTGGCAAATATTAGCAATTAATAAATTAATTTTAGTTTGTAAATAAAGCATTTAAAACAATTAGACATATTAACTAAATGTAAGTCTTTTATTAGTAGTGAACTCTTTAATATGCATAAAGTCAAAGTTAAGTTTTATCTTCCATTCAAATATAATTTTATTCTAATGAGAAGATATATTAGAGCATTCAACCACAACAGTTTCCTCACATAAAACAAATATATAATAAAGTCTTGAAATATTCATTTATTTCTTTGGCAATAAATAGAATAATTTTAAAATGTAGCATTTATAAAAAAAATATCATTCAAAAGATCCTGCAATTTCTGTTTAGTCTTTATTTCATATCAAAATGAAATTATACCAAAAAAAACACATTTGAAATATGATAGAATATTTAACTTGCTTGAAATATAACTCTTGTGTAAAGTTCATTAAAAAGTAGGTTAAAATATTTTTAATGTTAATATCAAATATCTTGAATATTTTTGAATATATCCCAGAAATGATATTTTCTTAATAAATGTTTAATACAGCTTAAAAAGTGAAATTAACAAAGTTTTTGCAAAGCAGGAATAATACTTTTGGTTATGCTGTATATAAATATTCAATTCTTGAAATATTCATGGTAGAATTTCCCATAAGACTAATCTTGTTGAAATTTTAAAGTGTTGTGAAGCTTTGTAGCTGTAGAATAGATCTGGATAAATATTACTTTTAACAATGCATATTACAAACATATCAAAATAAAATCAGTTAAAAAATTTACAACTGATGTGAGATAAAATAGATGCATTAATTAGCGCATTGTGTGTATTTTCTCACATCTGACCTACCTAAGGCAAAGCCATAGGATTGAATTTGATCAACTGGATTGACAATTGAAATCCATTTCAAATTGACCTAATTAATAAAAAGTTAAAATCTTTCTAGAATTTATTGGAAAAATTCTAAAAATAACTGCAATTAACATTTCCAGAACTTTCTAAAGACAATCGTCTAGTCTTTTAATCAGAACAAATAATTAATTCAAAATTATATCATCTTTTAATAATTTTTTAAACAAATTATTTAAAACTAAAATATATTACAGTAATAAAAAATAATACATTATTTAACTACATTAAAGATTTACATTATTCAATAAAAGAAAGTTATACCAATATCAGATTAACCATATTTATCGTAACCATTTTTATAAGATCTAAGACTATATTTCTTTGTTATTGTATCTTCTTAAAATAAAGACATTTAAAATAACTTTAAACATTAAGCTTTAACCACAAAATATTTTGAAAAATATTGGCTAGCTTCATTCATATACTTTGCACATATTATCATTAAATTTATTATTTAAATATACTAACCTAAATATATAATATAATTACTAGTTTTAATGCACTTTTTTAATCAGCTAAACTTTTAGAATTCTTTAATTAAAACTATATTACAGTATCATTAATTAAATAATATTCATTAATAGCACTTAATTTAAATATCCAAAATGTATTTTAAAGTTTAAACTTATCTTAAAGTTATTCTAAGACGTTTTAGTCAAATAAATTATATGATAATTAAGCTAAAATTATTTTAGATTTATTACTCTAAAAATTAAACTCTTTAATACTTTAGGTTAGTAACAATCTATGACTAAATACTTCAAATTATAAGAGTTACTTATGAGATTTAAAGATTATAAAATTATACTTATTAAATTATGTTTAAGTTATTACTGTCTTATAATAGCTATTCTGAAATGACCAATCAGCTACATAACACTATTATTATTATTTAACAATAAAATTTACTTTTTGGAAAGTTAAACTGTTAATTCTTTTAATATAATTACAAAAATTGACATTCAACATTAATACAATAGCTGAGGGTCACTATATATATATATATATATATATATATATATATATATATATATATATATAAAATATAAAAAAAAGAACTACCTCAGGGAAATATAAAAATATTAATAAAACACACAATTATAGAAACATAATTGTGTGTTTTTATTAGTATATATATATATTATTTTTTTTAAAATGAAATATATTAAATTTATAGACAACAAAAAATACTTAAAGTATATAAATAATAAATCTATTAGTATCTAATCGATTTTCATTCAAAAATGAACCTTATCAAGATATTATAACAATTGAAAAAATTCCCATGATTTACATATCATCTTAACACATCATCTACAAGTCAAACTTAACAATAAAGATGTTTTCATATTTTCCAATTTTTATTTAATGACCATTTTCCACCTAACTTTACTGATCCTTGTACTAAATTCATACATTTTTCTTTATTTTCATGTATATACAATGTTTCATATACTTTTCTTTCTTTATAATTTTTACAATATTTGATGACTTCAATACTTTCTTCACAATTCATAATGTGTCCTGTTTCTAAAAAATGGCAAAATGGATCTGATTTAATATCTTTTCTATTTATAGCTCTGTCATGCTCTTTACCCCTTTCTATTTTACTTTTTGCTGACTGACCTATGTATATCATCTTTCATCTTTTACAATTAATTTTATAAACTATTCCTATCCTATCATTCTTATCATTCCTTATTTTAGAATTACTTACTAGTTTTTTTAAAGATTTACTATTTTTCCATCCAATACCTATATTAAGATTTATTTTTTTCTTTTTCTATAATTTAGAATTTCATATACATCCTTAGAATATGGAATAAAAATAAAAAAGTTAGCAATAAAAATGAAAGAAAAAATAAGAAATCGATTTCTATTTCATATTCTAAGGATGTATATGAAATTCTAAATGATAGAAAAGAAAAAATAAATCTTAATATAGGTATTGAATGGAAAAATAGTAAATCTTTAAAAAAACTAGTAAGTAATTCTAAAATAAGGAATGATAAGAATGATAGGATAGGAATAGTTTATAAAATTATTTGTAAAAGATGCAAGATGATATACATAGGTCAGTCAGAAAAAAGTAAAATAGAAAGGGGTAAAGAGCATAAAGAGCTATAAATAGAAAAGATATTAAATCAGGTCCATTTTGTCATTTTTTAGAAACAGGACACATTATGAATTGTGAAGAAAGTATTGAAGTCATCAAATATTGTAAAAATTATAAAGAAAGAAAAGTATATGAAACATTGTATATACATGAAAATAAAGAAAAATGTATGAATTTAGTACAAGGGTCAGTAAAATTAGGTGGAAAATGGTCATTAAATAAAAATTGGAAAATATAAAAATATCTTTATTGTTAAGTTTGACCTGTAGATGATGTGTTAAGATGATATGGAAATTACATGAATTTATTCAATTGTTATAATATCTTGATAAGGTTCATTTTTGAATGAAAATCGATTAGATATTAATAAATTTATTATTTATATATTTTAAGTATTTTTTTGTTGTCTATAAATTGAATATATTTCATTTTAAGGAATAGTATATTAGAAAGACAACATAATGGTTTTGTAATACCATCATTGTGATATATATATATATATAGTTTGTTTTTTTTTGTATTTTTTATCATACTGTTTTGTTGGCCAATAGAATTATGAGATATCAGTTTAGAATCCATTCCAAAATGGTGCTATGGACTGGAGTATAGAGATAGTTTTCAAAATCTAAAACATTGAGATCAAAAAGTGTTTTTATGGTTAATTTATTACATTTAAACATAATTTTCTGGTTCATGTGTGAGTCTATTTCCTTAGTCAAAGAACACTGATATTTTATCTGGGTCTCATCTCATTGACTGGTTAATCAACATCTCAGCAGCAATTGTTGGAGATTTTATATCCATAAAATTAATTGCATATTATAGATTACATAATTTAACATTTATAATAGCAATTGATTAGCTATCAATACTAATCAGATATTAATAGGGAGATCCATCCAAAACATCACATTAAAAACAATTGCCAGAAGAATTATGGAACAAAAATCAATATACTATGCACTTGAAAATAATTTTACCAGTTTTCTATAGATATGAATATCATTTGCAGAAGCACTTGCAAAAAAAAAAAACTATGCAGCCATTCTACCCCCTCCCCTCCAAATATTGATAAACAAAAAAAGACACTAGATGTAAATCATATCCACATATAAAACATATGTTCTATTAATGTGTTTAATATTTTGTGTATTGTTTTGGACGTTTTGTGCAGCAATATTTTCTTTCTGAAAACATTACCTCTTTGTCTAATTAAAATAGTAGCAACATACAATACAATAGCACTATCCAAAGTAAGCCGTCTTAATCAATGGATGCAAGAAGGTGGAACTATTGTATGGAAAGTTTGTTACTGTTTTAACTGCTTATGTAAATATAGAGAATGATGACCATGTGATGTTTAATGGCTTAGTATTTTGTCTAATTGCAGTTTTACCTTTAATTCTCTTCTCAAATATATGATTCAATATAAGAAATCAATATTAAATAATTTTTATAAACTAAAGTCAATCTATTTTTCTAAAAAACATGCTTAAGTTTACTACAAATTACATTTGTAAAAGGACTTCTATCATTTTATTTCTCAATATTATATGTAATTCCTGTCCTGACCAATGAAAAAACACTTTTAATTAACATTCCAGCACTTCTTCTTTACTTATTAGATTACTCCACCAATGCAAAATAATCAGCTGCCCAGATGTATATCAGGTTTAACAAGCCTATTAAGTTTTTCAAACAAGGGTGAATCTCATCACAATCCAAATGTAAATATGGCTTTATTTATATACAGCCTAACTGTACTTTCCTATAAAAGTTCATTTCAGGCCAATGTGAGTACTTAGATCAAATATTTATTACATTACAAATATTTGATATAAAATTTTTCACTTACATAACTTGAAAATATGACTCTCTCATAAAAGTTAGAACTAGGCCAAGTGTTTGCATCTGGATTGTAATAAGTTTCATCCTTATTAGAACATCTTATTAGAATTGTTAATCCTTATTTCAATCTAGGTTTGCTAGTGCAAATGGTCATTTTGGATTGACTGATCAATCTAGTAGAGGAGTATAAAAATATTCAACAATGTTTAAAGATTCATCATCATTTTCAATCATCATTGGCCCAGTAAGGGCATACCAAGTTTAATCTATTTTCTCTGACATCTATCCTCTCTTTGCCACATTACTCCAGAACACTTTCTTATTTCAACCATCCATTTTACATATGGTCTATTTCTGGGTCATTTACAATTTCTTGGAATTCAGATTATGATTTTAGTTGTTCATCTACTATCATTTCTTCTGGCAATATGTCCAGCCCAACTCCATTACTGTCTGCTAATTCTTTCAATGATGTCAATGATACTTGCTTGTGCTTTCAACCATCTATTTAATTTTCAATCCCTTTCCATACTTTTTGAGAGATCTGGTCTTTATTTTGCTTCTCTGTTATGTGTCCAAATCTCAGATCGATGAGTACAAACTGATGAAATACATTTATTAAAAATCTTTTCTAAAAATATTTTCGAACACATAAACGTAGTTCATTTTAATATTAAGTTATTTCTACCAATAACTAAGTTTAATTTTATGATCAATTTCATCCATTATATTTCCATCTGCAGTAATAATCTGACCAAGATATTTGTAAGTTGCTGACTTCTTACTCATCATTATCAATCTTTATTTTCTTTTGAGAAAACTATTGAACATTAGGTTTTTTAACATTTACCTATTATATATATATATATATATGATCACTAAATGGAGCTATATATATATATATATATGATCACTAAATGGAGCTTTACCAATAGCTCTAAACAAGCTTTGTTTTTATAAGTGCCGAAAAAGATAGAATTTAAAACCTCTATGTTATCCCCACCTCCAGACCAGCTGGTTTCGAGCTTATGGCTCACATCAGTGGAGACTAAAAACTAGAACTAAAATACCAACTCAAATGTCAGCACTTATGAAACACATTCCTATCAATTTGAAAGCATGAAATTATCTGACACGTAAATGTCATCAAATCCAGCTTGACAAACTAGATATATATATTACAAATGCTAATAGGATAACATTTAAATAATTTACTATTAGGCATGTTGTTTAAACTAAGTTTTATTATAACTAATATTTGATTCAATACAGATAAAAATAAGATTAAGATAATGATTAAAGATTCATTATTACTTACATTGTCAAAGTTTAAATATCATTAAAATTTTAAATCATAAAACAAGCGTGTGCTTTGTATCTGCTTGGTAGAACATGTATCAATGCAAAAGAGCATCTCCTCTTGATTCATGCCATTCCGTAATTATTTTGGGATAGATTTAAAATATTTATACCAAAGTAAAATATCTAAGTAATATTTATCCTAAAGGAAAATTGTTTTCTTGTCAATATTTTTTAAAATAATAAAAATGTAGAAATAAAAATAAATGTCACTTTACAACCATATTTATAATCATAATAAAATTTATTCAGATTGAATACAAATTTAAAATGTTAATAAATCAAATTTGTAAGCTTAAACTATAACGTAATAGAATTTACATAAATTAAATGTATTTTTTAAAAACAAGTATATTATATATACTTTTAAACTAGATATAATTAGAAGAGATTTGAAACCAGACTTTCAAACTCCCTTTAATCATCAACTCCATCTTATACAACCGATACACACAGTCACATATATGCGAAAAAGATAAATAATCTCCAATATACCTATTTCGTACTAAACCAGCACTCACCAGTTGGCCCATATCATCATCTACCACACATATGATATGAATGGCTGAAGAGTTGGAAAATGGAGAGGACTGAAGCCTAGACATTAAAGTTTGAAGAATTGTTATCTTAATAAAACCAGGCTCTGATTATATATATATATATGGGTGTGTGTGTGTGTGTGCAGATAAAACCAGGCTCTGATTATATATATATATATGGGTGTGTGTGTGTGTGTGCAGATGATATTCTGGATCAATTGATGAGTGCTGGTTCAGCACAAAATACTATATATTGAAGATCGTCATGTGTTTCAGTTGTATAAGATGGAATTGATGACTAAACGGGCTTAAAAGTTTGGGTTCAAATCTCCTCTAATAAATTAAACGTATAAATCAATAAAAACTAATTAATATGTGTATTTATGATCGAGTACAAGAAATCAAGAATTAAAATACCTAATAGATCACATTACAAATGTTTATCAAATAATATCAATTATGTAGACCAAGTCTTTCCAAATTATGGCTCCTGGGCTGTATATGTCCCAAAATGTGATTTTGTACAGCCCGACTATGATTTTATTTTTGACGTGTGAAAAAAATAAAATAATTTAGATCAAATGCATATTAAAACTTTTAATTTTATCTTTAATCAATAACGTCCATGTTTGTAATTTTATTTGGTATTTTTAAATCACTACATTCTTAAGTATTTTTCAAATATTAGACGAATCAACAAAATATGTATTTCAAAATAAATTCGCAACAATTCTGAAAAATTCCCACCATTTTTGTGTTGTATTTTTTTTTGCATTTCTGTGTCCAACAAAAGTATTTTGAATAAAATGTAAATTACTCTATGAGCATGAAAAGAACTGAAGTTAAACTAGCACATGTTTAATGGTTTGTCAGTATTTTACAGTTTCTCAGTGTTAATTTGATTTACATCACATTTCTACTTGAGACAGACTTATCTGATCTGAAAAAGTTAATCGATAAAATTAAATAAAATAAATTGTGATGTTTAAAAAAATATTGTCAACAAAAATAAAAGTGAATGTAATTAAAAATTTTATTGCATAATTTCACTAAAAAATCAGAAACAATCCAAATAAATAACTAAATTTATAACGTTAAAAATAACGCACAATTCCTAGTAAAGTTTCAATACACTGCATAATAGAAATAGAAATATATTAATCAACCTCCATACTTCCCCATTCTTTTTAAATTCATATAAATAAAGATATAATAAAAAAAACAAATGACCACCAAGATGCATTCCATGCTGAACCAGCACTCATCAGTTGGCCCAAGTCACTATCTCCAATATATATATTTATTATATGAAGACTATTTATTTATAGTAAAATGTTATATTTTTGTTTACCATTATCAAACTCACTCCACTCACAACTCTGACACCATCCACCTCAGATAAATACAATAATGATTACACCTGGGTCTCATTTTATGTAGTAGATAGGTTCCTCAGAAAATGCGCACTAAAGAAATCGCACAAAAATAGACTTAACTTACTTTGAAAAATGGGGGATACATACTGTAATTTTCCAAAAATCACATAAAAGCAAAGCAACAACATAAAATTATTTTAAAATTCGCATTAAAAAAAAAAATAAAAAAATAAAATATGACTAATAAAAAATTTCAAATTTGAAAAAAATTGATACAAGACAAACTTTTTTTACTTTTTTTTATTAACTACAGTATTTAATTTTATTCAAAACAATACATTTTTATGCATAATTTACATTTTTTTCATACATGTATAGTATTTTAATCATTATCGCTATTTGAGACATCAGATTCATCATGATGTGAGATACTCTAGCTTCTCCTTAAACAAAGTCAAAAGGAAATACAACTAAAATGTTTTCCAATCACTGTTGATCCTTCCCATTTCGCTAAGCGATCTAAAATTGATATTTTTGTTTCCAAAGAAATTCATTTTCTTGGGTGTTTTTTCCTCTCCATTAGGGTAAACTAAAAGTTTAAAATAAAAATAAGAACTTAGACTTATGATAATAAAAAGACACCGACTCACCACTGTTGGGCAAAATTTAATTAAAACTAACAATTAAAAATTAAATTCTTATTTTTGTCTTTAATTTTCAATTCCATTTAAAAATCAAATTACATAGTTTCACATCACATTAATTTCAGATCATGTTATGTAATTTTTAAATTGTTAATTACAATTAAAAATCAGATTTTAATTGTCAAATTTAATTGTGCCTACCACTGTTACTCAGCTTTTAAAAATAAACTTGCAGGCATTAAATGATTAATTGATTAGGTACTCTTTTTATAAAAAGCAAAAATAGAATGTGATTAAAAATGCAAAAACAACAACATACATAGTATTTTTCATTTATAATGTTTAAACAGATTTACATTATAGTCTTGTAAAATTTATTACTTGCAGACACTAAATGATTAATTGATTACATACTCTTTTTAAAAAACAAAAATAGAACATGATTTACAATGCAAAAACAACAACATAGGCATCTATAACATTTCAACAGATTTACATTATAATCTTGTAAAATTTAATGTGTGTATATAAAATGTGGAAATCCTGATTTTAAGTGAATTATGAACTTCTTTATTGCATAAAATCTATTACAGTACTATTATAAAGCACTGAAAATATTGAAATTATTAGATGGAAGTCGAACTCTGATAATGCACTATAACTTTAAATATGATGTGTGAGTGTGCAAAATTTATAATATTTAAAGTAATAGCACATTATCAAAGCTCGACTTCTGATCTAATAATTTTTATCACATAAAAGAATAACGCATACAAAGTTATTAAGAAGAAACATGAATCGAATAACTTCAAAATCGCATTAAATAAATCTGCATAAAATGAGATCCGGGTGTATTAATAATCATTTTCTAAACTAGAGATTATATCTAGCACAGATATAAAGTTTAAACTTCAGTTAAAGATTAATATATCTGATTTTTTAATTTTAAACATACACACACATGGAATTATTAACCTTTCTCTTTTCATGTGTAAATAGAGACTGCAAAAAAGCAAGATTGGAAAAATGTAATGTTGTGGTCTTATCTAGATGATGACTCAAATGGTCTACCTGCAATTTATAATGAAACCACAAAATTTGCACAAAGATATTCTTCATTTGTAATTATTTATTTTACTAAAATAAAGTTAAAACATTAGTTTTAAAATTGCTTTTATGGATTACAAAAACAGAATAATATTAACTTCCCTAAAATTCTTTGCATAATTCACCAAGAAGTGCTGTGAGAAATATCTGGTCAATGTCATGAAAGTAGCTGTAAAGTAGCTAATACAATATGAGGAGGTAATACACCTCTGACTTCATTATTTCTTGAATGAAATTAATGCTATATATGGTAATTTGCTTCTCCATTCTGATATTTACAGGCTGGTTTCTGGAAAATATTTGGAAAGCTTTTTTTGCCTTTGGGAAGAAATATCCACATTGCCTAAAAAATGTGAGGTCTGACACAACATAATTTGAAAAGGCAATAAACCTCAAGAATGCGTGCTTGAAAATGTGAAGGTAGGGACCTCTACAAGTCTTAACCACAAGCTTATGCTATGAAAGAAAAGAGGGAAACCCCATATAAGTTTGTGGTTAAGACCTGTAGAGTTTCCTACCTAAGCATTTTCAAGCACGCATTTTTGAGGTTTATTGCCTTAGTAAATATTACTTACGTATTCAATGTGTGTTAAATAAATTTAGAATTTGAAAACTAAATGCAAAATCCCATATTTTTATCAGATGTTGCATTTATAACAAGTATGGCTAACTGTTTGAAACTTAAAATGGCAGATCAAGCAACATAATATTGCTATGCTATTTGAATATTTTTAAAAATAAATTGAAGTTTTTTAATTCAGCATTGGTTAATAATCTTTTTATTTCTTTTCCAAATGGTAAAGAATATTTTGAAAAAATGAAGAAATTTGAAGGATCATCGCAAGTTATATTGAAGAAATCATTAAAAATTTCAGAATCGATTGGTGATTCTAGAGAAATGGAAGAAGATATTTCTTGATAGTCAGTATTGAAGATGCAAGATCTGCTATTCATCAGGGTTGATTTAAGATAATATCCTTTTTATACTTGCAAAAATGAAAAAATTTTTTTTTTCTAAATACTACCAACAGAGAGATACCTGAAATATAGTAACTTTGGTCTCAATGTATGATCAATGCTGGAGAGCACGAATTTTTGTGAATATCTTTTTCAACATTGAAAGTGATTATCTCACAGGAACCTATATACACATTTAACAGATATATCTCTTTCAAATTTACTGTGATTGGCAATCACAAGCTACTGCAGAATTGCCATAAATATAAAATATCATACCATATGAACTACCAAGAATAGATGGATTCATTCTATTCTTGATTCTTTGTTCAACATTTAGAGTGCTTTCAAGTCATAGCCTGGAGAAGAGGAATTTACTTCCTTTGTTCACATCTACCTAAATAAGAAGGTTTGTAAATACTATGACTTTATTTATGATTCTCCAAATAAAATATATATATATATATATATATATATTATATTTATTCTGGATGATATTATCTGGATTTTTTATGTGGCCTTCTTATTAGCTAAGATTGGACAAGCCTCATATAGACAGTTGACAAAATATAATATAGGTGTGGACTGCAGGCAATATTTATTTTTCTAGTTCAGACTTTTATCTATCAAAGCACTTTATCATACTAAAATTATTGGAATGTTTTGGTAGAAATTGGAAGAATAGAGAGAAATCACCAACATTTAATTATTTAAAACTTAAAATACTGATAGAATAACTACTTATTATATCACATAGAACATTAAATATTATTATAATCTGTATTTTTAAAATTATGATATTCTTCAATGTGTCAATAAATATATCAACACAGTTAACTAGGGAACTATTTGTCACATTGTTGTTTTTCTTCCAGACATGTAACTACTCAGCAAATGGAAAGGATATCATGATGAAGGTTTAGATGTTTAAAAAAGAAACTGTCATTGTCTTCCAAGTCATGAGTTTAAAAAAAAAATACCTTTCTACAACATATTGCCTATTATTTAAGATTTCAGATACCAAAGAAGTCCTAAACCCAAGAGTAAATGTTTGAAAAACCAATAGTAAAAAAAATATGAAATTTAGAACCACCAAGAGAATTTACTTGCAAAATATATACTACATGTATGAATTCTATCAACATCCTGAAATGCACAAATCACAAATATATGCTGTAGATGTAAATTCAAATATTGTACAATCTAAAATATATACTTCACAAAACCTTATTTTGTAAATATTTTAATTTTAAAATATTTTTATAAATTTTAAAATTTATAATGATCTTCTGCCTAAAAATGTAATGTTTTCAAAGGTTGTCATGAAATATACATTAGTTTTACATTTGAATTAATGAATAATAATTATATCTCACCACTGTTTTATTTTAGATAAATAGCAGTTTTTAGTCATTAATCTTTATTAAATAATTCATTGGGCAATATGTTATGAGTATGTAGCATTTTACTAACATGTGTTCATTTTTTATTTGTAATATTGGTTATATTACTATATAAATGACTGAATAAACTCCAATGTGATTTCAGTCACAAAACTGGGGTGTAATACACACATACGTCACTATTGTGAAATGATAAATAAAATTTAAAAGTATATATATATTTTTTCTTATTGTTTTCTAATAATCTATGAGGCAGTACAACATATCTGTCTTTCAATTACCGATGTTTAGGTAGTACTTAATTTATCTGAAAGTTTGAGATAATAACATTTACTTGTTTGACTATTTTCATCATCTAGAATTATTTGTTGTCTTTAGAAAAGTTTAAGTTGTATTTAAAAGTTTGTAATACAATGGAAAGTGTGATTTTAGAATCATGATCACTGAATGTAAGATGGTGCTCTAACTAATATCTATATAAAAAGGTTCTTCTAATATCTCCATTTTTTCAGAAGATCAATATTAATGATTGGCTTCCAAACATGAATTATTGCATTAGATTGATGTAATTATCATGTAAACAGCTTTTTTAAATTTTATTTTCTCTCTGATCAATTTTCTTGTCTTTTCCCAGTCAAACATGTTCATTGATATGTGTTTGGCAGATACTTTAGAGACATCTGATTTTTTATTTTTTAATCATTACTTATTGTTTTCAATGTGGCAACTGGTTTTACTGATATATATTTCTTTCACATTCACATTATATTTTACTGATGCAGTTTTTGGTTTTTAACAATTCTTGTATGTAAATAATTTAAACAGGCTTTAGCCTGTATTCAATGTGCTTTAAAATTCACAATAATCAAGCATATTTTTCCAATAGAGGGAACCTTCCAAACCAATGGCCATCTTATATTTAACCTAAATGTCCACTTATATAGGCAAATCTGAAGCATCTTGATTTGGAAGTGTGAAGTTGTTATTTTCTCCACTGTTTAAGTCCACTATTTCCTTTTACAAATTAACTTACATGAAATCTTGTGATTTACAATGAGTTAGTATTATGATCTTAATGTTGGAAATTCTATACACTATTGAAGAGTAGTAATTAATTTATTAAGTGCACAGAGAGCATATGTAAATAGTTTAAACAGGCTTTATCCTGTACTCAATGTCCTTTAAAATTTACAATAATCAAACATATTTTGCAGATAGTGTTTTATAGATATTAAGTTGCTTATGGTATATCGTAACTCTTAAAAGTAGTTGTTCTGATATTATATTATTTGCAGATTTTTCTTAGTGTACCTGAAACACCTGATATATATGGTTACAGTACAGTTTCAATGATTGGATGTCTTTTAATTTTTTTTTGTTATACATTTAAGATTTCTTAAGGATAGTTAATAGTCAATCATTTTACATGTGGGTTTATTCTATGATGGATGTTTCTTTTTTCAAATCATTGGTTTCTGAACAAACGTTTTTGTTTCTGATTTATAGTAATAGTATCAGTTGGAATTTTGTCTTTCAGTCATGATTGTATGTGTATGTTATTTTCCTGTGGGGGTGAATTTTATATAAAATGTGGTTTTGATTTTTATGTGAGCGAATCTTTCCACAAGAGCATTTAAACATGCCATGTTTATTCTAATTCTATCGTGAATTTAATCGAGAAGATATTATATTGATGTGAGTCCAGAATATTTGTACTAGTAATTTACTATGTGGTTATATACAAACATGTTATTGACATACTTAAACCAGATATTAAGTAAAAATAGGTTGAATGAATTTTATAAATATGGTTTCAAGTTCTTTTATGTAAACATTGCTGATCACATGGTACACAAACATTGATATTGTTAGAAGAATTTTGCATTATATTGTTAAAAAACAGGCAAAACTCTCCATACAGTAGTGCCACTCAGTGCAAGCCAGAGTAATCAATGGATGCCAGAAGGCTTGTGCATAAAATCCCTATCTAGTGACTACTCATCCAATATCCCCAGACTAGTTTCTAGCTTGTAGCTTTCAGATCCAAGACTCCTCACTGATGAAAGCCACAAGCTAGAAACTAGTCTGGGGATATTGGATGACTAGTCATTAGATAGGGATTTTATGCACAAGCCTTCTGGAATCCATTGATTACTCTGGTTTGCACTGAGTGGCACTACTGTATGGACAGTTTTGCCTGTTTTAATAACAGTTATGAGCAAGCATAAGAAATAGAAATCATGTAATGTTGTTGTTATGCAGAATGTTAAAGGTTTCATTGTAATCTCATTAGAAAGTGTTGTTTTTGCTTGGAAACCATTATCCTCATTTATTCTTTTTATCACAATAGACAATGCTTTCTTACAGATTACATTAGTAGATAAACTTTTTATATCCAAAGATTGACTTCTTATTAAGCTTTGGTGTGGAAAGTTTATTCACAAATATATATAAGAATAATAGCTTACATTCTAAAACAACTCTTCCTATTGTTAATATAATAGAACTCATAACATTCTGCATAATTATAATATACTCTCAATGCAATGCAAAATTCTCTTTGGCCAGCAATATTTATAAAAAATAATTTGAAAATCATGCCCATAAATATTTCTTCATCTCCACATAAGGTAAGACTTTACCAAACATTTTGATACATATCAATAATTTATTCCCTTTAATTAAAGCCATAATAGAATTAAAAAATAAAAATTAAGTTTTTAGATTTGTTGTATTTTGGTTTACAAGTGTCAAACATAATCCATCCATACCGTTGACATGTTTCTCTCTAGATAAATATAGTAATAATTATCACTTATCATTTATTAAACTAGAGATTATCTTTAGCCCATATATAATTGTTAAACCCTGGTTAAAGATTAATGTACCCATTTTTTAATTAAACACACACACAGAGAGAAGTTATTGAACTTCAATTGTCTATTTCCAATGGGAATATCTTTTATAAATGTATTTGATAACCTCCACTCCATCTCATAGTCTTAAAACATATTAATAAAGATATTTAAAAAAAAACAGATGTACTTGGGATAAGATTCCTCAATAAAGTCAAATTACAGTTTAAATGAGTTTTGGACTGGTAGAAAAATAAATGCAACCATGACTGAAACAGGTTGAATTTATACTCTCACTGTGGAACAGCAAAAGAAATTTGATCAGAATCCTGTGATTTGGAAAAAAAAGACTACAAATTTCAAACCAGATGCTGGTTATGCATCAGATGTTATTAAATGTATATACAACAAAAAAATACCAAACTTTACAGGTATTGTCAATTTACACAATGGGTCATAGCCAAAATAAAGAAATTCTTCAATTGGTATAACATCCAAAACAGCTTTCCAAGTTATAGCACACTTCAAACAATCTTAACTCTACAAAGCCTGAACTGGATTTGGTGAACAACAAATACTGCATCTATAGAATATAACAGATATCTGTGAAAGCTGGTGTCCTATTGAAAATGATTAAAAAATCACAAGTAATAATTAGAGAAAACAGATATATCTAAAGAAGCATTTTATGCATGTCCAGTAATAACTGTTCAATTGGGAAAAGACATGAAGATTAGATAGAAAGGAAAAATTTAAAAAAATTGAAGAACTTTCTCACATAACAATGGTAAATTAAGACAAAATAAAAGTGAATTTAGTGTGATATTTCATAGTGTAAAATGGCTCATTACTCTACCATTAAAGTTAAAATAGAGAAAGCAGAAAGATTTCCCGTAGACATACTGCGTGTTGCTCTTGATAGAAGAGTATAATAAGTTAGATTATTATGTTAAATTGATTTTTCATGAACATTAAGATATTAATTTTTATTCATTATGGTTAAATAATATTTTAATTTGCGAAGCGCCGATAGTTGAAAACTGAAATACATCGAGATACTGCAAATCTCTAGCACTCATTTCAATACATAACTGACAGCTATCCTTGCCATCTGATTGGCTGTCAGTTATGTATTGAAACGATGCTAGAGATTTGCAGTATCTTGATTTATTTCAGTTTTCAACTATCGGTGCTTCGCAAATGAAAATATTATTTACATACTTTACTACTTGGTATGTATTCTAAAAACTACTTCATAGTAAATCATAGGATTTTGTGTTGTATGTTTAATTGTGAAGATATTTAAAGCTTCAAACTTTCAAACCTAAATGCTTATGACTGGCTTAGATATATAAAAGAAGAGTTGAGAGAAGGGTGGCTGCCCTTTTCTTGTAAAATCTTTGTTGTGTATTTAGGTTTGATGTCATTTAAGATGGCTACCCTTGCCATCCTGTCAGTTATGTATTGAAATGAGCACTGGAGATTTGCAATATCTCGATTTATTTCAGTTTTCAACTATCTGTACTTTACAAATGAAAATATTATTTACATACTTTACTGCTTGTTATATATTCTAAAAACTACTTCATAGTAAATCATAGGATTTCGTGTTGCATGTTTATAATTTAGACTCAGTGAGTTAATTGTGAAGATATTTAAAGCTTCAAACTTTCAAACCTAAATGCTTATGACTGGCTTAGATATACAGAAAGAAGAGTTGAGAGAATGGTGGCTGCCCTTTTCTCATAAAATCTTTGTTGTGTGTTTAGGTTTGATGTCATTTAAGACAGCTATCCTTGCCATCTGATTGGCTGTCAGTTACGTATTGAAATGAGTGCTAGAGTTTTGCAGTATCTCAATTTATTTATTTATGGTTATAGAATTATTGATTAGATTTGAACTTGAAACACTCAAAGAAGAGATAAAAATAATGCATACTCAAATTTTGTGTTTGGTACTGAGCAATGCAATATTACTAATAATTGAATGTTTCTAAAAAGATTAAATAATAGTAATATTAGCGATTAAGCCAATGCACATGCACTTTAAAGATAAATTATAAATGAATACTCAATTTTTTTTCCATATGTCATAGCATCTGCCAAGACGCGAACCCACAACCATCTGCAAACAATTACTTGCTTGCATGGCAGCTGTGATACCTCTCGGCTAACAATGCAAGACAATACTCTATTTTTAGACACGAGATATAGTATTTTAGAAAGAATGGAATGAATCCACCAATTCTTTCGACCCAAACATTTATATATGGGCAAATCTTAAGTGTCTGGAAAAGCTGAGTATTCATATATAATTTATCTTTAAAGTGCATTGGCTTAATCACTAATATTACTATTACATAAAAAACATAGCACTATATAAAATAATATCTCATTAAAAAGATTAAATAAAATTCAAGTTCTTATCAAGATATCTAATAATTAATTCTAGATGACATAAAATATTCCCACATATAAATAACACTTGTTTAACTTGTTTCATATTGAACCATATTAGTTATAATGTTAATTTTATAATATTAATGTTTTGTATCAGACACAATTATTGTTTTCTGAGATATATTCTGTATTGGGTCATACATTCTTTATACAAGTATGTTTGTCTGGGATAGTATAATGAAAGAGATATCTGTAAAAACTGCATTGAATAACCAGAGAATATGAATAATATCTAAATGGTATTGAAAGAGCAGAAAGGAATAATGGTGATGATATTCTGTTATAAAAATATATATTTTTAAAAAAATATAAAAACTGGATTCCATCAAATAATTATTTCTGTATATATTATAACGTTTTCTGTTTTGCTAGGCCTCTACACTCTAATATAAACTGCGCACAAGTTGATCAAGCTATGTCAAAAAGAAGAAAGTTGTATTTCGATTTCTATTAAAAACATAGCTATATTTCCTGATCAACTCGGCCTTGTAATTGTTGAGACTTATGCTATCGACGACATCAGCTTTTAATTTATTTGAAAGGCACCAGAGTTCTGCAAGAACCCACTGAACTGTCACATAGCATCTCGCAAATTAAAAAGAAAAGATATTTTTAAACTAATCGGTATTACATCATACCGTAACAAGAATTATTTTTTTAAGATTATTATTCCTGGGCTTATTGAAACATATTGGCAAAGGTAAATTATGTTTTAAATCTCATTAGACTAATAATAAAAAATAATAATTATTATTAATAACGCACAAATGAAAATTGGTTTTAAAAATATTTTTATTCTAATAGACTAAAAAAATATTTGAAATAAATTACTTATCAAGTAAATTAGAGAGAACACAATTCAGACGTGAATCAATTAATAAAAAACAATTTTACAATTACTGTTCATATCTAAATTTCCTCTAGAAAGTTCCTTAAAAAAATGAATGTCTCTTGTACAAGAAAATTAATGTCTCTATTGGGATTGTTTAAACATACTTTTAGAAATTGTTTGAAAATGTTTAATTTGATCACAATCAGGAGTAATGAAGTATAACTTACTGGTAAGTTTTGTGAATTCAATAGTAAATAACTATGCATAGTTTTTTTGGGTAGAATGAGCTCAGCCTTTTGGTTATTATTTGATCTTGTGGTCCATTCTCCTAGTCGGTCACAAAGGCTTTTCCTGGTGTACATCTTCAGGCATGATGTTCGCAGAAGCTCCGGTTCACTCCTACATGCCAAATTATTTCAGTGTAGGGTGATCCTGGATGTATTATTGTTATCCAGGACCGACTAGAGAGCCTAACATAACAAGACGTTCTTCCATCCGAATCCCTCCTTTTTATACCCGAGGTCCAGTTTTCAGACATCTGCGCATGCTATTATCATGGCGTTTTTTTGGTTCATAATCTTGTAGATTCTTTATAAAATTTACGTTATAAAGTTCTTTTTTCTTATCAAGTTTTTCGGCCATCTTTAATTAGCCAAAATATTTTTACTTTCTCTTATCTTTTTTTATTTTACTTTTGGAATTCTTTTGTTCTCTCCAATTCTACTTTTATTTCTACTTACATAAAAAAAAAATGAAAGAATAATTAAACTTTCATTGTACATTATTTTTTTTAAAAAAAAATTAGTCCAAAAAAAATCTAAATTTACTTTTATTTTTTTAGCTTTTACCAAATGCCAATATATTTGCAACGTATATAATTAAACGTTACAATATATATAATTGTTCTATGAAAGTGTGGAGACAGATTTTACACCACTACAATTTATCATATATATATATATATATATATGCATGTGCATGTGTGTTGATCTCAATAAATGTTGCATGACTACATAAGCTGTCTACCTAACATATAGTCATAGACTAAATATTTATTTGAAATACATGAGTTATTTACTTAACTGTAATTAAAAGTAATTAAAGAATATTAAACAAAAAATATTTTATAAGATATCTTCCAAAACGTAAGCTTGTGGTTAAGACTTGTAGAGGTCCCTACTATTGCATTTTTAGCACACATTCTTGAGGTTACAGCCTTAGCAAATATTACTTAATAATAATACTGTAGACAGAGGTAAAACTCTCTGTACACACTGGAATAAGTTACTTATATTATTAATATCAGAAGAATTTAAGACAAAATTAAAAAAAAATAATAATATAAAAAATAATGTACCAAACTAATTCTGCAATCAGTGACTAAAAGATTTAAAAATATAAAAAAGAAATGTACCTAAAAATATAGTTAAAAGAAAATATTTTGGAATGACTGGTTACATGCTTGTTGCATGAAAGTTTGTGTTGATATTTTAAGTATGATAATATTTTAGACTATTTTCACTATCCATCACTGAATGTTAAATGTCTAGAAAATATTTAACTTTATTTAAACTTTTCAAATATAACAGTTGTTAGTAATAACATAAAATAGACAAGGCAAGGTAATAGATTACACAACATTTCAAATGATATTATTCTCCAAATGTTTGTTGCTGGCCCGACTAGTGGCAATATTAGCATAGTCGTCAAAATTACATCTTTAAATTCTTGAATATCAAATTTTTAAGGCAACTCTCTAACCGACTGGTTGGTTCAAATTCTGATTCCTTCAATTTCTTTATTTTAATATTTTTTCTAAGTACAAGGTTAATTAAAAACTACCAGACATTATGTATTGCTATTCTGGGTTGACTTATAGGATTATTTGCCATTGTCAAATGAGCACCTACTTTGAATTTTCTTCTATTTGTCTATTTGTGTGTTATTATTAACAGTTGATTGTATTTGAAAAGTGTAAATATAGGTTAAATTTTTTTAGACATTCAACATTTAATTATAGATGACAGAAATAGACCAACATATTATCACAACTGGTTAAAGGTTTCATTATTTCATTTACAATGCAATAAAATTAGGCAGACTATTAAGAAATGACATAATTAAATTAGTATCTAAATTTTTTCTACAGTACAGGCTTTTTCATACCTGCACTCCAATATGTAATATATAGGGGATTTGAACTCAGTCTTTCACATCCACACTATCTCATATGGCTGATACACTTGGTCACACACATGTGAAACTAGATCTTCTAAAAAGATAAGGTGATTAAGCATTTACATTCGGTTTTAAAAAAAATAGAAAAAAAAAGAGATTAAAAAAATTAAAGATTGCATGCTATATATTTTTATATAGTTGCATCTTTGTTGAGAGTCAAAAATGCTCTTTTATTAACAGATAAAACTCATAATCTTAAAATTTTACTCCACAAATTTGGTTAAGAAACTATATATATATATGTCATATTATTATTACTATTTGTGGGATATTCCATGTAGTGAAAAAGCCAAATACTGACGTTTCAGTACAATATCAAGTACCTTCCTCAGGATGCTCTGAAGAAGGTACTTGAGGAAACGTCAGCATTTAGCTTTTTCACTACACAGAATATCCCACAAATAGTAATAATAATATTACATCTTTTATCCGTAAAAATATTAGAATTAACACATATATATTATAATGATCTGCAAAAGGGGCTTAACATAATCTGCACTACAAGGGCGCCATCTAGGCATTTGAACCTAGAAAAAATTTATATAGTAGGCAGATACGTAAGTTAAATATATATATATTGGTTGATTCCGGTCATTAGCCCATTGTCACTAGCTCATGGAGATGCAGAGATAATAAATAACTTGTTTAAGTGCATCTTAAATATATGTATAAAAATAAAAGCCACTGCCAGTAAATAGCAGACAAATATTTATTTATGCACATATAAATAACTTTTGAGGAATACATTTAACATTTTATATTTTTATATTAACCTTTAATTTTAAATAGATTGCAATAATGAGTTTAATATTTATTTAGAGGGTCAAGTATGATTAGACTACATAGATCTGCATTTGAAAAGAAAATATTCTATCCCTTATTTAACCCTAGGCCAAAAGTTTGCAGTCAAACTGGTATCAATCCATCTGATACATTAATGTATTCAATGTAGCATGAAAATACAACAGCACATATATACTATACTGTCAGGAATAGACAGCTGAACAATATAGTTAGAAAAGACATTGACTCTTGTCCAATACAGGGATGTTACATCTGTATGGCAAAAAGAACAATAAAATAAAAACTTCATAGAAAGGGACCGTGGTCTTTTTTGCCAACTTACAATCCCATCCATAGGCAAAGGGTTTGTGTGGCATATACAACAATTCTGTACATCGTGAAACTCATACTACATCTATTAATTACACAAATATATCCAATCCATTGACCTAATTCAACTACAAAATGAATAACCTAAGATTACCCTCTCTTAATATAACTTTAAAAAACTATATAGCCATTCACGCCCGACTTAAATTTAACATTTAGATATGTTCACACAGATGAATTTTATACAATTTGTTTTATAATGTTGAGTATAGATCGGCTGCATAGATTCCATGGTTAAAAACATTTCAAAATAAACATAACCGATCAAAATACAAAGTCATTGATAACGTCAATTGCAGAGGGAATATAAAAAACCCAAAAGCATTCATTATAAGATGCCACATTGACATCAATGATCTCTATATTCCAATCAAATGTGAAAACCACAACATAATCAACCACTAACGAATCCATGCAACATCCATACTCAACTTAAATTTCCTCATTTAAAGTTTAAACAATAAATACTAATACAAATAAAATAATAAATGGAAATGATTTTTATCAAACGCAAAACATATAAAATTAAATGTTATTAATTGATTTGACACATAAGTCAGAGAAAAGTTCTTTTTTTTAAAATATAGATTAACTGATCAAATCTTTAATGTTCTTAGTTACTTCAGATTTTAAATTCGTTCAGTTCAATTGCTTACTCTAGAAGAGTCCAGGTTCCTGTTGGCAATTCCCACAAAGTTTTTCATGGAAGACCGGTCTGATATTCTGGAGGAAGCCTTAGCTGGTTCCATTCTGGTATCACAGTCTTTTCATTTTTAAAATAAGTGAGAGAGAACAATGTGTGCATCCCATCACCCTTCTCACAAAATCAAGCTGGAAACTGACTGGAACTCAATATTTTTCTTTTTATAGTAAATCTCCAGATTGAACGAACAAAGACGTCACTAATCCAAATTTTCGTTAAGGTCCGAGAGGCTTGGTGCTTCCATTGATCAAGCTAAATTCTCTTTATTGTCTTATCTAATTTTCATCTGACTTTTTAATTACACAAGAGCTCCAAGGCTAGCTTGCTTTTCAAATAATAAACAATCATTTCCATTTACAGATTACAGGAATTAATTAATACCTGTTTTTATTTTTACTTACGTTATTTCTTTATTAAAATATTTTTATATTTAAATCTTGTATTTCTTTATAAAAAAGTACGTTCAAATATTTATTTATTTTTTAAAAAAATATTTTTAAAGATTTGCATCTGTGCGAATATATATATATGTATACGTTTAACAAACCTTTTAATTTTAGCGTTTAGTTTTTTTTAATACATTTATTTTTATTTGCGAACTTAAAAGTTTTTATTTCAATTTAATGTAACGGCATATTTATATATTGTTACAATATATATATATACATATATAATGTTAAAGATATGTAATTATGGGTTATTTAAGATTTGTAAAAAGACAAACAAAAAACGATTGAGATCATAGAGTGTACATAAGTGTGTTAGTTTCTTTTGAAATTATTTTTGATGTTAAGCACTAGAAAATCTAAACTATGAATGGCTAGAGCCTATTGAAAACACAATCAAATTGCTTGAAATCTTTTTACCCCAAATCTATCATTGCAATTTGATTGAGGTTAAAAATTTCACCCTCCAATGTAATTAAAAATATTTTATGATGAATAAACAAACATTTATGCAAAAAAAATAAATTAATGGACAAAATTGGAAGCTAGGAAAAAGAGAAAGTTCAATTCTATTCAGAAAATGTATAAGTAGACATTGTTGCTGTGTATGCAAAATGTAAATGTCTATGAAGGAGACCCAAAGTATGAACTATCAAAACCTCAATAAAAGTTACTGCAAGAATTTCTGCAAAAAAAAACTTATGCAGAGAAGCATAAGTTAGTAAAATTATTTAGTTATGGGAAATTAAACCTAGACTTTCAAGCTCTCTTTTGTCAACCATTCCATCATATACAACTGATTCACATGACCGCATACATGTGAAAAAGATAAATGATGTCTGATATACATATTTCATGCTGAACTAGTACTCATCAGTTGGTCTAGATAATCATCTCCCACTAACGGTCACTGAAATGAGCCTTAATGTATCCGCACTACACGGGTGCCATCCAGGCATTTGAACCTAGAAAAATTTATATAATAGGCAGATACGTAAGTTAAGATTCAAAAAAAGATTTTTATATATATTATTCTCACCATTTGCCCAATGTCACTAGCTCATAGAGTAGCAGAGATTTTAAACATTTATAAATTTCAATAGATTTAGATTCTCAAAATATATTAATATTTAAAACAATAAAATAAAAGAAGCCACTGCCAGTAATTAACACACAAATAGATTTTATTAACGCACATTTAAAATTGAAGAATAAATTTATTTTTAGATTTTAACATTAATAATTTTTTTAAATTTAAATTCAAATTACTATTTAAATAGACCACACAGATGGATATTTAAATTATATTTACTTTAGCATGTTGAGCATAGATAGTCTACATAGATTTTTTTTTTCACTTAAAAACTTATCAAATCATTCATTCAATCTCAGACTAAAAGTTCGTAGCCAACCCAATGTCAGCTTCCAGATATATATTTGCAACCAATGTAATATGAAGATGCTAGCATAAAACCATGCCGACAGGAATGTGCATCTGACATCGTGATATTATTTGAAGGAAATGATCCATGTCCAGAACAGGAAAGTGCATCTGCCAGACTAAGGAATCATGTATGGTTATTTTTTAAGAGTGCTACATATGGGGGAGAGCAGTCTTTCTGCTGTCTTATAAATCCCTGTCCATAGAGCTAGAAAGGGTCAATGGCGCAGGAAATACATCTGCGACCATTTCAACGATATGACTGCCTCTTTGGAGTCATGCATTCAGTTGGGCACATTGCCCTGTATGCTAAACATGCTTCACATTACATTAATATAAACACCCATATATCCCTTCACAAGCATTGCCCTAACTATGAAACAAATAGCCTGAAATTAAAATCCCTTAAATTAACATAAACGAATTTAAACATAGTTATTAATCTTTATCCATGCAGCTATCTACACCCAACATTAATTTAATACATTTTATTTAATAGATAGAAATAAATAACCTAGTTAAATACAAACATAAATAATTAAATTTAAAAAAATGGAAATGATTGAAATAGCACACGTATATAAAAACAAATATTTATAATTGATTTAGAGTTCTATTCTTGGTCAGATAAGAGTACATTCATTTATATTACTATTTTTTTTGGATTGATTACTTATTGACGTTATACAGTAATTATTTAAAAGAAAGTTCAATTGATAAAAGTTTATACTTTATGGATTCTGCAGAGTTTGAGGTCCATCTTCGTGATCACTTATGTAGATTGTTTGTTCTTCCTTTTTAAAAACGTAGCCGCTACTTGTCATTCCTTTGTGGTCCCTAACTGTCATAGGGAGGTCTCCACTGGTTGTCCAAAAATTAAATTTATTGCAGACTCCTACATCGTGTGAAGTCTGCAATACAGCTACCATTCATGGGTACATTCAAAGTCAGCTCTCAGATCAGAATTATAATAATAATTTGGCTTTTATATTTTTTTTAGCCTCTTATCATTAGATCTTGGGATTCAACCAGCAAGACGTCACTAATCCTTTCGTGTTTCGGTTATGGTCCATGCTGTCATTTCCATGCTTGCATTGGTCAATTAATTTCTTTGTATTCTCTTATCTGACCATTTAATTTATTTTAAATGCTTCAAGGGCTAGTTTGCTTTTGAACAATCATTTAATTAATAAGACAATCATTTCCATTTTCTAAGATTATAGAAATCAACATTATTTCTATTTTTAAAATATCAATCTTTATATTTTTACTTTTTTACAAAAAAAATACTTTCAAATACTTTTTCTTAAAATAGTTTAAGTTTTCCATCTGCGTGACAATATATATATTAAACAACTTTTAATTTTCAGTTTTTAAGTTTTTTTTCTTTTTAATAAATCAATTTTTATTTACGATCTTTTTATTTTCATTTTAAAATAATGTAACAGCATATATTCCTTTACATATCAGTAAACTTCCTCAAAAACAAAAACATTAAAAAAAAAAAGAATTTACTTAGTGTTAGTAATGACGTTACACAAATTGTTTATACTAAAAAATTTTTTAAAAGGACAAAACTTTGGTTATTAATTAAAAGACAACTTTGGTTAGTAATTACAAGAAAAAAATGCTGACTATTCTTTCCTTTTCACCCCAGCTGAGATTACACCTCCTCCCTCAACAGTTGCCTTTTCCCTACATTTCATTATTAATTTAGGCAAGTCAAAGAAGTTACGTGATTTTTTTTTTTTAAAAAAAATTAAATTATTATTTATATTAATTATTACATTTTATTCCTCGCATTTATTTCTACATATGCACAATTTTCTTATTGGCAGTACTTTTTATACAAAATTCAAACTATAACTTTACGTTAATACAAAACATATATCTATACTCATTTTTAAAGAAAAATCTTACTGGCATGATTTATTTTTAAAATTCTCAGGGCTTCTCGTGGTTTACTAAAGATTGTGCCACATTGGGAGACCACTTTAATGGTCACTGAAAGAGACTGAAGATTTCTTAATGTATCAGCACTACAAGGGTGCCATCTAGACATTTGAACCTAGAGAAATTTATATAGTAGGCAGATACGTAAGTTAAGATTCAAAAAAATTTTTATATATATATTATTCTGACCGTTTGCCCAATGTCACTAGCTCATAGAGTAGCAGAGATTTAAACATTTTAATAAGTTTTAATAGATTTCTATTAAAAAATATGTATTAAGTATTTAGAACAATAAAATAAAAGAAGCCACTGCCAGTAATTAACACACAAATAGATTTTTATTAACGCACATTTAAAATTGAGGAATAAATTTATTTTTAGATTTTAACATTAATAATTTTTTTAAATTTAAATTACTATTTAAATAGACCACACAGATGGATATTTAAATTATATTTTACTTTAGCCTGTCGAGCATAGATAGTCTACATAGATTTTTTTACTTAAAAACTTATCAAAACATTCATTCAATCTCAGACTAAAAGTTCATAGCCAACCCAATGTCAGCTTCCAGATATATATTTGCAACCAATGTAATATGAAGATGCTAGCATAAAACCATGCCGACAGGAATGTGCATCTGACAGTGTGATATTATTTGAAGGAAATGATCCATGTCTAGAACAGGAATGTGCATCTGTCAGACTAAGGAATCATGTATGGTTATTTTTTAAGAGTGCTACATATGGGGGAGAGCGGTCTTTCTGCCGTCTTATAAATCCCTGTTCATAGAGCTAGAAGGAATCAATGGCACAGGAAATACATCTGTGACCATTTCAATGATATGACTGCCTCTTTGGGGTCATGCATTCAGTTGGCCATGTTGCCCCATATGCTAAACACGCTTCACATTACATTAATATAAACACCCATATATCCCTCCACAAGCATTGCCCTAACTACGAAACAAATAGCCTGAAATTAAAATCCCTTAAATTAACATAAACGAATTTAAACATAGTTATTAATCTTTATCCATGCAGCTATCTACACCCAACTTTAATTTAATACATTTTATTTAACAGATAGAAATAAATAACCTAGTTAAATACAAACATAAATAATTAAATTTAAAAAAAATGGAAATGATTGAAATAGCAAAAATAAATTTATTCCTCAATTTTAAATGTGCGGTAATAAAAATCTATTTGTGTGTTAATTACTGGCAGTGGCTTCTTTTATTTTATTGTTCTAAATATTTAATACATATTTTTTAGTAGAAATCTATTAAAACTTATAAAAATGTTTAAATCTCTGCTACTCTATGAGCTAGTGACATTGGGCAAACGGTCAAAATAATATATATATAAATTTTTTTTGAATCTTAACTTACGTATCTGCCTACTATATAAATTTCTCTAGGTTCAAATGCCTAGATGGAGCCCTTGTAGTGCTGATACGTTAAGAAATCTTCAGACTTTTTCATTGACCATTAATATATATATATAATCAGTGCTCAGTTTATATTAACACAGCAAATCTTCCAATCTTTAATGGACAGGTGTCTATCTTCTCGACTCTCCAACTCTTCCATTATTTATATCATTAAAAATTGGATGATGACATGCTTAAAGCCCTTGTTTTTCAATTTGTTGTCATACTCATGTTGACACATAAGTCATTCAAATTGGCAAAGAAAAGCTTTGAATATACCATCATCACATTTTTAATGATATAAATGGTGAAGAGTTGGAGAGTGGAGAAAATTGAAGCCTGTCCATTAAAGTTTGATGAATTGCTATCTTAATATAGAGCCAAGCACAGATTGTATTTATGTGTGGGAAATTACTAATGAAGCTGGTTCAGCATGAAACATGTTTATTGGAGATCATTTATTGTTTTCACATGTATGTTGTTATGTATATTAGTTGTATAAGATGGAGTGGATAACAAAAAAAAGGGTGGGTTCAGATCCATATAATTATATCTATCTTAAAAGTATATATCAATACTTGTATTAAGTTATTTAAAAAAAATTATCATTTATATGTATTATTTAACAACTTTTAAAATATTTCCATCTGACCTTATTAACCCATAAACCGCTAATTATATTATTGATTGTATGAGGTAAAAATCAAAGCTTTTAATTGGACACCTCACAAACTGAAGACAAAGCCAATTGTTAAAATATATTCACTTATAATATTAAATTCACTTCAGATTCGTTTATAAAAAGTATATTAATAATTTGTCAGGTTATGAAAGTGAACGAAAGTTCTTTCAAAAATAAATTGCTATTTATTTATTATAAAATATTCAATTTCAGCAAGTTTAAAAGTGAACATACAAACAAAGAATTGCTGACGTAAATGCTTTTTTTCAGTTTTACGTTATGGAAAAGTAAATTTTTTTTTTTGCTAAATCTTAAGTATTTTTACTAAAATCTTCAATATTTTTCAAAAATAATTTTGTTTTTTTAGTATATTTTGTGAAAATGATTTTAATTTCTCAGAATATACTTTTTTAATACCTTAAATCATATTCGAAATGAAAATCTCAGCGTTTTTCTTTATTTGCTTTGATCAGGTGGTTTCTTTGTTCTTTCCAGCCAATCAGAATGTCTTTGTCAGCTGAAAGCCAATCACTGACAAGCTTATTTATTTGTTTAGCTTTAAATGCCATTTTGTTGATTTTTTTATTTGTAAAATAATTCAGAAGAGGGCACCATCTTACAGAACTTTTAAAAACCTAATCAATAACTGTCAAACGAATATCCTAGCATTAAAAATAATGGAATTAGAGTGACGTCAACTGTTGACGAGAGGTCTCATAAGAGGCAGGAAAAGGGTTAATCCATATATTTTTATAGTTATTCTTATGAATGGATTCTGTATATATTATAGTTTATATATATATAATTGATTAAAATATGCAACAGGAAGTGAATAATTTGTTTTTGTTTTTTTGAACTGACTTAAATGAAGTATCTTAAATTGCATCATTTAATTTATTTTAATATTTATTCTCAGTTTAAGAGAATTTAGAAAGAAGTCTTCCTTTATTCTCATTTTAATATATATATAACTGTCTTCATTTATTCTTATATATATATATAATTAAAGAAAACAGTTTATCAATTTAAAAAAGGACATTTTCTTTACAGGTTGCCTCCATTTTAAATATAAAAATTAAAAAGGTATTCTAAATAAAGTGGCATAATAATGTTTTAGATTATAATATATTTCTGAAATTTATAGATTAATAAGAGAGCATAGTTGTCACATAGCAAGATATACAAATAGAGTGTGTTTACTTGCTTGTGGATATATATATATATATATATATATATATATATACAAGCAAGTAAACACACTCTATTTGTATATATATATATATATATATATATATATATTCTAACCTGGTCTTGTGCATCCTCACTTCAGAATAGTATATGATATAAAATAAAACTGGTTCTAGCTCAGTTAATAATTAATAAATAAAATATTCAGCATTAAAATTAAAATGTTTCACTAGCTCAAATTTAAAATACGAATAAGGTTCAGTTTATAAAAATAAATTAAATAGATATTTAATATTTTCATGAGACTTGAAGTGAAAATACAGGTGACAAGATAGATTACATTGAGCCAATATCCCACAGGATATTACCTCAATGGAACACTATCCCCCCTTATTGCTATTTCAAATAACAAACTCGTAGTATTCTTACGACTTTAATAACTTCTACTCACTAAGATTAAGTTAATAATTACATCTTAATCTTCTATTCGTAATAATCTAGCTCAAATAAAATAATCTCAGGTTCATAAAGTTTATTCTAAGTTAATTTAAAAATACAGTAGTAAAATATGAGAAGGGATTTTATGTCATAATCTACTACACTGAAACTAATAATAATAAATAATAATAATAATATTCTTCATTGTTTAACTACTACTGGATATCTTTTCTTTTCGTTACATTTTTATTACCATAATAAAATAATAAAATAATTTATATAATCTTTTATCTTCATGTAATAATATAATAAATACGTGGTAGCATATGATATTCTGATAAACAAAATATGTGTGGCAACTGATAGCATATAATTCAGTATTTTATTGTGATAACTGATTTATGACCAATAAAACAATGTAAAATTATGATTATTTAATTAAATGAATACTAATAAAATGTTTAAAATTCTTAAAATACTTCTCTGTTTATCTTTTTGTGCAAAATTATATTTTTGTTTCAATTGTTATGAATATATCATGATTTCATGCAGTGAAGTGGAGAAATAAGCAATTCAGACACAAAAAATTAAAAAAAAAAAAACAAATTTTAACAAAGTTTATTAATAACAACAAATAAATAAACAATTTATGTACACTATTTACAGTGGATATCCTTATTTTATTCTTACATTTTTATCCACTAAGTTATATAAAAATAATTTATAATTTAGTTATATCTTTATTTAGACTTAAGACAAAATCAAAATGTTACCATTTGGTTTCTCGGTATGGTTAACTTATTACAAATATACTTACTTATTTTATTAACAAAATATTTTATCCTTAATATTATTAAACTATCTTATTTTAAAACATTCGTAGGAAAACATTCTACAGAAAAACAAAATTAACTTTGTAATGAGTATGGATTTCTCAAAATATTAAAAAAAAATTTCATCTTGCAAAGTCAAAGATATTACATAAAATATTCATCCAAAATTCAGTACTAGATTTTAGTGTTTTATCACATGATGTTTACTAATCATAATATATTCTTATTTAGCTGTACTTTAATATGATATAAGTGTAATAATCAATATAGTCCTGTTATTCAATAAACAAAAAAATATATATACTATGCATATTGTTTATATAATTTACATTGTACTATTGTATTTTAAAAATATGCAATACTTATTTTTTTCTTAAAAATAATAATAAAGCATTTAAAAATAATTAACATTTTAAAGAAAATATCTTGTTTAGATACTCTATTCCAAAATTTATATTTCATTTCTGAAATAAATTCAAAAATATATTCTATGATTCTTTCCTTACCTTTAGGATTCATTGGACCTTCAATTTCAAGTTATAAAATTCTATTCCTTCTAAGCAAATAAACCAATCTTATACAAAAACGATAGCATAACCTAAGTTTTAAATTATTTATTATTTCTTTTAAAAATATCTTACTAAAACGATGCAGTTACATGAAATAAAGATAGCGAAACAGATGTATAGGATTTAAGGAAGAAAGCTAGAGTATCACTCATAATATATCTCAAAAATCATGGCACAGTGCATTACAAGAAAGAGGTATGACCTTTACCTGTCTAATAACCTCTTATACATGAACGATGTTAAAGCTATTTCTTCAGCTTTATTAGAACATCAAATATTTAAAGAAATATAAAACACTGTTCAAATAAAATGTGTACCAGTCATAGGGCTTTGTTAACTATGCTGATATCCCCATAAAGACTAAATATTATTTCTATTCCTTATCATATCCTATTTCTTAAAAAACATCATCTTGGTTTTTTGTTCACTAAGTACTTTCAAGCCACTATCTCAACATTATTTCTCAAGATTTTTCACATCTTACATCGATAAATAACTATCTGCATTTACAAAACAATAAATAAAATTCACTAATAATTTTAAAACAATCTAGCTGTTCCATAAGAAAAGCCTGTCCACTTCATCATTCTGTATGCTTAATCATATATAATCTAATCAGACAATATTTGAATATCCCAACATGAAAATTTTAAAAGAATCACATAATTATTTGTTATTATGTTGGATTATATCACTAATATAAAAAAAATCATTGTATGCATATTTTCAAATCAATCCTATCTCATAATGCTTTTTTAAAATGTTGTATGAAATGCATTACATATAATTAAAACTTTTACACTTCATTCTTACAATTCATAGATGATCTAAAGAAAACAAAAATATACATTATAAATTATTAATAGTCATTATTATTACCAAAATAACATCACATTCAGTTGGCTTCTTCATCCACTAGATACCGATCATTGCAAACATAAAGAAATATACATCCATACACTTTATTTTAAAATGTTCTTATAAAAAATTATTAAATTATGATAATATAAAATTCTAATATTAATAAATTAATGTTTTATGTTTTCCTAATCTTATAAAAAAAAATTTAGATTTAAACTAGGTTAATAAAAATTTAAAACTATAATTATGTATTTCTTCCACCAGTTTTTTTACTTGACAACAGTTCATGATAAGTCCCAAAAAAAAGTGTTTATTATTTTCTCTAGAGTTTTAAAATGTTCTCCTCCAAGCACGTTAAAGTTTAAAAATAAAAATAATTATTAATCCATTTAGTAAAATTTATAGAAAATAATCCTTGGTTTTAGTATTTAGGATGATAATTATTAAATCGTAATATTAATTAATCCCGTGAAATTTCTTCAATCTTCTCTGCCAATATTCTCTGTGGTGTATCCAATGCATCCTCCATCTAGCTTAACTTTAAAAATATTCGGTAAACTTTTTTTTTACAATATTTCCATGGATCCATCTTTTATTCAACTATGTGTTCACTTTTTTTTTATATAAGTTTCCTTCTTAATACATTTAAACTTTTGTTTGGTATTTTTTTATATATCAGTTTAAAAAAAAAAACTTTAAGTACTTTTAAACAAATGTTTTCTAAATACATTTTAAACAATTCTAAGACTGGAGGTTTTAATATCAAAACGCTTCTGTAACATATTCTCCTGGGTTCTTTCTTTAATTCTTGAAAATATTTTTTTTTTAAATGTTACCTTCAGAAAGAATATAACATTTTACTCCTTTTGATATAATATTATATAAAATGATTCACAAGATATAATTGTCTTATTACTATTTTTAAAAAATAAATCTTGGATAAGCTTATCTAAATAATAATGCATCTCCAATTTTTCCCTTTTAAACAGAAAATAACTTTGCACTGTATCAGTATAATGTCCGTACTATGATTTTTATGCACTAGAATAGTTCTCCGGTGAAGCACTAATAAAGCTGTATCAAAATATTTCAAAAAACATTTTTATATTATTAGAATTTATATGCATTTTATTCTAAAGTATATCCATCTTTTCATTGCGAAGTTTAGGTCAAATTTCAGATAAAATAATCCTGGTAAGTACTTTAAAAAAACTAGCAAATCATTTTCACAAAGTTCCCAAATATATTGTTTTTTTAAACTCTCTTTTGCAAAATACTTTTAAAAATATCAATTAGTTTTTGCAAATAAAACTATAAGAAAATATTAAAAATTGACTAAAATAAAAATTTAAAAAATACTATCTTTTTGATATCTGCTAATATACCTTTCTCTGGTTTTAATACATTATTAATCTACCCTGATACCCCCTGTGCAATTCATATTTATAGTCTGTAAGAATACCTCATTTGATTGGTTGATTCTTACTTTAGCTTGAGAACAAATTTACATATTTTCAATTTTTTACAGAATTAAATCTTTAAAATAAAAATTTATGACGTAATAACTCAAAATATTATTTAAAATACTACTTTTAAATCAATTATTACTTTATCAAAATTATTTAAACATTTAAAATAACTTTTAAAATAACTTTAATAACCTATTCCATTCTTAATATTCCATTTATCCATTTTTATTTAAACAAAATATTTAATTTTTATATTATGAGTGTATTCATCTTTATTACATCATTTAAGGATGTTATACGATAGTTAACTTAATATTTAATATTTGCTTTATGCTAGGTGATAATTCCATCCAATTCTATACTGCAATCTTTTAAAATATTTTAAACTTTGTTATTAATTCAAACAAGCAGTGTGTGTGAAAGTATGCATTATACAAGTCACATGATCAATAACTTTGACAGACGATTTTTTAATCTATTTCTCTGCCCAGATTTATAAAATTGATACACTTATTATATTAAATAAAATAATTATAAAAATTTGGAAAAATAATTTAAAATATAGAATTAAATACAATTTTCACCATCATAAAGTTTATTTTTAATATATACTATATTAATTTTGACTATTAAACATAGTTTATAAATTTAAATACTGTATAACATTTATTTATCTATACATTTAAGACTATTAAAATTGAGCTTATTAAACATACTTTTAAATATTTGTAGCTGAGTTATTTATTATGGCCAGCTTTTGCAATCATATGCAACCATATTCTAAGCTTTACTTAACTACTTTTAAATGATTTGCTATAATTTTATATACTACACATTTTCTTAGCTTCAAATTGTACTTTACAACATAATTGGCAAAATATAATTAACATATTAAAATAACATATTCTAAAATTTAAAATTTTTAGTAATTGACTGTTATGAACTATTACTGACCTATAGAAAAGGGCACAATATATATCGGTAAATATGACACCTCATGCTGAGTGGTCAAACATTTATTCGTATATTTATTAAGTTATTGTTGTCAATGCAGTACCTTAAGATGAGTGTCATTGGGCTTACTTTATTGTAAATTTCCCCTAGCAATTTGCAATTAATAACTATATTTAAATTCGTTTATGTTTATTTTAAAGGGATCTAATTTCAGGCTATTTGTTTCGTGGTTGAGTTGATGCTGGTGGAGGTATATATGGGTGTTTATGTCAATGTAATGTCAAGCATGTTTAGTATACAGGGCAAAGCCCATATGAACACATGACCCAAAGGTGTAGTCGATATGTTATAATGGATATGGATGTATTTCCCACACCATTGTTTTCCTTTTTACTCTGGGTGTTAATAGTAAGACGGCCAAGACCGCAATTCACCATTACAGAGAATTGTTAATATATATTTTCCAAATGATTTCCTTCACGGACAGATGCTCATTCCTGTTCTGAGTGAGGATCATTTCTCTTCAAATAATACCATGCTGCTGATGCACATTCCTGTCAGCATGGTTTTATGCTAGCATCTTCATATTGCATTGGTTGCATCCTTATATCAGGAAGAAAGCATTGGTTTGGTTACAGACTTTTAGTCTAAGATTGAATGAATGTTTTTGAAAAGTTTTTAACTGAGTAATCTATGTAACCTATCTATACTCAACATTCTAAAGTAAAAATATTATTAAAATATCCATCTGTGCAGACTGTCTTAAATAATAATTTAAATTTAAAATTAATAATAAAATCTAAATTTATTCCTTAAATTTATATATGTGTGTCAATAAATGTTATTATTGTTAATCTAGCAGTGGCTTATTTTATTTTATGTTTTAAATTTTTAATATTAAAAGTTATATCTGTATCTCCTTGAGCTAGTGGCATGGGTTAAAGGTCAATAATAAAAAATTGGATCTTACCAGTAAGTATCTGCCTACTATATAAATATTCCAGGTTCAAATGGCCTGGTGGTGCTCTACACAGCAGATACACTAAGTTCAATTCCACCTCTGTTATAATATATATGGAATTATATAATTGAATATTTATAAGTACAAAATTGAATATCTATAAATACGGAATTGTTGGAAGGTTAGCCTTTCAAAATGTTAGTAGATAAAGATTACTAGGATAAACGAAAGTGCTCCTAAGTGGATAAAATTTTTAATTATCTAATTACTGTATTTATAAATATTCAGTTATTTAAATAAGTATATTGCTTTGAAAAATACAGACATCGAATAATATATATATATATATTTATGATGATTTAGATTCTTGCATTAATGAAAACTAATAATATATGTTTTTTATGTAAAATACTTTATTACATAAATACAGTTATTTATAAACTATTGTTATAATTAAGTATGCTTTCAATAATCAAAGAATTGACAATATTGTTTATCAGTGATTGAATCTTAAGACTAACATTTGCTAAGAATTATTATCACTTTTTCAGATACTGTTTTGTAAGAGGTCGAATTTAAAGACTGACTACCTCTTTGAATTATTATGAATTTAATGAAGATCTGTGTATATAATTATATAATCCATTTACCAGATTTATCCTTGAGTTGCACTGAGAGATTAACTTTATTTTAAATAAATATGTGAAAAATATGAATATAAGTGTGAATGAAAACATAGATTTTATTTTGTACATTGTATTGGCATGGTTAATGACAATCATTGCTTGATGATATAGATTAATATGCTATAGTTTATATAATGATTATTTTTATAGAGTTTGATCAGCATTTCTCATCCATGGTTTGTTTCATCCAGAAATATAATTTATGAAATCTTGATTTGATTAGCTTTTATAAATTGAGGGTGATCAATAGTCAGATTAATCAGAAATGGAGATTCAAAACATTATGAAGAAATTTGTGATAAATGGCTTTAGTAAAAAAGCAGAATGTATCCCTGGAACATTCTCTGATGGTATTCATCAGGTGAGCCCAGATTTTGATGATGATTTTATGAGTACAATACTAAATAATAAATTAAATAATCATTTAATTAGGTGTTATTTTGCTAACTCACATAATTGACACACATACTAGCATATCTAAAGGTATAATCATATATTATGCAGCATCGTATACAATTATCAATGCATTATAAACCCTTACAAATTACAATATATATATAATAAAAATAATAAATTTAACAGTAACAAACTATTATAAACAATCCTTAAGTCTGTAGAAGTACTATTGATTAATTTTTTAAACCTGCCTCAACTGCCATTAGATTAAAAAAAAACAATCGGAAGCAAACGTCATCAATTCAAATCCCACAAATCTCATATTTTAATGTTAATACCTTGTTTATTTATTAAATGCATTTTATTCCTATTTATAAAAATTGCCTCCTTAATTTTTTTTTTTGTTACAGTTTCTCTCTTCATGAAGAACTTTCACATTTTCAAAATGAAATTTATATTTACATGTTAATTTGATTTTGAAAATGTGAAAATTCTACACGAAGAAAAAAACCATAATAAAAGAAAAATTAAGGAGGCAATTTTTATAAATAGGAATAAAATGCATTTAATAAATAGACAAGCTGCTAACATTAAAATACGAGATTCATGGGATTTGAATTGATGACGTTTGCTTCAGCTTTGTTTTTTTTTTTTAATTTAATGGCAGTTGAGGCAGGTTTAAGAAATTAACCGAAAGTACTTCTGCGGATTTAAGGATTATTTATAGTAGTTTGTTACCTTTAAATTTATTATTTTTATTATAATTACAATTTTGTTTTAATTAATGGACATTGTACATATATATATATATATAAAACAATACCCATTATAATATATATATATAGAAAAAAAAACAAGAATTAATGGTAAATATAATATTATAGTCTAAATTATTTTGTAGCACTTTCAGTTACGTAGTAATCCTCATCAGCTTTAACTGAATTTCAAATTTTAAACTTAATGTAAATACAACCATACACAGCTTATGAAAATATACGTGACATTGAGTTTAAAATTTGAAATTCAGTTAAAGCTGACGAGAATTACCACATAATTGAAAGTGCTACAAAATAATTTAGACTATAATATTATATTTACTGTTAATATATATATATATATATATATGTATGTGTGTGTGTGTGTGTGTGTGTGTGTGTGTGTGTGTGTCTAGTGATTAATATTATGTAATATATCAAGATTAATACTTGATAAACTACTGGTTTATTAAGTAAATAAATAATTTTTCATACAAAATACAAGTCAAAACTTTTTAGGGAAGATAATAAACTTCCTTTGCTCTTTACATCATCTTCTTTTATAGAAGTTTGACATGTGGCACTGCTTCAGATAAACTTCTATATAAGAAAATGAGGTAAAAAGAAAAGACAGTCAGTTCTTTTCTTTAAAAAATTTTATTTTGTGCTTTGGATTGAGAATATTTTATTAATTTACTAAACCAATAGTCTGAGTATCTATCTATCTATCTATCTATCTATCTATCTATCTATCTATCTATCTATCTATCTATCTATCTATCTATCTATCTATCTATCTATCTATCTATCTATCTATCTATCTATCTATCTATCTATCTATCTATCTATCTATCTATCTATCTATCTATCTATCTATCTATCTATCTATCTATCTATCTATCTATCTATCTATCTATCTATCTATCTATCTATCTATCTATCTATCTATCTATCTATCTATCTATCTATCTATCTATCTATCTATCTATCTATCTATCTATCTATCTATCTATCTATCTATCTATCTATCTATCTATCTATCTATCTATCTATCTATCTATCTATCTATCTATCTATCTATCTATCTATCTATCTATCTATCTATTATTATCTATCTATCTATCTAAAAACACCCATCTATCTATCTATCTATCTATCTATCTATCTATCTATCTATCTATCTATCTATCTATACATCTATCTACCTACCTACCTACTTACCTATCTATCTATCTATCTATCTATCTATCTATCATCTTCTGTCTGCTTACCTATCTACCTATCTACATACTTATATATCTATTTACCTACCTATATACCTATATACCTGTCTATCTACCTACCTATATACCTGTCTATCTACCTACTTATGTACCTACCTATCTGCCTGCCAGCTTGCCTGCCTGGTTGCCTGCCTGCCTGCCTACTTACCTACCTACTTACTTTCCTATCTACCTACCTATTTACCCATCTAACCACCCACCTAACCACCTACCTACCTCCCCTCTCTGCCCACTTACCTAACTACCTATACATATGTGTGTGTTTGTGTTTGTGTGAAGTTGTAAACATTAATGTTAACTGAAGACGATACTAATAATGTTTAATGCTTATATTAAACATGAACAGAAGAAATTTCCTTGAGTTCCATTTTTTAATTTAACATTAATAACAAATGATAAGAAGTGTATGTGATATACTATGTCATGAAGATTAGTAAAACTGTTAACATAGGCAAGGAACTTCCAGCAATGGTGTCTATATAACACTACACACATATTATTAATTAAGTGAGAATTAAATGACAATATCAGAGCTAGAAAAAAAACTCTAGTTTAAGGAATGATCAATAATAGTCATTGATATGATGTTATAACATTGTTTGTATCAAAGTTGTGAGTGCAGAAAGTTTGGTCTTGTAATTAAACTGTAGTAAATTTTCATCAATGCAATCTTAAAAAATGATGGAAATATTGTAAGAGATTGTGAACTGGGCCAACTGCAGGATGTTGATTGAACACAAAAATTCCCATCTGGTGATCATTTATTTTTTTTACATGTCTATGGTCATATGTTTCAGGAAATTGTGATGGTATAATGATTTGTGATATATATACATGATGTATGTCTAAAAAGATATGTACTTAAAATTTCAATTTAATCAATATATGTCTTACTTAAATAAAGGAACTGGATGTTTTAAAAAATGCATCAAAAATGGGTATGTGCATATAAAAGGTTGTTCTGATTCCTAGGCTGATGGATGGTTATGATATGATTAAGCTAAGGTGAAAAAATATATACATTTATATAAGAGTAACTGATGAATATATGTATATATACATTTTCAAGAGGATTTGAACTCAGATTTCAAACTCCTTGTAGATATCCACTCTATGTTATACAACTGGCACTCATGTCCACATATATGTGAAAAACATTAATTATCTCCAATATACATATTTCATGCTGATCCAGCACTCGTTAGCTGGCTCAAATCATCACACCCACACACAAATATATATAATCAGTACTTAGTTTATATTAAAATAGTAATTCCTCAAACTTTAATGGATGGCTTCAATCTTCTTCATCCTCCAACTCTTAAGCCATCCCTATCAGTGAAAATCTGATGATGAAATGATCAAAGCCCTTGTTGATGCCAATGCTATTGTCATACTCATGATGACTTTAAGTCACTCTGACTGCTCATATATGGGACTTTAATATGCCCATTTAAATACAGAAGAGGGATGGGCAGAATACAGGCTGAATATATATTTAAATACAAGTAGATTGTCTATACTGAATTTAATGTAATCAGAAGGGAATTGAATTCAGGCTTTGGCTGAAGAGTTTGAGAGTGGATAAGATTGATGCCAGCTCTTGAAGGTTTGAGGATTTGATATCTTAATAGAAACTGAGCATTGATAATATATATATATATATATATATATATATTAAAACGAAATATTTGCATGGATGAACCCGCAAAATATGTATTTTATATATATATATCAAATAATATAAGTACAATAAAACAATCCACTAGAATAAAACTACTAAATTTTAAAAAATGCCTATATAAAATTGAAGATTAAAATCCTTTACTATAGCCAGCTTTGGCATATTCTGCCATCTTAAGTATCAATACATTAATATTTTTATACATAAGATAGCGGAATACGCTGAAGCTGGCTATAGCAAAGAATATTAATCTTCAATTTTATATAGGCATTTTTAAAAATTTTGTAGTTTTATTCTAGTGGATTGTTTTAATATATATATATATATATATATAGGTGTGTGTGTGTGTGCATGTGTGTGGGAAGTGGTGAACTGGACCAACTGATGAGTGCTGTTTCAGCATGAAATATGTATCTTGGAAATTATTTATTATTTTCAAATGAATGTGATTGTGTGTATCAATTGTGTAAGATGGAGTGTATAGTTGTAGAGAACTTGAAAGTCTGAGTTTAAATTCCTCTAATTACATTAAGATCAGTATAGACAATATACCTGAATTTATATATATATGAAAAACAAAAAACACAAGTTAAAAACTTGCATATGTTTGTATTTATGGCAATAGATGGCGTTATACCAAAAACACCTTCAAGTGTTTGTTTACATAAACGTCAGAGCGAGTATTTCACTATCTCTAACTTAATTTCCACCTTCATATCATGATTTCAAGCTATTTGCTATCGTCAGTGAAGGACAGGATTAAGAAACTAGATCTAAAACACAAACTCTGAGCATTTAAGAAACAGTTTCTATTCAGCTTGCAAACGTGAATCTTTTAGACACATAATGTCTTCAAACTCAGCATCGCATGCCAGATAGCTACATGGGTCTGATATCAGTTCAGCATCACCACATAGTAGAAGTCTCTGCAATATATATCATTGCAAGAAAGACCTCAAAGGTACATTTATGAAAAACAAAAAACACAAGTTAAAAACTTGCATACGCTTGTATTTATGACAATAGATGGCGTTATACCAAAAACACCTTCAAGCGTTTGTTTACATAAACGTCAGAGTGAGTATTTCACTATCTCTAACTTAATGTCCACCTTCATATCATGATTTCAAGCTATTTGCTATCGTCAGTGAAGGACAGGATTAAGAAACTAGATCTAAAACACAAACTCTGAGCGTTTAAGAAACAGTTTCTATTCTGCTTGCAAGCATGAATCTTTTAGACACGTAATGTCTTCAAACTCAGCATCGCATGCCAGATATCAAGCTTGAAATCATGATATAAAGGTGGAAATTAAGTTAGAGATAGTGAAATACTCGCTCTGATGTTTATGTAAACAAACGCTTGAAGGTGTTTTTGGTATAACGCCATCTATTGTCATAAATACAAGCATATGCAAGTTTTTAACTTGTGTTTTTTGTTTTTCATAAATGTATCTTTGAGGACTTTCTTGCAATGATATATATTGCAGAGACTTTGTGGTGATGCTGAACTGATATTAGACCCATGTACCTATCTGGCATGCGATGCTGAGTTTGAAGACATTACGTGTCTAAATGATTCACACTTGCAAGCTGAATAGAAACTGTTTCTTAAACACTCAGAGTTTGTGTTTTAGATCTAGTTTCTTAATCCTGTCCTTCACTGACGATAGCAGATAGCTTGAAATCATGATATGAAGGTGGAAATTAAGTTAGAGATAGTGAAATACTCACTCTGACGTTTATGTAAACAAACGCTTGAAGGTGTTTTTGGTATAATGCCATCTATTGTCATAAATACAAGCGTATGCAAGTTTTTAACTTGTGTTTTTTGTTTTTCATAAATGTACCTTTGAGGTCTTTCTTGCAATGATATATATTGCAGAGACTTCTACTATGTGGTGATGCTGAACTGATATCAGACCCATGTAGCTATCTGGCATGCGATGCTGAGTTTGAAGACATTACATGTCTAAAAGATTCACGCTTGCAAGCTGAATAGAAACTGCTTCTTAAACGCTCAGAGTTTGTGTTTTAGATCTAGTTTCTTAATCCTGGCTTTCACTGACGATAGCAAATTGCTTGAAATCATGATATGAAGGTGGAAATTAAGTTAGAGATAGTGAAATACTCACTCTGACGTTTATGTAAACAAATGCTTGAAGGTGTTTTTGGTATAACGCCATCTATTGTCATAAATACAAGCGTATGCAAGTTTTTAACTTGTGTTTTTTGTTTTTCATAAATGTACCTTTGAGGTCTTTCTTGCAATGATATATATTGCAGAGACTTCTACTATGTGGTGATGCTGAACTGATATCAGATCCATGTAGCTATCTGACATGCGATGCTGAGTTTGAAGACATTACGTGTCTAAAAGATTCACGCTTGCAAGCTGAATAGAAACTGTTTCTTAAATGCTCAGAGTTTGTGTTTTAGATCTAGTTTCTTAATCCTGTCCTTTGCTGATGATAGCAAATAGCTTGAAATCATGATATGAAGGTGGAAATTAAGTTAGAGATAGTGAAATACTCGCTCTGACGTTTATGTAAACAAACGCTTGAAGGTGTTTTTGGTATAACGCCATCTATTGTCATATATATATATATATAAAAGTAGAGTTAAAAATAAATATCTTAGTTCTGCTTTGTATGTCCATGAAAAAGATACAGGTGTGATTCTGCTTTGTATGTCCATGAAAAAGATACAGGTCACACTATTGATTTTGATGAAGCTAAGGTTGTCTTCTTTGAGAGAAATGAAATCAAAAGAAGAATTAAAGAATCTTTATTATTGAAAATTTATTATTTTGAAGCAATTAATTTATTTAAGAGTTCTTTTAATATTAAGGGTGGATGGGAAGTGAATGGATTTGTGGGTAATGTTTAATATTATATATATTGTGTAGTTTTAGTAGTTCTTTACACTTGAGAAGTCTGCTTGTAGCAGTGAAACCTTTGGTAATGTTTTAATATTATTTTTATGCAGATCTGTTTGAATTTTGGATTTGGGGTAATTTTAATTATATATATATATATATATATACATATATATATATATATATATATACAGATTTTCAAGCTTTCTTCAACTACACACACTATCTCATACCCTGATACACATGTCACACATACATAGAAAAGGCAAATAATCACCAGTATATGTATTTCATGCTGGACCAGCACTCATAAGTTGGTCCAGATCATCACTTCCCACACATAGATATAATCAGTGCTCAGTTATATTAAGATAGTGAAATTTCATACTTTAATGGACAGGCTTCAATATACTCCATCCTCCAACTCTTGTCATCCATACCATTGGAAATCTGATGATAGAATGCCAAAATCCCATGCTGATGCCAATATTATTGTTATGGTCATGTTAACCTCAAGTCATTCTGACCCCTCATGTATAGGACCTTATCCATTTAAATACATGGATGGAATAAATGGTTGAAGAGTTGGAGGTTGGAGTGAATTGAAGCCTGTCTATTAAAGTATGGAGATTCGCTGTCTTAATATAAACTGAGCACTGATTATATATATGTGTGTGGGAGATAATGATCTGACCAACTGATGAGGGCTGGTACAGCATGAAATACATATTGTGATTATTTATCTTTTCTACATGTGTGTGGTCATGTGTATCAGTAGTATGAGATAGTGTGGATAGTTGAAGGAAGCTTTAAGTCTGTGTTCAAATCCCATATATTGACAATTAAGCTCCAGATATATAAAGAATGCCTGTATTTCAAATATTATATACATATATATTTAAACATATGTACATTGTCTATACTAAACGTAATGCAATTATAAGAGGCTTGAACTTTCAAGTGTCTTACATCTAATCAATCCATTTTATACAACTGATACACATGACCACATACATGTGAAAATATAAATAATTTCCAATATACATATTTTGTGCTGAACCAACACTCATCGGTTGGTCCAGATCACCGTCTCACATACGCATGTACAATCAATGCTCAGTTTATATTAAGATAACAAATCTTTAAACTTTAATAGACAAGCTTCGATCTTTTCCACTCTCCACTCTTCAGCCATTAATTTCATTGAAAATCCGAGAGAGAGAGAGAGAGAGAGAGAGAGAGAGAGAGAGAGAGAGAGAGAAATGTCTAACTTCAATATGTTAGTTATATTTAATGCAATACCCACTAATATTAAGACTACCAAATGTATTAAGAAAAATTAAACAATTTCATTCATTTTTCAAAATCTTATATGGATATTCTGTCTAGATTATGATTCCAGTGAGTGTATATCTTAAATTAATAAAGATGCATACATAGTTTCTCTCAAATTGTTTATAATTGAATTTATAATGGCAAAATAAATTATTACTTAATTTAATAATTTTGTAAACAAACAGAAAACTGTCATATGTGTTAGTATGAATTAAATAACACCAGATTATATGAAATATACTTGGAGAGATAAACTCCCATTTTCAATATACTGGTTATATTTAATGCAACGTTATTACAGCTAACAACAACAATAAAATATTTTATAATGTGATCGTAAGTACATTCACCTTCATATAAAATAATAAGGAGGTCAAATATTTAATTGGTTTATATACCAATATGCAAAAGTGTGTACAGCAAAAAAAAAAAAAAAAATACCAAGTACAAAATACTTGTTTTTGAGGAATTACTACATAAATAAGTGAAATGTTTGCTTAAAAAAATTAAAATATTGTACTTAAAAAAAACTGTCCATTCTAATAAAATTAAGAGAGAGAAAAAATAGTAAAGTATTTCCTTTAAGGTAGTAATATTATACTCTGAATGTTTAATTTGTTAATAAAGTAATGATATATCTAATCAAGGATATTTTGTTATCAAATTACATTAATAAACACAGAGGCAAAACTCTCCATACGGAAGTGCCATTCAGTGCAAGCCAGAGTAACCAACGGGTGCAAGAAGGTTTGTGCATAAAATCCATATCTAGTGCCTACTTATCCAATATCCACAAACTAGTTTCTAGCTTGTGGCTTTCATCAGTGAGGAACCTTAGATCACCAAAAAGTATGGACACTGAACTGAGTTTAGATCTATACAACTATACAAGCAAATGAGCTTAGCTTGAAAACATTATTGTGTTTTCATTTTGGATTCAAAGCTTTATAGTTAGCTAAAAAAGTAAAAGATGGCTGCTGGAGGTTTACATTAGATCCTAAGATCTAGGTGCAGTGCTCTCAGATCCAAGGTTCCTCAATGATGAAAGCCACACACTAGAAACTAGTCTGAGATATTGAATGAGTAGGCAGTAGATAGGGATTTTATGCGCAAACCTTCCTGCTTCCATTCATTACTCTGGCTTCCACTGAGTGGTGCTATTCTATCGAGAGTTTTGTGTGAAACAGCTTGTGTAAGCATAAAGAATGGTGATTATGTGATGTTTGATGGTTTAATAATGTTAATAAAATATGCAAATAATTATATTTTCTGAAAATTATACATATTATACTTGTAGAATGTAAATTTGTAATGAAAGATAAACATGTTTACTTAACTTGATTCATTATAATATCAAGAAGGCCATTAATATTTAAAAATAGGTACGAAAATGTTTTGATTAAAATAAAAAGAAATAGGAACTTCAAGTTAAACGTTTTCTACTTATATGTAATATAAAAAACAAAACATGTTGAAAATTTTGATTTGTGTTTTGCACTATCATAGGGAAAAATATGTAAATAGATTTTTCAGGTAGCATAAAAAGTTAAGAACAATTATTAATTTAATACACTGTACAGAGTTGCACACACCTGCACATAAATGTAATATATAAGGGATTCGAACTAAGACTTTCACACGACCCTCAACTCTCCATGACATCTCATATTGTTGACCACCTGATCACACACATGTTGAGAAGATAAATAATCGCCAATATATGTATTTCATGCTAAACCAGCAATCATCAGTTGATCCAGATTACCATCTCCACACATACATGCTTTAAGTGTTCAGATATATATTAAGATAGCCAAACCTCATACTTTAATGGACAGGCTTCAAACTATTCCAACCCACAACTCTTCAGCAATCCACAAGTCTATCCATTAAAGTATGAAGATTGGCTATCTTAGTATAAAGCTGAGCACTGATTGTATATATGTGTGGAGATAGTAATCTGGACCAACTGATGATTGCTGGTTTAGCATGAAATACGAATATTGGTGATTATTTATCTTTTCAACATGTGTGTGGTCAGGTGGGTCAACAATATGAGATGGCATGGAGAGTTGCGGGCGTGTTAAAGTCTGAGTTCGGACACATTAAATAAATTCATATCTTGCAGAATCATGAGTATATAGAGACGAAGAATAGTAAAACAAAAAAGAAAAGAGAAAATTTTAGTCTTTCTATTATGGAAGAATTGACACGATGACCTGTGGGAATTCTGAAGTAAAACTAGTCTAGACTTGTAGAAATTCTAAATACTCAAGTAAATTGTTAAACTGTAAAGTTTTCGAAACACAAACAAAAATGTACCAGAAAAACATATGCATAAAAGACATATATGCTAGAAAAACATATTGGACGAAAAAGAGAAACTTAACCAATAAAAATCAATCTTTTTTAAATGCATTAAATTATTATATGATATCTCAGAGGCATGAAAAAAATACGTAATACGTAAATCGAAAATATATCTTAGCTAAAAATATAATCATTAATCAATAGTGTGTTTCACATATAACAAAAACACCTAACTAATAAGAATTTTATAGAACATTTATATTATTTTTCTTTTATATTATCCATTCTGAAACTCGTAAAATAAATAAATAAAACATCAGCTTTAATAACTTATCTTTTTTATTTTTATTTTTTATAAATGTTATTTATTTTAGGTGTTTCAGAAAAATACTCTTATAATATATTTATTTGAGATTAATAGCAATGTGAGACATTATTCAATAGTTTTGAAAATTTGATCGACTTTTAGTTTGTCAAATCTACGGAGATATTTATAAATGTCTGTGGCAATACAAGCAGTGATTAATATATATATATATGTTGACAGAATACTTTAATTAAATGTGTGGATTAAAATATAATAAATAAAATGCTACACTATTAATAGAAACCTTATTAATTAATATTTTTGGTAATAGATTTGGTATTGAAGAGTCTAATACGAATTCGTTATTTACCAATACAATCACAAGTGTATTTGTATATAGGAAAAATATGTGAATAATTTTATATGTACGTTTATATAAGTATTAAAGCCAATCTTGTTTATTGGTATACATCTTTACTTCTTAATTTTATTAAAATTTGTATTAAGGTAACTCCTAATTTTTTAAAATCCTTTCCTCCCATTACGCTATCTAATGGTGAATGGGTGTGCATATATATATATATATATAAATAAGGATGTGCTTAATGTTTCATTTTGAGTTTCAAATAACGTTAATAAGTTAGAATAATTCTAAAATGTCATATCTATCAAGCAGAAAAGTCATGTCTTGTATCAAATTTTTTGTGGATGTATGTTATCGTATATAGATTAATCTAATCGAGGTGCAGTATTGAAAAGAGATTAAAGGAGCCTGAATTGTTAAACAGGTGTATGAAAAGTAAAAATAATAATGATTTCTTCAGTTTTCTTGGATGATGAAAGGAAATGTGAATATAAATTTAAGTCTGATATTGAAAGTGTTCAGATTCTTTATGAAGAGGAAACCATGGTAAAAGAAAAATTAAGGAGGCAATTTTAAAAAATAGAAATAAAATGAATATTATATATATATTACACCATAATATTATCATTATACAATGACAAATTAAAAATCCACATTTTTCTTTTAAAATATATGTTCTCCAACATCATAAATAAATGCATAAACTTCTTATTTCTTTCTAAAAACTTTATTTCCATATATTAACTAATGAACATATATATATATATAAAATCACTTTCCAATGTTTCAACTGTTTTTCCCCATCATTACAGTCATTTTCAAGGATTTACAACAAAAAATACATATCTTTACATAATACTCTAAATATAAAATAACTTTCTTATATTTACATTAACATATCAATTCCATTATAATAAACATATTAATTATACATAATTATATTTTTACTTACTTCACCCTCTCTCTACTTTTTTTTGGTTAAATGGAAATAAATAGCTGCTTTTTATTGGTGTTTTAGATGGTTTCTAATATTTTTGAAAATTTCTACTTAATATGTAAAAAAGGAAGTTTTATAATAAAAGAAGTAGAAGGAGGGAGAAGTAAGTAAAAATATAATTATGTATAATTAATATGTTTTATAATAGTGGATTTCATATATGAATGTTAATATAAGAAAGCGATTTTGTATTTAGAGTATTAATTAAAGATATGTATTTTTTGTTGTAGATCATTGAAAATGACTGTAAGGATAGAACAAAAAACAGTTAAAATGTTGGAAAATGTATAATATGTGAATTTATATATATATATGTTCATTAGTTAATATATGGAAATAAATGTGAATTTATATATATATATGTTCATTAGTTAATATATGGAAATAAAGTTTTTGAAAAGAAATAAGTTCATTCATTTATTTATAACATGAATACAATTAATAGACAAGCTGCTAACATTAAAATTCAGGATTCATGGGATTTGAATTGATGACATTGGCTTCCATTATGTTTTATGAATTTACCTGCAGTTGAGGATGATTAAGGAATTAACCAAAAGTACTTCTGTGGATTGAAATACTGTTACATTTATTATATTTATAATAAATGACTTAATTAACAGGCAGGCATCAAATGTTAAGATCACAGAATTGTGGGAAGGTTACCCTTTCAAAGTGTTAGTTGACAAAGACTACAGGGTAGTCGAAAGAACTACTAAATGGATAAATTTTTTAAAATATATCTGATTACTATATATATATATATATGATAATATAGTTTCGTAAGAATGACAATGTTAAAATAAAAGGTAATTTCTTATAAAGATAATATCTATAAATGACTTTGAGTTTAGAGTAAGGTAATGTATAGTCAATGTACCCACTCATATATATGGAGTCTCAAGATCTGATGAATTTGTACACAGAGATGTAGTACAATGTAAGTCAGATTAAAGACAAAATGAAATTAGCATCTGCAGTGTCAGTTCAATGTAGTGTTCTCATGGGTTGCCATGATTTCTGCCCTGTATAGTAGGTTAAGCATTTAAGGCATCAAAATGTGTGATCCTGATCAATTGTATATATATAATTAAATGTTTTAATTTATAATACTCATAAATATTTTTAATAAATGTGGGTTTCATTTTAAATATTATTTAAAAAGTCTATAGTCATGATCTTACTAAATTAACAGCTGATACTAGCTGCAGAAGGCTTAGAAAAATAATATTTTTTTTCTTTCATGTGTCATAGAATCAGCCGGGAAGTGAACCCGCTATCCTGGGGCAACTACTTATAAAGCAGCTGTCACTGACCTCTTGACCACCAATGTGATTTTCTTAGCACAATAATGCAATAAAGCAAGTAATTTTCTTTAATTATAACTCTTGATGTTATAAAAACTTTAAAGCCTCACAGACAATTTCTATAATTAGGAGGGGCCAAAGTTTGATAAACTTTTTTAATTTTCCAATTTTATAAGTGATACTTTCCCATAGTAAGTCAAGTATTATCTTTAAATATTTTAATCTATGTTACAGATGGTAGTTAGAAAATATTAACCCCTTTTATTACAAAGCTGCACTGAAAATACACTGTTTTCTAAGGACTGTGAAGCTTATATCAGCTGCTAATTTATTAAAATCATGGCTATAGACTTTTAGCTGGCATTAAAAATGGAACATTCTATTTATTAATAAAAATTTACCACCTACAATGTCCTTTAAAACATTTAATTGTAATATTTGACTTGCTGCTGTGGAATTTCAATTACAAAAATGTAATTACTAAAAGTTCATTATAATTTGGTTTCTCTTAGTTATAAAGATTGACATGTAGTGCTTTGAAAATCTTATAATATCAAGAGTTAAAATTAGAGGCAGTTTCTCCCTTTTATTACATCACTGTAATAACAGTATATCAATTTATCAGCTATAAACTTTTAACTAGTATTAAAAATGAAATCCCCATTCAACAAGACCAATGGTCATTGCATTAAATCCACAACCTTATCACATTTTTATACTTTAAGTGATGAAATCAAAGTATAAAATTATGATATTTGAATACCTTAAAAAAAGAAATACATATTTTTCTCTAATCTTTATTTTGGATTATATACATATATATTTCAAAAGCAGAAGTCACTACCTCCCACTGAGTCATGTAATATCAAAACCACAAAAAGATTAGTTTTTGATGGTACATCACTCAGTGGGGGATAGCTACTTCCACTTATCAATTATAGATATTTACAAAGTTATTATTATTTATGAATAGATAATCTTAATTTGTTGGTATAATTTTAATTTATTCAAGTATTGCCACATCACAAACAAATAATATTATAGCTTATGTCAGTCATTCATAATTATATATTTTTTAATTTGCATATTCTTTTTTTTATATTAATACATTAAACCACATTCTAACAACATTGTCACACATACAGGATGCAAGACTTATCCAGATTTAATAATGATTGTGTAGGGATATGTGCAAATAAGAATATTCCACTGTCATCAAATTTATTACAAATTAATGAATGAAGTAATATTTTAAGGCCTAGGAGAAGAGTGAATGCTTGGAGATAGAAAAAGCTGTATCAAAATCATACAAAGTGAATGGTAGATATTTAAAACATGTTATAATATAATATTCATTGTTATGTCAGTTTAAGATACCTGGGTGTGAAGATTTTTGCCACTCCCTTTATATCACTTTGAATAATTTAGCACAAAAAAGATGGAAACATATAAATGAAAATACAAAAATGCTCTTTCTAATTGTAATAATTCCAATTTTATTTTTTTGTTTTTATACCTGAAACTTTTTTCACAACATTATCCAAATCTAAATCTAAGCTTTTACATATTTTAATTCATATGTCAAAATTTTAAAGCCTTCTTGTATAGTACTTGAATGTTAACATTTCTCTAAATTAAATTCAGAGAAAGATCATTCCTATGAAACAAATGTTAATGACAATGTTATTGTTAAAATTGAAAACAGCACATTTAACATGTAACAGAAATCAAGTAGTTTCACAATTTCTAGCACCGTTTTGTAAAAAAAATTAAATAATTTCATTCTCACATGATCACTATCTTTTATACTAGCACATAATTGTTAATAAACAAGGCAAAACTCTCCATACAGTAGTGCCACCCTATGCCAACCAGAGTAATCAATGGATGCCAGAGGGCTTGTGCATAAAATCCCTATCCAGTGCCTACTCATCCATTATCCCCAGACTAGTTTCTAGCTTGTGGCCTTTGTCAGTGAGGAGTCTTGGATCTGAGAGCACTGCACCTAGATCTTAAGATCTAATGCAACCCTCCAGCAGCCACAAGCCAGAAACTAGTCTGGGGATATTGGATGAGTAGGCACTGGATAGGGATTTTATGCACAAGCCTTCTGGCATCCATTGATTACTCTTGTTGGCACAGGGTGGCACTACTGTATGGAAAGTTTTGCATTGTTTATTAACAATTATGTGCTAGTATAAGAGATAGTGATCATGTGATGTTTAGTGGTTTAACACCAATCCTGCCTAATAGGATAGTGGTGGCTATGGTTGTTAAAGAGCCAAAGACACAAAAAGGTATGGGTGCTGAACTGACTTTAGACCTATATGACTATATAAGCTATTGAGCTTAGATTGAAAATATTATTGTGTTTTCAATTCTATTCTCATAAATTTTGTAGTTAAGTAGGGTTAAAAGGTGGCTGCTGGAGGGTTGCATTAGATCCTAAGATCTAGATGTAGTGCTCTCAGATCCATAGCTCCTCACTGACGAAGGCCACAAGCCAGAAACTTGTCTTGGGATCTTGGATGAGTAGGCACTGGATAGGGATTTTATGCACAAGCCTTCTGGCATCCATTGATTACTCTGGTTGGCACATGGTGGCACTATTGTATGGAGAGTTTTGCCTTGTTTAATTTCATTCTCATTCAAAAACTTGAAAGAAACTTTCAATGAATACAGTGTTGTTCAGATTTTATTCTTACTATGATAAGTCATTGATTATAACGGAATGTTTATTGGTGATTAAATAATACATTATTTTATTGAAAATATATAGTACATGTCAGCAACATATCAAAGTGGACTCACTTAAAAAAAGTAGTGTGGTTAAATTAAGTTATAAAGCAATTTTATCATTGTATATATCTTCCATGTGATAAATCATTACCACTTGTGTCCTTATATACTTTGCAACCTTTCACAAAACAGTTCTGTATAGTCAGAATAGTCACCATTTATAATTTTCTCAATTATTAGAAGAATTTATGCTTGGAGCTTGTTAAAAGGAACGGAATAGTAAACTGTCATAATTTGGAATGTGGCTATCTAGAAACAATAATTTCACATCATGCAGTAAACCTTGTCCAATAAAATGATTAAATTACTTGAAGTTTTGTGTAGTCATAAAAAGAATCTGCCAAAAATATTGTATTGTCAGGGATAATCATTTTTTGCATAGATAAAAAACTTTAGGTTAGGCGATAATTTTGTTAAAGATTGCTTCAAAGTAGACAGTTCTTGTTTCTAGATTATACTAATATTTTATGATGATCATATTTTAATCTACATAACTCACATTTATAATTACTAGCTTTCAAAATACATCTTTTATACTTTTCTATTTATTTAAATGTTATCTGTCCTTTCTTTATTTAATAACTATACTGACATCTACCAAAATAAAAATAAAAATAAGGCTTTTCTGCACCAAAAATGGCTTGTTATTTCTTTCCATGTGTTCAATTTTTTGCTAAAATTTATATCTTATTAATTATGTTATGTTGCATGCAAATGGTAGCACTATATTGCATTAATCATTTAAAAGCCAATGTATTATTCATATTATTACAATAAGTTTTATGTATTCATTTAAACATTGTTTTTAAATCTACAGTAAAAAGTTACAGAATATTAATAAGTTTATAACTGATGAACAATAATGATGAGATGAATTCCAAGAGATTATAAAAGATTTAGGAACTACTGGTATTCAGAGATGAATGGATGAAATAATGTAGTTTGCTACAGTAATGTAGAAGGGAGAGACTATGGAGAAAGCTTCCTTTTGCAGTGGATTGCTAATATTTAAAATAATGATCATTATATTATAACCACCATTCCATCCATCATCAACATTAACCAACATATAAAAATGTATGACCAAGAATATTTTACATTTGCTTCAATTTTTATTAACCATCAATCTCAAATTATATCACAACTCTAAATCAAAGTAAAAACTCTAGGCTAGTTTCTCTAACTAGACATGCATTTCAAGGATAACTGTTGTGTGATGGGTAAATTGCAAGAAATAAATACCAAATTTATAATATAATAAAACTAGTGGTTATAATCATATTTACTATGAAATTATCTACTGTTAATGAACTATTAAGTTATATCAAATAAGTATAAATCTATAGACAATCTAAGGTATGTCCTCTATAATATCAAACTAATCTATATAATGAACACCATATAATCTTAATGACTTTGAAGATCTTTAAAGTCATAACGCAAATCAAAGTATTGGGATGTCCTACTCATTTATATTAACAAAATGACAAGCTTTAGCAGACTGCTACCTATCATATTCGACGATTATCGCTTAAAAGTTCCACGTTGTTGTGTTGCAACAACCTAATTTCGGACAGAGAACAAAAAAATCATATTTAATGTAAAACTAATGGCTGAACGATTTCTTTTATCATGTTTACTTTAGTGAGGTGTGTAATCCTTCATAAAATCCACTATATATATACGTCATCATGGATATTCTGGCTAGTGCATTTGCATGACAAATCTAAAAACTGGGTTCAAATTTGAGCGAATAAAATACAGAATATTTTTTTCAGATTCCCATCAGACATAATTTTTTATAGATAAACCAGAGGTAAACTTAAAAAAGTTTTACAACTCATCGATAGGCTAACTTTTTTTTTTGAAATTCATTTTATAAACAGTTTTTATATAGACAATGTGGAGAAAAATATTTCTTACAGGATTTCAGCTGCTTTCCTTCCTTGTTTTATTCTCTAATAAAAAATAACTATATGCTTACTTATCGATTAAGTTAGATGAGTTCGATTCGAATTCCAGGCATAATACTAACCTCTATGCCATGAAATATTTTCTTTTATAATGTATATATATAAGAAGAAAATGAAAATTTTATGCATTTGCTTAATTAGTAAGTTAGAAAATCAAGAAATATAATCTCTCATTTATATATGCAAAAACAAAAGCAGAGAGGAAAAAAAAGTACTTTTATATAAATATAGTATTTTTTGAAGCTGTAAAATAAAATTTTATATTTTTTTTGTTTTTTGTTTTAGAGATTTTTGAATGTTGGTTTAATTATTTTTATAGTTTTAAGAGTTTGTAAAAGACGCTTAAGTTTTTTTTAGTTTTGAAGTTCTGAACAGGTTGGTTGATTGCGAATTCGAGGACGGAGATAAACGCTACGCAATATGAATTCTGGTCAAACAAGGTGACAGACCATGTTATTAGCAGCTTTTCAAAAAGTCATTATTAACCTATTAAGATTGACTCCATTTTCTCACGTAGAAAAGCGGCAGCGAGAAGAGATCCTGTTTGCCAGGCGGCAACTAAAAGCGCGCTTGCCGTGGCACCTGCAGAAAGAGCAACGAGTAATTACCGTTACAGTCCTGTCTTCCACTTTCTGATCTCAGACTTTATATTATAAAGAAAAAGCAAAGCGTTTGCATTACAATTTTTGACTAGAATAGCAATTAAGAAGAATTTAATAGGAGGAGCAGCGCTAGAGGCAAAATAGCCGGCCGCACGCCTTCTATAAAGACATATTGTTATTCAGATCCCGCTGGCGTTTTTTTTTCTCTAAAGGCAACTGCAATCTAATTCATAATAACCTTCACAGTTATTATTTATCTATTTTGAAAGGTTTTATTTATCCAGGCAGCTGCAACTAAGAACTCCTCAACAAAGTCGCGAAGACAAACAAGAAGCGAACCTTGCTAATCAGACTCTATTGCCCTTACTAACAGCAGCTGTTAGATTGGCTTATGAAAGACTCACCCGCGAAAATATGATCCCGTGATACTGTCATAAAGCTAAGGAGCAGTTCTGAGACAGACTCTTCATAAATCAAGAACTGCACCAAGTGAAAAATCTTTTAAGTCCAGAGCTAGCAATGGGTCTAGCAGCCTACCAACACGTGGTCAAGTGGTATATCGAGTGTTTGTAATCTTTTCTTGCCTTTTAATCTGATTGAGATATTGTAACAAGTGCGTCTAGCTAAGCGACGATTTCTCCGTACGCCTAGAAGCGAAAGAAGCTAAAAAATGCGCATTGCACAAGCCACATTTATTGATAAAATAATATTTAAAAAAACAAAACAAAAAGATTAAAACTTATCAAATATTTTGGAAACAGATTGTTTAAATGTGTTTGATCTTTGAATTTGACAATAAAGTCAAACTTTTACTACAAACTCAACCCGCACTTATTTTAACTTCACTTAAAAAGCGCGCTCTTTTTCCTCAGAAACTTTTCTTCTGCCAGGGCCCGTTGAATGCGCAAACGCAGATCAATTAAAAAGCCACGCTTAAGACTGATAATAGCCACCTTTTGTTGTCCGCATATACGTATTCGTCAGTAAGTTTATAGCTTTAATATATTTTGTACTTCTTTTATGATTTATATTCTGCTCGGAAAAAAAAAAAATGAAGTTTAAAAATTAATTTACTAACAGGCAATTTAAACCGCGTGCAATTTTACAAACAGTTACATTGTGGTTTTAATTGATCAATATATATTTAAAACTAACCTACTTTTAAAATTTAAAATTTGAGCAACTAGGAGTTGATTTAGCGGTTATTATTTTAATATTTTCCTAAAAGATGTATTTTTGTATGAAATTATAGATTTTAAAGAGAATGAAATAACGTTTTGCCCGTCGACTATTTTTAAACATTAGTAAAAGAAACGCTTAGTCTTCCAACTTTAATATCAACTATTATTAATAACATAGTCAGACTTTTTTAATTAGCTGATTTCTTTATTTTTTGTAGTAGAAGCTATATAGTAAAACAATAACAAATCCGTTTGGTTTAAGATCCCAATCGATTTATAGCAGATGGATTACTTTACAATTAGATTGTTGTTAGCTCTTTTTTTTTGGAAGGGGGGAGAGGGATTGTGGAGTCCGATTTATTTTTCTTTTTTTTTTTTTTCCAAACCTTATGACAAATTTTTAATTTTATATTGAAATGCAATTTCTTTTATCATTTTTTTTTTTTTTAAAAAAAAAGATATTATTTTTACTTGCTTTACTTTTTTTATAAGATCTTGATATTTTAGAAGATGGGTTCTATCTGCAAGCTTGTTAATCTAAAGCACGTGCAAAACTCCGACAGCCACTGTCTATTAATACAAATGTTACCACTGAATAGAGTTTCTTCTATACAATTTCTATAAATAAAAAAAAAATCAAGAAAACTCAGAGTTTTTGAAAACCTGCTCAATAACACAAAAGAGATTCAAAAGTCATTTTTCCCCACTCTGGCAAGCAATACGTTTTTTTTTAGCTATTCATAAATTGAAGAAATAGAGGATAATAATCATAATAAGAAGAAAGATCTTTCTATAAGCAAAGACTACAAAAAATTATTTGTAATTCACACAAGGTGGCGCATTATGAAGCTTCTAACTTCATATTATTTTATTTATATAAAAATAAATAATAGAAAAAGAACACGCAATCAGTTTCGGACAATAATTTAAAAAAAAAAAAATCTGAAAAGGAGGAATTCATATTATAATTGGCAATTTGTATAATTTCGTTGAGTGATAGTTTGGATAAACATACGTATGTTAAGATCTCTACTCAGAGGCAGGTGGGGTAACCTAGGCAATACCGTACTAACAACCAAGTTCAAACTCTTCATCATTGCTAACTACATTTTTAAAACAATTTATTTAGCTATAACATAACTCTCATGAAACTTTACATCATTAACATTTATAAGTTAAACATTATTCTAATATATATATATAGTAAACGCAGTTTTATAAATACAAATAATATAATATGTACATTTTTCATTTGAGATCAACAATTACATCAAATTAACACGAAGTGTTTGATTCGGTAAAAATGTAAAATAACCCCGGTTAAATTTATTTCGTTATCACCATAATTTTTAAACAGATCCAAGCCATGCAGTGTCCATATTTACAAACTATGTAATAGATGCGGGATTCGAACTCAGATTTTCACACGACCCTCAACTCTCAGTGCCATCTTATATTGCTAACCCACCTGATCACACACATGTTGAAAGTCTGAATTCGAATCCCGCATATATTACATATATAAATGCAGGTATTAAGCCTGTACAATGTATTGAACTATGTAATTGTAATGTGAGTGTGGGTGAAACTAATACGAAACAGGATTCCCTTGCGTAATTTAATGTAGTGATATAATACAGGCAATGAAATTCAAAGGCAATGAGACACAGCCCTACTCTGTTCCATCCGGTTCTCGTAATTCTACTTGAACTCCCTGACAATAAACCATTCGATTATTATTTTATTAAAAAGGTTTTCCATTGAAAAAGTGAATTGAGAACTTGCATTTACAAGTTAATAAAATTATTATATCAGTCTTAATTTTTCATATTTTACAATTTAAGAAGTGTGCTAATGAGTAATACTTAAAATCCTTATTAAATAGTTCTAAAAGAGAGAGCACTTCTCAATATTATTTGTAATGCATATAAAGTGCTTCAATATTATAAATAAAATATGCATTCAATGCATAAATCTCACATTCATTGCATTAAACATATTATATTTAAACAATATTTCTTAATGGATGTTTTTGTTTATTTCTCATGGGATAAATATCAACTGTTTTTTTTCTACTTCGGAATTCTTAACTATAATAGAGAGACTTATAGTTTTTTGCTTGTCTATTATTATTTTTACTTTTATTCATTAATTACACGCACACACACATATATATATTGAAACAGTAAGGTCTGCTTTGCAGATCTTCGTTTCACCTTTTTCTCACCTATTTCCTACCCTCATACCTTAGTTTGAACCCCAATCTATCGTAGTGTGTCTGCAATACGCTTATATACCGAAAATCCCGCCTAATTTTAAACCACGAGCACAATGCTCATATTGTATATATAACTCATTCCCAAATAAATAAAATATTATAGATTATGTATTTGTTCACATAATTTAGATTTATTTAAAAGTAGTTTATATAGGTCATAATTGCGCACACACTATGATATGTATTTAAAACATATCAAACTTATAAATTGTTGAAGTTATTTTGTTTGAATCTATTTACAAATATATATTGCCATCGTAATATATTTTTATTTAAAATAAAATTCATTTAGTAAATATTCGTTTAGTAAATACATTCAAATATTGCAATTGAAAAGTAAAATAATTTTCGTTTAATTTAATAAAAGTCATTCCAAATATTTCTGTTAAAATAAATGAGGGACAATAGTTTAATTAGTTAATGTTATATAAGTTTATCTAAAAACAGTAGATATCCACTTAAGATTTTCTTTAATTAGTAAAAGTAATTTTTAATTAGATCTAGTTTGTAATTCGAATGTCAACAGGAAAATTAACAAAAGAAATTAATTAATGTTGAATTCCTTTAGACATTTGGATAGATTTAATTACAACTGATAAGTCCGATATATTTTTGTAACGCTCCAGGGCAGTTCTATTGTTAATTTCTACTATAAAAAGGAAGGTTTTCTTTTGTTCTCTATTCTAATATTTCTAAGAGAAATCATTCTGAGGTCTAATGTTTCTAACCAAAATTATTGTAGTAATTTGTAAATCTTGACATGACAGAGTAGAGCGCAAGAAGGCTATTTCTCTCCAGAATGGTCATATGCTGCCATAGACCATCGGAAGTTATCACACAAGGAACCCCGGATCTACAGCCACTGCCAAAAATATAAACATTTCCAGATTTTGCTGTTAAATTATATAAAAACCTGCCGACCATCAATCTACCCAAAATGCTTCTCCAGAGGTAACCCTAAATTAACCCAAGAGCTCCTGTGATAACTAACATGATATAGCTATTTTAAATTGTTTTCTGATATTTCACATAACTTCATTATGTATTTCTTTAACATGTTTAAATATATTCAACATTTTGCTCTCTATCCTTGGGTTAATATTTTCTATTGATTAAGCTTTCTGTTATTTTATTATAATAATGTGTCAGAATCATCTTTGACCGTGTGAATTATTCCCTTTGATGAAAATAAGATGCCGCTATGAAGGCATATTTTAAATTTCTAAATAGTTTTCCAATTTTATTATCTTGCAAATCACTCGTTCGAGGCCGATTCTTTTCTTTAATATATAATATAATCACATAGTTTAAAATCTACATGTTATTGATTTTAATCTAATATGAGAGTATGTGCGAGGTCAATGATGAAATGTGTCCCCTAATGCATGATTGCATATATAAATCTATACTTACTTTTTAAACCCGCAAGCATGCATTTTCCTATTTTAATTACCGTGTTCTACTTTAATTACAAAGTCTATCATTGACGTCGAGAATGTGCGGACCCTGATAAATGAATTTCTGGGAATTTGATTGGGCATTTCTCTTAATCCAAGTAAAACCCATTCAGTGTGTTTTATATACACTAGTCTCATATTGCTGGTAAATGAATTGGTTGTTGAGACCACTTTGTTTTAATTTTCCAAGGATTCTTTACACGGCCAAGGCCGTTCTCTTTGCTTTTGCAGTTTCCAGGCAGAGTGTGTCCACAAATGACACACCTGGGAATTACACACAATCATCACACAGTCACTAAGTTTTGGCTGTTCATAAAATACTTTCCTATGGGTTAGTGGTGAGATGCCCTCCGTAATCATTCCGGATATTCAATATTGTTTTATTTTATATTTATTTTACAAAGCATCCATGACTTAAACATGTCACACCCTCCAACTTTAATAAATTCATTATCAGCAATACTGACCTCCCAATGTAACTTTATTATTATTATTATCGAATAAATGCTTTGATCACATTCCCACTTTATTGCTTAGTAAGCTTTTGTCCGTGCCATTCTCGAGATCAATAAACATTATATAACCCGTAATATAAAACATTTTCTTAAATTTGTATAATTGCTCAAAGCACCTCACACATGTTCCTATCTCATCAAGCACATTATCGTAATGCTATTAGCCCGAGGAATAGAATATATCACTTTGCTTTAAAACCTTTTGTCATTTATTGGAATATAATGCCCACAATTATTTAATATTCGTCCCTGTCTCATATAAGCAGACAGTGGCATTATATATATAATTTATATGAATAAATTTTGTGAAATTATTTAAAACTAAATTTGATCTCTTATTTTATTTTATTCCTATCACTGTCTTGGTATATATATATATATTTTCTGCATTTTTTTTGTAAATCCATAGACATTAATTAGCCACCCAAGCTTCTTTTAGTATAGAGTCTTTTGTTTCTCCCTGACCACCAGGCACCGGTAAAAGGTTATACTAGTAGTGGCATCAGATGCGTTATCACATAGATGGCACTGTGAAATTTGGACTTTAGATTCAAACTTAGTATATCTAGAAGGCAACCCTTCCTAGAATATTCAGTTTTAGGTCTGGGGTTTGAATTCTGCAGTGTGTTAGCGAGATAGACGATTCTGACTGTTACAATATATATATATCAAAACTACCCCAAAACCAAAATTAAAGCAGACCAGCATAAAAATAATATTAAAACACAACCTAGGGTTTCACTGCTACAAGCAGACTTCTCAAGTGTAAAGAACTACAAAAACTACACAATATATATAATATTAAAAACTACCCACAAATCCATTCACCTCCCATCCACCCTTAATATTAAAAGAACTCTTAAATAAATTAATTGCTTCATAATAATAAATTTTCAATAATAAAGATTTTTTAATTCTTCTTTTGAATTCATTTCTCTCAAAGAAGACAACCTTAGCTTCATCAAAATCAATAGTGTGGCCTGTATCTTTTTCATGGACATACAAAGCAGAACTAAGATATCTATTTTTAACTCTACTTTTATGAACCTTTATTCTTTCATTTAAACTCAAACTACTCTGACCTATGTAAATCTTCTTACAAAATAAACAAGGAATAAAATATACTACACCAGGAATAGTCTTTCTATCAAAAACTTATTTTGTATTATTTAATAAATTATTCAATGTAACACCCCTTTTTCAAGCAATTTTCTTATTTCCAAACAATTTACTATTTCTACACACAATTTTATAAGAAGACAATTATATGGCAAAGAAATAAAATCATATTTTTCTTTAACCTTTACATCCTTACAAATATTACTATTAAATAAAATACTTTTAACAAATTTATCAGAGTATCCAACACTCAAGTAATCTTTATAAAATTGATATTTCTGACACAAAGCTACCCCACTAGAATTATTTAATTTAATATTTCTATGACAATAATTCCTTAAAGCAGCTACTTTATGAGATACAGACTGATAGCTATCAGGTTTAATTATAGATCTTAATTCTTTACTTTTAACTAAATGACTGCACAATAAACAATTAGTTTTTACATTTCTAATCACCAAAAGATCTAAAAATTTTAACTTACCAAAATCTAACCCCCCTTCCTTCTAATACAAATTTTATAGAAGGGTCAAAACAATTAAACTCATTTACAAATTCCTTCAATTAATCATTCTCAACTACAAATAAACAATCATCAACACATCTGATAAATAATTTTACTTATAAACCATTATTTTTACTAATAATTTCCTCTTCCATAAAACTAATATAAACTGAATATACTAAAGGAGAAATAATATAACCTATTATCCACCCTTCCTTAATCTTATAAAAATTACCTTTATAAGTAAAATACATAGAATCTTCCAATAAAAAAAGCAAATCTTTAATTACCTTAATTTTATTTTTTGATAAAGAACTTTTCTTAATCAATACAGACAAAAGAACATCAATACTGCTTAACCTATTAACAGACTGATACATTATTGATACAGTATTGATGTTCTTTTGTCTGTATTGATTAAGAAAAATTCTTTATCAAAAAATAAAATTAAGGTAATTAAAGATTCGCTTTTGTTATTGGAAGATTCTATGTATTTTACTTATAAAGGTAATTTTTATAAGATTAAGGAAGGGTGGATAATAGGTTATATTATTTCTCCTTTAGTATGTTCAGTTTATATTAGTTTTATGGAAGAGGAAATTATTATTAAAAATAATTGTTTATATGTAAAATTATTTGTCAGATATGTTGATGATTGTTTATTTGTAGTTGAGAATGATAAATTGAAGGAATTTGTAAATGAGTTTAATTGTTTTGATCCTTCTATAAAATTTGTGTTAGAAGGAGGGGGGTTAGATTTTGGTAAGTAAAATTTTTAGATCTTTTGGTGATTAGAAATGTAGAAACTAATTGTTTATTGTGCAGTCATTTAGTTAAAAGTAAAGAATTAAGATCTATAATTAAACCTGATAGCTATCAGTCTGTATCTCATAAAGTAGCTGCTTTAAGGAATTATTGTCATAGGAATATTAAATAAAACATTTCTAGTGGGGTAGCTTTGTTTCATAAATATCAATTTTATAAAGATTACTTGAGTGTTGGATACTCTGATAAATTTGTTAAAAGTATTTTATTTAATAGTAATATTTGTAAGGATGTAAAGGTTAAAGAAAAATATGATTTTATTTCTTTGCCATTTAAATTGTCTTCTTATAAAATTGTGTGTAGAAATAGTAAATTGTTTGGAAATAAGAAAATTGCTTGGAAAAGGGGTGTTACATTGAATAATTTATTAAATAATACAAAAAAAGTTTTTGATAGAAAGACTATTCCTGGTGTAGTATATTTTATTCCTTGTTTATTTTGTAAGAAGGTTTACATAGGTCAGAGTAGTTTGAGTTTAAATGAAAGAATAAAGGTTCATAAAAGTAGAGTTAAAAATAGATATTTTAGTTCTGCTTTGTATGTCCATGAAAAAGATACAGGCCACACTATTGATTTTGATGAAGCTAAGGTTGTCTTCTTTGAGAGAAATGAGATCAAAAGAAGAATTAAAGAGTCTTTATTATTGAAAATTTATTATTCTGAAGCAATTAACTTATTTAAGAGTTCTTTTAATATTAAGGGTGGATGGGAAGTGAATGGATTTGTGGGTAGTTTTTAATAGTATATATATTGTGTAGTTTTTTTGTACTTCTTTACACTTGAGAAGTCTGCTTGTAGCAGGGAAACCTTAGGTTGTGTTTTAATACTATTTTTATGCTGGTCTGGTTTAATTTTGTTTTTGGGGTAGTTTTGATTTTATATTGACTAGTTTAGCTTTATGCTTGTAATGTTTATATATATATATATATTGTAACGATATATAAATATGTCGTTACATTAAATTGAAATAAAAACTTTTAAGTTCGCATATAAAAATAAGTGTATTAAAAAGAAAAAAAAACTAAACGCTAAAAGTAAAATGTTTGTTAAATGTATATATTCGCACAGATGCTAAACTTTAAAAATATTTTTTCCATAAACAAAAAAAAAAAAAGTATTTGAACGTATTTTTTTTAATAAAAAAATACAAGATTGAAATATAAAAATATTTTAATAAAAAAATAACGTAAGTTAAAATAAAAACAGGTATTAATTAATTCCTGTAATCTATAAATGGAAATGATTGTTTATTAATTATCTAAAAGCTGTTTAATTAAAAAGTCACTAGCTCAGTGGAGACACAGAGATAAAAATCTATAAATTTTATATCTTAAATATAAAGGAATAAAAGTCACTGCCAGAAATTAACACATATTAATATTTATTTACGCACATATAAAATAACATTTAAATTTTGAGGAATAAGTTTAACATTTTAGATTTTTATATTAACTTTTAATTTTACATTTAACTAAGTTTCAATGAGTTTAATATTTTATTTAGATAGTCAAGTATGAATAGACTACATAGATCTGCATTTGAAAAGAAAATATTCTTCCCTGATTTAACCTTAGGCAACAAATTTCGCAACCAAACTGGCGCCAATCCATCTGATACATTCATGTATTCAATGTAGCATGATACGACAACACAAAATACTATACTGTCAGGAAACGTACATCTGAACAATAAGTAGAAATAGAGAAGACATTGACTCTCGACCAACAGGAATGTGACATCTGTTGGCAAGTAAAACAATAAACAAAAAACTCCATAGGAATGGACTGCGGTCTTCTGCCGACTTACAAACCCATCCATAGGCAAACAGAGGGTGTGTGGCGTATATCTATAATCCTGCCCGTAGTGAACCTCATACTACATCTACTAATTACACAAATATATCCAATCCATTGAATCAATTCAACTACGAAATGAAAAACCTAAGATTACCCTCCCTTAATATAACTTTACAAAACTATATAGCCATTCACGCCCGACTTAAATTTAACATTTAAATACGTTCACACAAATGCATTTTATAAAATTTGTTTTAAAATGTTGAGTACAGATCAGCTGCACAGATTCCACGGTCAAAAACATTCCAAATTAAACACAACCGATCAAAATACAAAGTCATCGATAAACGTCACTTGAATAGGGAATATACAAATCCCATCAGCATTCATCGTAAGATGCTTGCAGTGATATCATTGACATATATTCTAATCGAATGTGAAAACCACAACATTATCAACCGCTAACGAATCTATGCAACGTCTATACCCAACCTTAAATTTCCTCATTTAAAATTTAAACAATAAATATTAATACAAATAAATAATAAATGGAAATGATTTTTTTATCAAACGCAAACATATATAAAATTACACATTATCAATTGAGTTGACACATAAGTCAGAGAAAAGTTCTTTTTATAAAATTTAAATTAACTTATCAATCTTTAAAGTTCTTAATTAATATTATGATTTTAACAATTGTTCAGTTCTATTGCTTACGGTAGAAGAGTCCCTGTTCCCGTTGGCAATTCCCACAGAGACTTTCCTGGAAGACCGGTCTGATATTTTGGAGGTAGCATTAGCTGGTTCTGTTCTGGTATCACAGTCTTTGCATTTTTAAAATGAGTGAGTGAGGACAACAAGTGCGTCTTGTCGTTCGACTCACCAAAATCAAGTTGGAAAAAACTGACTGGAACTCAATATTTTTTCTTTTTATAGTCCTCCTATGGATTCCATGAACAAAAACGTCACTGTTCTGTTTTTTCGTTATGGTCCGGGCCTTTATTTGCTTCCATTGGTCAAGCTAAAATCTCTTTCTTCTCTTATCTAACTTTTCATCTGACTTTTTAATTAAACAGCTTTTAGATAATTAATAAACAATCATTTCCATTTATAGATTACAGGAATTAATTAATACCTGTTTTTATTTTAACTTACGTTATTTTTTTATTAAAATATTTTTATATTTCAATTTTGTATTTTTTTATTAAAAAAAATACGTTCAAATACTTTTTTATATATATATAAGCTTAACATAAAAAAAGTTAGTTAAATGTAAACAGAGATGAAAAATAAATAATATATAAAAATATACATGTAAGCATAGGAAGAACGAATATATACATAACTTTATACATAAAACCATCAAACATCATATGATCACCATTTCTTATACATAACTTTATACATATGTATAATCTATCTATCTGTCTATCTGTCTATCTGGCTATCTGTCTATCTGTCTATCTGTCTATCTATCTATCTATCTATCTATCTATCTATCTATCTATCTATCTATCTATCTATCTATCTATCTATCTATCTATCTATCTATCTATCTATCTATCTATCTATCTATCTCTATCTATCTATCTATCTATCTATCTATCTATCTATCTATATCTATCTATCTATCTATCTATCTATCTATCTATCTATCTATCTATCTATCTATCTATCTATCTATCTATCTATCTATCTATCTATCTATCTATCTATCTATCTATCTATCTATCTATCTACCTACCTACCTACCTACCTATCTATCTATCTATCTATCTATCTATCTATCTATCTATCTATCTATCTATCTATCTATCTATCTATCATTAGACTTTCAAGCTCCTTTAGTCATCCACTCTATCTTATACAACCAATACACATAAGCACATACATGCGAAAAAGATAAATGATCTTCAATATCAATATTTCATGCTGAACCAACACTTATCAATTGGTCCGGAACATGATCTCCCACACATATATATATAATTAGTGCTTGGTTTATATATGTGTGTGTTTATTTTATATATGTGTGTGGGAGATGATGATCCAACCAACCAATGAGGGCTGAATGTATATTGGAGATCATTCATCTTTTTTGCATGTATGTGGTCACATTGGTCATATAAGATAGAGTGGATGACTAAAGGCAGCTTGAAAGTCTGGATTAAAATCCCCTCTAATTATATTTAACTTAAAGTATATATATATATATTCTAACCTCCCCCCCCCCCGCGCATCCTTACCCCAAAAAATATTGTTTATAATGAATATTCCGGGTTCTAGTTCAGTTAACAAATAAATAAATGAAATATTCAGCATTGATTAAAATGATTACTAGCTCTAATTTCTAAAATACAAATACGGTTCAATTTTTAAAATGAATTAATAAATATTTACTATTTTCATGAGACATGGAGTGACAATACGGGGAACGAGATAGACTACATTGAGATATTATCCACACGATACTACCTCAATGGCATAAGAACACTATTCCCCCTTTTTACTATACCAAATAACTAACTCATAGTATTCTTACGACTTTCTGAGCTCTATTCACTACGATTAAAATAATAATCATATTTTAATCTTCTTTATAACAAGAATCTAGCTCAATTAAATAAAATGAAGTAAAATAAAACAAAATAAAATCTCAGGTTCATAAATTGTATCCTAACTGATTTAAAATTTCGGTAGTAAAATATGAAAAGGGAATTTTATGTCATAATCTACTACACAGCAACTAACAATAATAAAATAATAATAACAATAATAATATAATATATAATCTTAGTTCTTCCTAAATGAAATAAATAAATACGTACGTGGTAGTATTTTAATAATCTGACAACAGAATACGTGTGGCAACATTAGCATATAATTTAATGTAATATTGTGGCAACCAACTTATGACCAATAAATAATATAAAATTATGATTTTTTAATTTTAACATACCAATAAATTCTCAAAATTATTATAACACTTTTATGTTTACCTTTTGTGCAAAATCTATATGTCTGTTTCAATTATAAATGTATCGTGATTTCATGCATCCATGTGGAGAAATAACAACGCGGACACAAAACTTTAAAATAAATTTAAAACAAAGTTTATTAACAACATAAATAAATTAACAATATTTTTACACTATATACATTGGATATCCCTTACTCTCCTATCTCAACTTAGTTTATTAGTTTATAAAATGAAACCAAAATACTATTTATTTTTCCTAGTTAAATCTTATCTTTTTAACACTTAAGAAAATACAGTATTATTATTTGATTTATTATTATGGTTAGCTTGTTACAAAATGCATTTCTTATATGCTTATCACAAACACTTTCATCCCTAATATTGTTAAAATTATATTTTTTTTTTACAAAATTTACATTCGTAGTAAAAATTCTACAAAATAATAAAACTCTAGTTTTATATTGGTTGTATGGAATCTTACAAAGTCAAAACATTGTTCTACATTCGGTATTAGGTTTTTTATTGTTCATTATCCGATGTTTATTAATCCTAATATTCTCATTTAACCCTTACTTCAGATGATATAATTACAACTATTACTATACCATGCACAAGTATATGTTTATTATACCTTATTGAACTATTTTCTTAATAAATATGCAATACTTATTTTCTAAATATTATTTTAACAAAACAATTCATTCAAATTTTATTATCACTTTTAAATACTTGGTTTAGATTTCTTTTTAAAAAATCTTATATTCATTTCCGAATTAATTTTACAATGTATTATATGATTCTTTCTCTCTTTATGATATTTTGGACTTTCAATTTTAAAGTTACACAATACAATACATTCCAGCAAATAAACTATTCTTACATAAACGATAACATATCTTCAGTTCTATTTTATTCATTATTTCCTTGAAAATATCTGTCTGACCGATGCAGATTCACAAAATAAGGATAGCGAAGATAGATGCATAGGATCAAAATACAACTAGAATATTACTCGTCATAAACCTTGACAATCATGGCACAGTGAATTAAAAGACACTATAGAGGAGTGACCTTTATCTGTCTACCAACCTCTATTATAGGAACGATGTTAAAGCTATTTCTTCAGCTTTATTCTAACATCAAAAGTTTAAAGATATGCAAAAAACACTGTCCAAACTATATGTGTTCAGTCATAGGACTTACTTAACTATACTAAACCACACAAAACTAAATATGATCCAAATCCTTTATTTTCCTATTTCTTAAAAAAAAAAAACATCATCTTGGTTTCCTCTCCACTAGTACTTCCAAGTCACTATCCGATCTTATTTCTGAAGATTTTTCTATACTGTACATCGACAAATACATATCTGCATTTCTAACAATAATAAAATTCATTTATTTCAAAAACTATTCCACTGTTCTATAAGAAAATCTTTCCTCATATATTTAATCATATACAAACTATTTTAAAATATCTGAATACTTTATCACATGAAAGTTCAAAAGAATCACACAATTGCTCTGTTAAATTATATTATTAATATACTTTAAATAAATTATTGCATGCATATTCCGAATTACTCCTATCTCATTATATGTTAAAAATGTTGTATAAAATGTGTACATATAATTTAAACTTTCACACTTCATTCTTAATCAATAGATGATCTAAAAAAAATACATTATGCATTATAAATAAATATCAAAATTACCAAACGATCTTTATCTTCTCGATCGCGTTCCGTAGGCTTTACCATCCCATTGATCCTTGTAGATATAATATTCACATCCATACACTTTATTTTAAACAATATTACTAAATTTATGTTTATATGTTTTCCCTAATCTCACATAACATTTTATATTCTAAAATAAATTAGTAAAATATTTAAACTATATTTACTGTACTTCTTTATCAAACTTTCTTGAAAACCGTTCATATTAAAGCTAAAAAAAAAATGTTTATTATTTCTTCTTCAGTCACTTAATGTTCTATTTTAAGGCAAAACAATTATTGTTCTGTTTAATAAATATTCATAGATGACAATCCTTAGTTTTTCATAATATTTAATACAATTATTAATTATGCTATTAGTTAATCACGTAAAGAAAAACGTCTACATATTCTCTTCTAATATTTTCTGCTAATATTTTCCCGTGCGACTTTTATGATGCATCTTCTAGGTACTTTTATTTAAATATTCAGTAAATTTTTTCTGTCTCCATGGATCCATTTTATTAAGTATATTAGATTTATATTTTCCAATTTCTCTTAGAGAAAGTTTTTCTGTTCTTTTTTTTTTTCATAAAAAAAATAATGACTCTTTCATATTATTATTCGGTAAATTTTCCTTTCTTTTAAAGTTCTGGTAACTATATACTTTGTAATGTTTCCTTTAAAAAGGACAAACATTTTTTTTTCTCATTATAACTTTTACATAATTCTTTATAATATACAGCATCTTAATTTTCCCATAGAGAAGAATAAAAAAAAACTTTAGAGTAGCCTTATAAATTTGTGCGTCATAATTTTTTCCTGACGGCAAATAACTTCTCTTTTAAGTTTTCGTATAGCGTCCTAATTATATTCCTCTGAGTTACAATAATAAGTTTTTGGTTGAGCATAAATAAAGCTGTATCTAGGCACTTTACAAATATTTTTCCTTTAGCAATATTTTTAGGTATTTTTTCCTTTAGTACTTCCATTTTTTACTGCAAGGTTTTGGCTAAACTTGAATAAAATCACTGGCAAGAAAACTTTTAAAAAATTAGCCCTTCATGTAAAGGCAGTCAAAATATTATATGTTAAAAAAAACTTTTAAAATAAATACAAAATTTTAAAATTATATCACTTTTCTAGCTTACGGTCTTATCCAGCTAAAAAAATGTTACTTCCTCCTTCACTTACACATAACTTTTTTTTCCGCTTCATCTAATTCTTATATTTTGTCTGCTAAATTACCTCCGTTGATTGGTTAATGACTTTTAGCGCGAACAAATTTACACATTTTAGTTTTATAATAAATTAAACCCTTTTAAAATAAAGAATTTATGATGTCATGTCTTAAATATTACTTAGAATAATATTTTTAAATTCAATTATAATTTTATCAAAATCATTTAAACTTTAAAAACAATTATTAAAACAACATTTAATATTTCAACTTTTACTTTAAGGATCGATAGCAATTATATTTAGTTTTATAATTCACAAACTTTATTATTAGTCTAACAAGCGTGTGTGAAGGTATATAATATACAGTCACATGATTACTAACTTTAACAGATGATTTTTTAATTTAAGTCTCGGTCTAAATTACCAAAACTGATATATTTTATAAAAATTTGGAAAATAATTTAAAAATGTAGAACCAAATATAATTCTCACCATCCTCAAGTTTATTTTTAAAATATATTAGATTAATTTTGACTATTAAATATAATTATAATATTACATATCGTTTAGATTTAATTTATTAGTTTTAAAATATTATACTCGAATTATTAATATACTTTTAACTATTTATAGCTGTGTTATTTTATATGGCCAGCTTTTACAACCATAAGCAAGGATATCTTTAATCTTTATTTAACTGTTCCTTTTAAATAATCCATTACACTTTTATATACCAGGTATTTTCAGCTTTAAATTGTACTATAAAATCTAATTATCCTACTATTATTTATATATCATACAAACATATCTTAAAATTTAAAATTTTTTAGCAATTGACCATTCTACCTTATTATGACCTATAGATAAGGGCACAATATATATATTTAAAACCAGGCACTCTTCATAAACCTGGGAGCTTAATTACAAGTATAGAAGATTTGAACTCAGATGTTCAAGCACCCTTCAACCATCCACACTATCTCATACAACTGATACCTATGACCATACACATGTAGAAAAGATTAATAATCACCAATATACGTATTTCATGCTAAACCAGCACTCATCAGTTGGTCCAGACTATCATCTCTCACACATATATATAATCAATGCTCAGTTTATATTAAGATAGCAAATCTTCATACTTTAATGGACAGGCTTCAATCCACTGCAACCTCCAACTTTTCAGCCATCCATATCATTAAAAATCTGATGATGAAAACTCAAAGCTTGTATCCTGTCCATCCCTCTTATATATATTTAATGGATACTGTCCTATACACAAGGGGTCAGAGTGACTTCATGTCAACATGGGCATGGCAATAATATTTGCATAGCAAATCTTCATACTTTAGTGGACAGGCTTCAATCCAATCCACTGCAACCTCCAACTTTTCAGCCATTCATATCATTGAAAATCTGATGATGAAAACTCAAAGCTTGTATTCTGTCCATCCCTCTTATATGTATTTAATGGATACTGTCCTATACACGAGGGGTCAGAGTGTCTATATGTATTTAATGGATACTGTCCTATACACGAGGGGTCAGAGTGTCTTCATGTCAACATGGGCATGGCAATAATATTGGCATCAGCATGGGATTTGAGTTTTCATCATCAGATTTTCAATGATATGGATGCCTGAATAGTTGGAGGTTGCAGTGGATTGAAGCCTGTCCATTAAAGTATGAATATTTGCTATCTTAATATAAACTGAGCATTGATTATATATATGTGTGTGTGAGAGATGATAGTCTGGACCAACTGATGAGTGCTGGTTTAGCATGAAATATGTATATTAGTGATTATTAATCTTTTCTACATGTGTATGATCATATGTATCAGTTGTATGGGATAGTGTGGATGGTTGAAGGGTGCTTGAAAATCTGAGTTCAAATCCTCTATACTTATATATATATATATATATATATATACTATCACTTACTTTTGTATGCAAAAAAATAAATATTTGTCAAAATATATATATATTTGCAAATAAATTAGATTTTAAGTGTCTCATAAATTGTCAATAATGAAATATTTGATATTTTACAATTAGCTTTCTATGTGTTTATATATAGAATAATAAGTTACCCGTTAAAAATATTTACTATATGTGACAGTTTTAAAACTAATACCAATTTATTTATTATGAATTATGTATACTGATATTAACGGATGCTATACAATCTTTAAATTTGTTTATAAAAAACGTTTCTTTAATTTTTCTCTTTCTGTGATATGGTTATTCACCCACTAATCTTGTGTGATCTAGATTATAGCAAAATTTTACATATAATTAAAAGTAGATAGATAGATAGATAGATAGATAGATAGATAGATAGATAGATAGATAGATAGATAGATAGATAGATAGATAGATAGATAGATAGATAGATAGATAGATAGATAGATAGATAGATAGATAGATAGATAGATAGATAGATAGATAGATAGATAGATAGATAGATAGATAGATAGATAGATAGATAGATAGATAGATAGATAGTAGATAGATAGATAGATAGATAGATAGATAGATAGATAGATAGATAGATAGATAGATAGATAGATAGATAGATAGATAGATAGATAGATAGATAGATAGATAGATAGATAGATAGATAGATAGATAGATAGATAGATAGATAGATAGATAGATAGATAGATAGATAGATAGATAGATAGATAGATAGATAGATAGATAGATAGATAGATAGATAGATAGATAGATAGATAGATAGATAGATAGATAGATAGATAGATAGATAGATAGATAGATAGATAGATAGATAGATAGATAGATAGATAGATAGATAGATAGATAGATAGATAGATAGATAGATAGATAGATAGATAGATAGATAGATAGATAGATAGATAGATAGATAGATAGATAGATAGATAGATAGATAGATAGATAGATAGATAGATAGATAGATAGATAGATAGATAGATAGATAGATAGATAGATAGATAGATAGATAGATAGATAGATAGATAGATAGATAGATAGATAGATAGATAGATAGATAGATTGATAGATAGAGGATGGATAGATAGAGGATGGATAGATAGAGGATGGATAGATAGATAGATAGATAGATAGATAGATAGATAGATAGATAGATAGATAGATAGACAGATAGATAGACAGACAGACAGACCGACAGACAGACAGACAGACAGACAGACAGATAGATAGACAGATAGATAGATAGATAGATAGATAGATAGATAGATAGATAGATAGATAGATAGATAGATAGATAGATAGATAGATAGATAGATAGATAGATAGATAGATAGATAGATAGATAGATAGATAGATAGATAGATAGATAGATAGATAGATAGATAGATAGATAGATAGATAGATAGATAGATAGATAGATAGATAGATAGATAGATAGATAGATAGATAGATAGATAGATAGATAGATAGATAGATAGATAGATAGATAGATAGATAGATAGATAGATAGATAGATAGATAGATAGATAGATAGATAGATAGATAGATAGATAGATAGATAGATAGATAGATAGATTGATAGATAGAGGATGGATAGATAGAGGATGGATAGATAGATATGGATAGATAGATAGATAGATAGATAGATAGATAGATAGATAGATAGATAGATAGATAGACAGATAGATAGACAGACAGACAGACCGACAGACAGACAGACAGACAGACAGACAGACAGACAGATAGATAGATAGATAGATAGATAGATAGATAGATAGATAGATAGATAGATAGATAGATAGATAGATAGATAGATAGATAGATAGATAGATAGATAGATAGATAGATAGATAGATAGATAGACAGACAGACAGACAGACAGACAGATAGATAGATAGATAGATAGATAGATAGATAGATAGATATACACACCTTCAACAAAAATGTACATAGGAAGAAAGTCAATAATATATAATAGGATATATTCTAATATTTATCTTTATAGTAGAAAATAAGTAGTCTTTTTTAAAAAAAAAATTATGTATGTAGGTATATTAAGAACAGAAGCAAAAACACCTATTTATATAAACAATAGAATATAACATTAATAGTACAGAAATAGAAGCAAATCCATAATTTACAGCAAGTGTGGGAGATACTGGAGTCTTATTACTGACAATAGAATATCTACAAATAATGATCATAAAATTTATATGGTACATAGTATATGTTAATTAAACAATTCTCAGCTGTTGGATATTATAAAGTATTTGATGGTATTACTTTCATTTTCATCTTTTTTTTTTCATTCTTTTGGGTCTATTTTTAGTGTTATTTTTCCAATTACATATTCATTTGATGGTAAAAAGTGGAAATAAAATAAATATTGTTTTATTAGTTTAAAAAATTTAAAAATAGCAAAAAAGTAGCACAAATGAGCTACACTACCAATTGGTAGATTTTTGGAAAGAGTAGTTGCAAACCTATTTGAGAACTCATCTATTGTCATTAGCAATGAGCAAAATATATATATTTTTATATTTTGTTTAAATATTTATGCTTACTTTTACAAAATATTTATATAATAATTATTAAAAATATATATTTTTATGATTATACATAGATTTTATTTGAATGTGTTTTATTTTTAAAAATACAAAGAAATTCATAGTAACAATAGAAATAAAACTGTGATCAATAATAATTTGCCAAACATCATAATACACAATGTTTGTGACATTTTAATAATTATAAATAAAATTGTACATTTTAGAATGAAATCCCATAACTTTACAATGATTTCACAATAAATTGTTCAAGTTTTAGAATTGATCATGAACTATTCAGGGTTGTGTTAATTTTTTTTAATCCATAAGAAAAAAAAATGTTATTTTTATAGATTTTACTTTATTATTTTTTATATATTTGCAAAGTTTTAATATGACATATATTTTAGGATGTTTTTCAATTGTAAATTTATATTTTTAATAAATTAACCTGAATGATTATAATGAATTATAGTAACATAAATGCAACATATGATATCTCATACTGTTCCTAAGAAAAGTATTTTTTTATATAAATATCATTACAAATTTGATTTTTTAAAATTATAAGCATTATTTATGATAAATATTAAAATATTTGTATAAAAAATTTAAAATATGTAGCCATAAAATTACAAAAATGGTAAAATAAAATTACATTTGTTTAACTGTATTCAGTTGGATTGATTTTTTTACAATGTTATTATAATAAAATTAATTTGCTTCTTATTATTGTAAGAATTATGTAGAATATTTTAAAATAAAAAAAATAGCAACTATTTGAAAAATATGAAATAAAAACTTAGAGTTGTTTAGACTACAAGCATTATGAGATATTATTGAACATGAAAGTATAAAAATTATTCAACATGATCTAAATTCAAACAAATTTTATTTTTATAAAATAGAGATATACTGAGAAAATCAATAAGATCAACACCTGTTCAATTTAAAAATTATATGAAATTAAAATATTTGTGAATTTATATCTGTATCACATACCGATTATAGTGATTGATGGTTAAGTACCATTTATTGATTCGTAATATAAAATAAAAGTTTAATACTAAAATAAAATGTTAAACTATAACTCAAAACTATCATTAAGGGGTCATGAAAAAAAATGTTGAAATGTAGAAGCATTAACACTATCATTATTCTTTAATGATATTTTTACTATTGTTTTTTGATAGAAATGAAAATAAAGGTATGCTATTTAACAAAGTTATATTTTGTTGGACAATGTGAAAAAATAATCACCTAATTATATTTTTAAAATATATTACATGTATTTACACACACTAAATTAAGCAAAGTAATATTGAAAACAAAACTTTTACATGGTTTCTCTTCACAGTGATGGCACACCATATATGCATATATTTACACAATATTCAACAACATTATATATATATATATATATATATATATATATATATATATATATATATATATATATATATATATATATATATATATATATATATATATTTATATATATATATATATATAATGAGCTACATACAGAAAGTGAAACCATGATATCCACTATATTTTATTTATAGTGCCTCTTGCCTACATCATGTGGCGCACATAGTAGCTCTCAATTTGTTGATAAGCTTTGATTACAATAGTATATTATTTATTGAATTGCAACTGTACAATAGTTTTTCAGAGACCTATGTATAGATCACAAGGCTTTATAGTTAAAGAACAAATATAGTTATTAACAGTAAATGGAGAAACACATTTGCATATGCATTTACTGTGCATGTTCCCTCGTTCACTCAAAAAATAAAAATAATGTAAAACTTACTTTACTACATCTTTAGTTTTTAAATTAAAATGAATAATGGTGCCAGATTTTCAATTAAACATACACTGGACAAAATTTTTTTTCCCTTTAGAAACATTAAAACCCATTTGCATTCTGGCACATTCTATTGTTCCATCTGGTGAGACTTTTTGGAAATGCTCCACCATTCGTTTTTATAAAATTTTTATTTTATACTAAAATTCAATAAATTGGACTTCATTTTTTTAAATTTAATTTTATGAACAAATAATATTATAAAAGATCACATTTGTCCATTTTAAACATTTAAAAACTTATCTGTAAATATAACAATGTTCCATAAACATCACAGATATTTACATAAACATAGGGTTTGAACAGACTTTCAAGCACCCTTCAACTATCCATACTATCTCATACCACTAATACGCATGACCACAAATATGTAGAAAATGAAAATTATCACCAATATACATATTTTGTGCTGAATCAACACTCATCAATTGGTTCAGATCATCTTCCAAACATATATATATATAATCAGTGTGATGATGATCTGGACCAAATAATGAGTGCTAGTTCAGCACAAAATACATATACTGATGAATAGTTATCTTTTCTACATGTGTGAGGTCATGTGTATTAGTGGTTCTGAGGTAGTGTGGATAGTTGAAGGGTTAAAGTCTGTGTTCAAATCCCCTATATTTACAATTAAACTCCAGGTATATGAAGAATACCTGTATTTAAAAAATTACACAAACAGTAAAACTAAAAATGAACAAATTAATTTTTATTTTTAATTGTTTTTTTTGTTTTTTTCTGAATGAATGAAGGTAGAATTATGATAATTCTATCAAATGCTTCTTTAAAATCTGATATTTTTTTAATGAAAATTATAATATTTTAAAATTTTTTAACACCAAGTCAACTTTGATACACAATGATGTGATTAGATGCTGTCATATTTTTTTTCTTTATATTATAAGTAAATTTATTAACTTCTATTCCTAAAAATCAAACATAAATGAATAGATTGAAAATTTATGAGTGTTTTTCTTTATAGTAATCAATCAATTAGCGTATAAAAAGAATAAAAAATGCTACATAAATAAATAAAAAAATATTTTAAATTATACTTCAAAATTTGCACATGAAACAAAACCTGAAGATCACGAGCACACTCTCAGCAGTTTCTTTTCTCAAAAGAACATAGGAGACATCTTTTGATGTTATTCGCATTCCATAAGATGTTGACCTCTTCAGACTTTTAAAAAAATTTTAACATCAGTAAAGCATTACATTAAAATCTATTTTCTCAAAAAAATTGTGGGTTATTAACACTTAAAATAGCATTCATATTACAATCTAGATTTACAAGATAACAGCACTTTTTCATAAAAAACTTTCATTGATTTTCAATGAAGGTATGAGTTTATAAATAAATAGCATTCTTTTTATTGGACGAAAATGGCCATACCAATTGTTTTGTAGATTTTAAGTCTGTATCAACCTAAAAATTTATACAGTTATTTTTTTTTGCCATTATTCAGATTTTCAAACTCATTAAACTTTAAGACTTCTAGTATAATGTGAAAATATTTTACAATTCTTATGAAATTTTGTAAATTTTTTAGTTTTACACTTAGAAAACATTTTATTACAGAATACTATCCCATATCAAAGTGAAAAATACACTATAAATGTTTTCATTTCAACTCCAAAAAAACATTATTAATAAATATTATCATGTACAGTAAAAATGGCAGCTAACATATCAAAAAATGTATTAAGTATATGACTTTTAGTGTTTTTATTATATTTATTTATATATTTTTGGATATACCTGAAGTGGGATACTTTGATAGACTATATCATGTCTTCACTTTAAATATTTTCTTTAATATGTAATGCTTTTCTATTTTTATATAAATATCCATACATATGCTATTTCTCTATTAAACACAGGATAGTGTAAGAATATGGTATGGATTTTCTCTGTTGTCTGATTGGTAAATGAATGAATGTTTGTCTAATGTCATATGTTAAATTCACAACCACTATGTTTATGTGAAAGAAGTAATTCTACCATTAAATAAAAAATGCTGGAAAAAAAATCAGTATGCATGCTTTTAACCACAAAGATGTAGTATATATTTCATGGCAAAGGTTCCCAGTTGCAGAAACAAACACAAATGCCAATTCATAATTCAAAGTTAAGACACTCCATGGTTTAATGGTCTGTTGATTATCTAATATTGTTCAGGTGAACAACACATTTAGCAATATCGAACAACAAAAAAAAACATATTTACATTAAATCATAAAAAATAATTAAAGCAACCAATTAAAAAAATGTTACAAGTATTATATTTAATAAACATATATTACATAAATGAAAATGTGATATGTTGGACTATTTCCATCATTTATGAGTTAATGTTGAATGTATAGAAAATTTTTAAACTTTATTTAAACTTTTCAAATACAAACAACTTTGTTAGTAATAACACACAAATAGACAATACAGGTTAGTAATTACATAATGTTTCAAATAATATTATGGTGTTGCTGGCCTATATGCACAGTGACAATATTCACTTAGAAGTTGAACTCGCACCTTTAGATTCTTGAATATTGAATTTTAAGGCAAACACTCTACCAACTGAGCTATTCTGTCAAAGGCAACATATAGTAGAAAATTGATATATTTATATATGAGGGTTCCTTCAATTTTTTTTAATCTAATTATTTTTATTTTTTCCTAAGAGCAACATTGTGTATTGCCACACTGGATTGACTTATAGGATTATTTACCATTGTCATATGAGCAGCTTCCTTGAATATTCTTTTATGCATTTTTTCTTCTTTATCCAATATCTTTGTATTTAACCACTTAAGCATATGGTTATTAGAACACACATGATCTGCTATGGTAGACACATTTTTTTTTTCTCTTTTAATCATTAGTTTGTGCTCCTTCAATCGCTGTTCAACAGACCGACCGGTCTCACCAATGTATTTCCTTCCACATTCACATGGTATTTCATAGATGCAGTTTTTGTTCTTCAGCATTTCCAGTTTAGGCTTAGTAGAACTAAGAAATCCTCGAAGTGTGGTATGACTTTGGAAAGCAGTTCTAATGTTATATTGACTGCAGATTTTTTGTATTTGAAAATTTTAAATAAAGTTTAAAAATTTTCTATACATTCAACATTCACTCATAAATGATAGAAATAGTCCAACATATCTCATCTTCTATATACCATCATTACAAACCTTCAGACAAATATTACATAAATGACTGTCACTTTTGTATTCTGACATTAATAAATGGTAAGTATTAATACAGCTTAAGAAAATTATTAAGAATAGTCATGACACTTCAAAAAATTCAAAAAAAGATTTTTTTTATAAAGAGGGCGCTCCAGTAAATATATATTTGCATTATAAAACTGTCAAATGTAGCAGGTATATTTAAATATATAAATTTTAATTTAGCTTTATTAGAAAAAGTTAACAGTTACAAATACCTTGGTCAGATTATTAATACAGATGGAAACATAATAGATGAAATTAATCATAGAATTAAACTTAGTTGGAGTGCTTTTGGTAGAAATAATTTTTGATACTAAAAGGAAATATGCCCATGTGTTTGAAAAGGAAAGTTTTTAATAAATGTGTTTTACCAGTTCTTACTTATGGATCTGAGACTTGGACACTTAATACAATATCTATACAGAGACTTCAGGCCACTCAAAAACGTATGGAGAGATGCATGTTGGGAGTAACAAGAAGAGATCGAAAACATAATATATGGGTAAGAGAACAAACGGGTGTTACTGACCTCATTGAAAAAATTAAAAGACTGAAGTGAAGTTGGGCTGGATGTATTTCTAGAAGAGATAATAATAGATGAACAACTGAAATATTAAACTGGATTCCAAGAGATTGTAAAAGACACTGAAAGAGACCATGTGGGGGATGGATGGCTGAAATAAGAAAGTGTGCAGGGGTGATATGGAGAAGAGAAGCTAAAGATTAGAGGAGATGGATTGAACTTGGAAAGACTTTCATCCTGCAGTAGATTGATAATGATTGATGATCATGATGATGATGAATATTAATATGTTTTGTTTAATTCACATTAAATCTTATAAAAATTATTAAAGCAACCAACTGTTACAAAAATAATTAGCTGAAAGTCTTGAGTTTTTGTATTCCACCATAACAATAATCTTTCAGAATGATATACAATTCTCACATTTAAAATCTTTTGTTTAATTTACATTAAGTCTTAGAAAAATTTAGTTAAAGTGGCCTTTACAAAGCTGGGTGCATCTGGTATTTGAGATAAAGTTGAAGAGAAAAATACATAACTTAGATGAGCAGTGATATTTAATGCTATAGAAAAAACTGCTATTCAACAAACAAAATACAATCACTTTCATGCTTCCTAGTGTTTTAGGCTCTTCATGCAATTATATGATATAAGCTTGGAAAATGTGCAATTGGTTTCAGTTTCATTTATTCTGCCACCCCTTTATTGGTTCTAGAGGATATTGCATTGAATATCTCATCAATGCTTTTTAAGCTAGGGGTTTATCTCTTCCCTTATATTTGATATATCCATATATAATATCAGACACAATAATATATAATAAATAAATACTGGAATTAATTCTACAAATTTTAATAAAACCAATATATAAATAAATAAACATCAGACTAATAGCTTTTGTAGTAAATGATTCCTAAGATGGTTGTGTTTACAATAGAGATGGTTGTGTTTACAATAGAGATTGTTGTGTTTACAATAGAGGGTGAATGATTTTTAAGATGGCTGTATTTTCAATGGTCTGTGAATGATTCCTAAAATGGCTGTATTTGTGATAGAGGGTAAATCATTCTTAAGATGGCTGTGTTTGTGATAAATGGTGAATATTCTTAAAATGGCTGTGTTTGCAATGGTCTGTGAATGATTCCTAAGATGGCTGCATTTATGATAAAGGGTGAATGATTCTTAAAATGGCTGTGTTTGCGATGGCAGAATAAAGTCACAAATATGTTTATTATTTTTGTATACAGATGTATACTTTTCATATTGTTAAAAATTTGACTCTTTAATACAGAATTTGGTCATCATCCTTCCCTCCACTGGAAAAAAATATGCAATTCTTCCTTTGCAAACACAGGCAGCAGGTCTAATACATAAGTACCGTATACTATATTAAAACATAGATAATTATGGATAAAACTTATTATGAGTTTTCACAGTTTTCTATATAATTATTGTTTACTGTTAATATTATATCACCAATAATTCAGTTGGTTTCCTCTCTTATTCCTCAATACAATAGTTATCTTAATAGTTGTTAGTATCACAAAAGACACTGCTATTAAAAGTTAGCAATAGCTACCAAGTTATCTATAATTACTGAGATAACACCATGTTATATTTAATTAAAACATCCCTTATAATATAACAAACAAATAATAAGCAACCACCCACAAAATGGAAAACTATTTTTATGTAATTAACTTATTTTTTTAGTGTGTTGAATGTTTCTTAAATATGTAAATTGAAGTAATTGAATCTAGGATTTTCAGACTATATTCACTGCCACTCCATTTTAAATAACTAACACATTATGATGACATTCATGTAAAAAACATAGATGTTCCCCCCGAATATATATATTTTGTGCAGAACCAGCACTCATCAGATGAGCCAGATTATAATCCCCAACACATAGTTACAATCAGTGCTCAGCTTCTATTATGATAACCTTCTTCTCCCATACTACTTAACCATCCATTTCATTGAAAAACCAACAATGGAAAACTCAAAGACATTGGAAATCACTGATTGTATATATGTGTGGAAGATTATGATCTGACCCAACTGATGAGTGTTGGTTCTGCACAAAATACATATAATGGGTATTATTTATCTTTTCCACATACATGTATGTGGTCAAGTGTGTCAATTGTTTAAGGAGGAGCTGAGGCAAATATAGATTGAAAAATCTTAAATTCATATTTCTCTATTTACATTACATGCATCTATATATAATATCAGATATAATAATATATTAGAGTTTCTCCTTTTTTTTTTTAAAAAAAAATATTTTATTTGAACATGAAGTGTTCTTGGTGCACTAAAAGGTTTACATTGTATTTAAAACATACAGATTAAAAAAAGGGGGGAACACATTCTGCACAGTCCTGATATTCATGGTGGGTTATTCATCTGGAAACTCAATCTTTCCCAAGTGTCTCTGTGTAACAGCTGAGGTGCAAGGGCTGAGTCTCTGACTTTAGCCTGTGTGAGTAGTTTGATGTAAATCTGAAGTGGAGTATTTTTAAAATGTCCAAACATTAATTTGCATCTGGTTAGCCATAAGGTGAAGATCAAGAAGATGGACAGTCTGATGGATGCATAGGTTCCCTGTTTAATTGTGTTTTGAATTGATAGGACCTTTCTGATGTCTAGTGAAACTTTGTTAATGATGAAGTTCCTGATAGGAGAGAAGGTGGAGCACATGTATAATAGATGGGCTATGGTCTCATCAGCTGAGTGGCAGAGCTGGCATTGGGGTCCAATATTTGAGAAACCGCTCCTGGCCACAAGAAAGCAACTGGTGGTAAGAGAAGCCAGATTGAGCTTAAGAAGAAAGTCGATGTGTTTGGATTCAACATACCAGTGATTCATCTTTTGGATCAAGACTTTGTTGGAAAGCCCCAATACATTTTGAGTTGGGGCTTGATCTTGGTGTTTTAATTTGTAGACAGTCCAGAAAGACTTTTTAGCATCAAGGGCTAGTTGGCTGGGATTCATGGCTATACTGATTTGATTCCAGATTTCACCCATCCATTTACTTGTGAGTTGAGGTGGAGTAGAGTTTCTCATTTTTCGTGTATCCTTTTTTGCACTGTATCACAAATCCTCAATTGTGCAATATTATGATCAAATTTCTGTCCAGAAAATAGAAGCTTTTTGAACAGAATGTTTACAAAGTGATTTTTCTCCTATTGCTTAAGTTGAAAAACCTAAGCGTATGCATACCCCCAAAACGCCATTACTATTTTTAAATGTTACATGAGAAGGAGTATTTTTAGAACTTAAGGTAAAAGCATTCGAGAATTATATAAAAACAAAAAATCTTAAAATTACAATCATTGGCAAGATGAAAAACTGTTTTAAAATTTAAAGAAGATATCTTTAATTGCGAAACAAATTTAAGCAAGGTAATATCTTCCTAAATCATGGTTAATTTTCTTTAATTAAAGCTAAATTGAGGTAAATTTTCATGTAATAAACTTGCGTTCTATATAATTGAGATGACAACAAATTTTAAATATATTCCATGAACCAAAAATATTTATAATCCAATTTAATACATTAAAAGATTGATAGGATTTATGGATCATGCCCAATTCTATCATTTTCGAGATCTGAACTCAAACTTCTTATTGATTCTCAAGAAATAAATTCATTCATTTTTTCACTCACAGTAATTTAAAAAAATTGTAATGAAAAAAATCCTATTGTTAATAAAGTGTGTTTTTAACCTTGTCATTGTTCAGTATGGATGAAGCACAGAATGTGCTAAGTCCACAAATTGGTGTTGCAGTCATAATCCAATGGGATATGGAATGGCTTAATTGTGGTTATTTTGTAGTATTCGTTTAATGGTTCTCCATATATGGGACAGCAGTAACTTGAACTTAACAGTGTTCTGATTGATATTAGTTCTAAGTAAAATATCAAGACATGAGATCTTCCATGAAAAGACAATTCATGCCAATCAAAGGTTTGTGGCTTCATAAAAGGTGTAGAGATGATTCAGTGTTCATGGTAGAATTTGTATTTTCATAAATATGGTTTAAATTTTAAAAACAAAAAACAGTCAAAAAGAAAAATGTTACAATTTTAATTACTCTCATAAAATATTGGTAAAAGAGTTTATATTCATTTTACCAAACAAAATATTTTAGAATGTTTACATTTAGTTTATGTACTATCACATACTATAACAAACTGCCATCTCTACAAGTCAAAACAGCTTAAAGTTGCTAATGTCATTAACTAATATTACAGGCTGTAAGATCAGAATGTTACATCTCTCTCCTATTGGAATACAAAAAATTAATATGCATAGCTTTACATAAAATAATTCTTTATTTTCATTAGAGTAGTGGAAATTTTATAAGAACTATCTCTTTCTGTATTTTCTTTCTTTACAAATCACCTGAAATATATGAGGATTAAAACTTATGTCCACATTTGTTTTCATGATTATAAAACACACTTTACAAATGCATTTGTGTTTTATAGTAATGAAAAAAAAATATGGACAAGACTTCTATCCAGGTATTGTTGAGATAATTTGTGGAAAAAGAAATGCAAAAAATAAAAGGTTAAAAAAGTTTGATGAACACATGATGTATCAGAGAAGCAGTGGAATCCAAATGAGTAAAAAAAAACATTTTTCTTTATATATTTTTAACAGTGAAATATTATTTTTGGGAACTATAATTATGATTTTACTGCAGTGAAAATATATTTAGTTTTTTAATTTTATAGTTTATTTTCTAATATATAGTGTCTATATTATTTACAATAATAGCAATGTTTCATTGTATTATATCATCATCATCATCATTTTCAACAATTATCAGTCCACTACACAATAAATATCTCTCCAAATTTAATTCATCTTTTCTGATCTCTAGCTCTCTTCTCCACATTACCACAGTGCACTTCCTTATTTCATTCATTGATTTCACACATGGTCTCTTTCTAGGTCTTTCACAATATCTTGAAATCCCATTTAAGATTTCAATTGTCCATCTATTATTATCTCTTCTAGTAATGTGTCCAGACCAATTCTACTTCAGTCTCTTGCTTCTTTCAGTGATGTCAGTAACACCTGTTTGTTTTCTCACCCAAGTATTTTATTTTCAGTCCCTTCTTGTTACTCCTAACATACGTTTCCCTACATCATTGAGTAGTCTGAATTTTCTATACTGGTCTTCTGTTAAGTTTCTATGTCTTAGATCCATAAATAAGAACTAGTAACACATATTTATTGAAAATCTTTTTATCAAACACATAATCATATTTCTTTTTAATATTAAGTTATTTGTATCAAAAACACTTCATCCTGATTTGATATTATGATTAATTTTATCCATTATGTTTTCATCTGTATTAATAATCTTATCAAGATATTTGTAGTAGTTAACTTCTTTTAGCTCATCATTATCAATTTTTATTTTTATTTTTTGAGAAAAGCCATTGAACATTACTTTAGTCTTTTTAGCATTTATTTTTAGTCTTACTTTCTTACTTTCATCTAATAACTCTTGCAACATTTTCTGAAACTCTGAAGCATTATTTGCAAAACTGTAGATTACATAAAGTGTCTATTTATTTTTACTCCCTTAGCTTTCCATGCGGGTCACCCTGATCTACAGTCTTTTCAGTTTTAATCTTTTTAATGTCACTATGTAATATATCCAGTGCTGTTGCAAAATGAGAAATATTTTTCAGAATATGACAATACCCTGGGTAAACATCTTGATGATACAATGGCTTAATCACTGAAGAAATGATTTTATAATCAAATATCTTTTATTATAATCTCCAAAGGATAATGGCAACTCATATATTTTAGTCCTTTCTATAACTTCTCCCAATTCTTGAATATGATCCACTATTTTAAAAACACTTTTAATCCTGCTTGTGCTTTCTAGAATAGTAGATAAAATATTGAATAATAAATCCTGAAAAAATTCTACAATTTTTAATATTCCAATAAATAAATAAATAAAACCTGTAGTCACTTTATGGTATCTGTCATTCTAGGTAGCATTTTATACATAGAATTTAAATTTAATTAAACTGTAAATTTCCACTCACAATGGCAGTCGTTCTGTAAATTAGCTGTATCCTTTATTTATTGCTATATTGAAAACTGAAGAATTATGTCCAATGTTTTGTTTAATATATATTACATTAATTTATTATTTATCCATGAGAATATTAAAATATGTTGGAAAATAATACAATAAATGTCTACTAATAAAAATATTGTAATAAAATGTAATTATACTCCAAATAATTAATATTTACTAAGGCTGTAACCTCAAAAATGTGTACATAAAAATGCGATAGTAAGGACCTCTACAGGTCTGGTAAATAAAATAAATTCCAATATAAACAATAATCAATAGTAGTACTTTCATTTATATTCATAGTCATTTTCAGAAAAACTGATTTAATTTCAAAATGGAGTAAAAAAGCTTCCACCAAAAATCACCTGTTGATGTACATATCCCATAATTCACTAATCTTAATTTTTCTGATTGTTTATAAACAGACATTCAGTGAATATTAAAACTAGTGAATTATGGAATATGTAAATCAACACATGGTTTCCAGTTGTTGCTGTTTATTTCATTTTGAAGACTATCAGTGAATATTACGATTAATGAAGTGTGGGATATGTAAATTGATATGAAGTATTCCAGTTGACGCTGTTTTACTCCATTTTGAAATGAAGTCAGTTTGATTGAAAATTGTTATGAATATAATTTAAAGTACTACTATTGATTAAAGTTTATATTAGAATTTATTTTCTTATTTACCATTATTTGGAATATAATTACATCTTAATATAATATTTTATTAGTGGATGTTATATTGTATTATTGTGTTACATATATATCCCATAATTCACTAAACTTAATATTCACTGATTGTCTGTTTATTATTCTATTTTTATAACATTATAAAAAATGATAATAAACAGTTATTCAGTGAATATTAAGATTAGTGAATTATGGGACATGTAAATTGATATGTAGTTTCCAGTTGGTGCTGTTTTACTCCATTTTGAAATTAAGTCAGTTTGATTGAAAATGATTATAAATATAATTGAAAGCACTACTATTGATTAAAGTTTATGTTAGAATTTATTTTGTTATTCAGCATTATTTGAAACATAATTACATTTTATTATATATATATGTAATCTTATAATTGAATATTTATAAATACAGTAATTAGATATACTAAAGTATAACTTTAAAATTTTTTATCCACTTAGGAACGCTTTTGACTATCCTTGTAGTCTTTGTCAACTAACACTTTGAAAGGCTAACCTCCCCACAATTTTATGATCTTAATGTTTGCTGCCTGTCTGTTAATTAAGTCTTGTTTATATTTGTATATTAGTATAGCTTCCTTTATTTTTCTTTTGTTGTTTTTTTTTTCAATTTGCAAATGTTAAGATCACGTTAAGGCAGCAAATGTTAAGATCATGGAATAGTGGGAAGGTTAGCTTTTCAAAGTGTTAGTTGACAAAGACTGTGAGGATAGTCGAAGGTACTCCTAAGTGAATAAAAATTTTAAAGTTATACTTTACATATATCTAATTACTATATTTATAAATATTCAATTATAAGATTATGTATATTGATTTGAAGAACTACAGACATCAAATTATAATATTATATATATATATATGTTTATATACATGGAAGTGATAAAAAAGATTAAAGAATATATGTATATTACAATTTAATATTTACCACTGTAATTAAATAATATAGCCAAAAAACTGTAAAAAAAATATTGTCTTTCTTTTTTAGTTAAACAAAGTACATCGACCACTGTAATTGCTCAAATAGCAAATAATGTAGACAAAAATGAAATTTAAAAGTCTCTCATGATACTATCTAAGAGAATATAGATTTGTAGAAAGTATTTGAAAAGGACAGTTAAAATGTTTTCATGCACACACAGAAAACAGGCAAAAACTCACTATACGTATCATGTGATCATGTGATGTTTATTGACACACAGAAAATTGATATTATATAAAATATATAAAATAGGATACATTAAATTAAGCAAAAAAAAACCATAAGATTTAAAACAGTTCTATAATAACTATATTACGATAATTACTATTGAGATTTTATTTAGCCAACAGTATTTTTAAAAAATATATGTGTGTATGTAATTTTTATATGTTTAAAGCTTAATCCATTTAAAATGTATCAATGTTAAAGTAGTAATTAATTTATTTTATTTAGCATTACAATTTAGATAAATTTATTAAAATGAATTTATTAAAACAAAATATCTGAGAACTTTAAAAGGATATTGTAAATTATTTAGTTGATAAAAGTAAATGATTACAGAGTATTTTTTTCATAATACAAATTAAGGTATAATATTAAAAATTTGATATTATTATTATTTCATTTTCTTTCATTTTAATCAATGTCTGGAACTTTAATACAGTACTTAGAATAAACCCAGACATTTAAGATTGGCTGCCATTCTATATTACCATAGCAATGGAGAAACTTTTCCCCGAAAACTTAAAAAAAGTAAAGGGTTGTGGGTAATGGTGACTAATTAAGATATCAGCTGACTAAGTCTATAAATATGACTCTTTGGCAAAATTAAATTAGTCTTTGTCAGATTATAGTGCATCTAAAATCCGATTGACTTAAATTTTAAAATAGCCATTTTTCTATCGTCTTTTACAAAACAACAAAGTAGACAAATTTACTCTATACATTTTTCTTAACTTGCAAAATGTATATTCTCATTGAGTTAAATAGATAAACTACAACAACAGGGATTATTACCAAATACTATTTTTTTAAAAAATCCAATTTACTCTCTTCAAGTATTGATGAATTTTTTAAAAATTGCTTATGGAATATTCTTAACATCTATTAAATTATTGGCCTTTCTTTAAAAATGATTTTGAAATAAGTTTTTTTTTTTTTGGAAAGTATATTGATTATCTCACTATGGATTAATAAAAATTAAAACTTTATACAATATAAGTCTAGATCCACATATAAATTTACAGATTTGAAGAAAATGCTTAATTCTTAACAAAAATCAACAAAGTTAATTTGGTTTATAGATTATTATTTATTTGCTAGGGCTTATAAATTATTAAAATTACCTGAACTATATAGCAAAATAAATTGTATTTAAACCAAAGGATTATTATTCTACTGCCATTAAAAGTTATGCGATAAATGCCAATCATAAGGACATTAGTCTACAAATGTTCGCTAAAAGATTAAACTGTTATCTTTGCACAGAACTACAATTCAACATCAGTCCTATAATAATGAATTTATGATTATGAACGCCATAATATGAAAATATGATAAACACCATAAATTAATCAGCTGACATTCTAAAATGGATTAATGTGCTAACTATGCAATTCAGAGTTGGATTAGTAAATGTGCTTTATTAAATTTTTTAAATCATTGTATTAAGTGTTACTATGAATTTCAACTTGTGAAATGAATTACTTTATGCTTCTAATTTAATATTTAGTTATTATCTTAAATTATTGCCAGTAAGTTATAAATATGGGAATAATGGCAAAAGTGGGTTTATTTATTTAAAGAATTACTTAAATAAACTTTGTTTATAATTGTTGTGACTTAGTTTGCAATTATTATTAGCATAATAAATAAATTTTTCAAGTTAATGCTGAGATATGAAGCTGCAGGTAATGAATTTATATTGGAGACAAGTTGCATTTAGTTAAACTAACTTATAAACTTCTATAAACCCATTAATGTTTGACTTACTTTATGTTTTATTAGTCCACAAATTCAGCCTCAGATTAATAAATAGCTAAATATCTTGAGTAGATGATTTATCAAGGAATTTTTACTGTATAGTGCCTATGATAATTGAATAATTTAAAATGCTATACTATATAATAAATCATTCTTACAGTATCAATAAAATAAATCGTATTGGTTAGCTGAGGTATACTTTTAACTAATTATTTAAACTTTAAATATAATATAAAAAGCATAGCAAGCCATTCTAGTAAAAGATATGAATGTCATAATTAATAAATTTATGTATTTTGTATAGCATTGTTAGGAGTACTAAATAAATAATTTTGATTACTTCAAATGAGTTAAAGAACTAGCTAGTTCTTATAGAATGATGTCCATAATCTATTAGTTATTTTTACAAAGATAATTAAAGATATTATAAAACATTCTCATACTCTTTTAAGCAAGATTAGGTTTTGACTTATTATTGTTCAACCCTCTCCCATATAGTGCCTTGTTTATGCAACCCTTTAGAATTACACATATAATTATAACCCAAAATTAGTTTATTCATGGAGAACAAACAATATTTATTAAAATTGTTATAAAATAGTATTACTAAATTATGTTTAATACTTGAGATCCAATGGTCTTCCTAGAAAAACCTGAAATTTCACCTTGACAATGATGGATGTTATTTTGTCAAAGCATTAAAAATTAATACAAAATAATACATGGTTTAACCCAAAAGTTTTTTTTTCATGTGTCTTAGCAACAGCTGTGAAGCAGACCTGCTAACCCAGGATAACTGCTTGTAAGGCAGCTGTGCTGACCACTCAATCACCAATGCTTGACAAAAAAGTATTTTAATTACATCATGTAACCAAAAACTCAAAACTGATCAGTCTGAGGATAGGGATAATTCTAGATTGAGATTCTAAATGCTTTCTCTTGCACACTTACCAATAAAAGCTTGTTTGTAGCTATTGGTAAGCTTCCTACATTACATATCTGTAATACAAGCTTAAAACAAGTCACATGCTATATATTACTTGCTTTATTGATTATTATAATTTTTCTCTTGAGGCTTTGGTGATGTTATTTTGCTGAGACTATTAATATTTGGTGAGGCTAAAATATTTTCAAATCCATGTAGCTATTTAAGTTACATAGCTGAATTTAAAAAATGTCCTAGTGCTTCACTGAGGTGAGCCAAAAGCTTGAAACTGGTCTAAGGATAGGGATTATTCTAGATAGAGATTTTGAATGTTTCTCTTGCAGCACTCCACAGAAGTACTTTTGGTTAATTTCTTAAACCTGCCTCAACTGCCATTAAATTAAAAATATATAAATAAAAATAAATTTAAATTTGATTTTGAAAATGTGAAAATTCTTCATGAAGAGAGAAACCATAGTAAAAGAAAAATTAAAGAGGTAATTTTTATAAACAGGAATAAAATGCATTTAATAAATTGACAAGCTGCTAACTTTAAAATACAAGATTCCTGGAGTTTGAATTGATGACATTTGCTTCCGCATTTGTTTTTGAATTTAATGGCAGTTGAGTCAGGTTTAAGAAATTAACCAAAAGTACTTCTGTGGATTTAAGGATTGTTTGTAATAGTTTGTAAACCATTAAATTTATTATTTCAATTATATATATATATATATATATATATATATATATATAATTGAAATAATAAATTTAATGTATATATGTATATTGTGTATATATATATATATATACACAATTACTCTTCTGTATATCTGTTTAATATTTTGACCAGTTCAACAAGAGGATTTGTTTTTATCAAATAAGATATCTAAATGGTAAAAAAAAATTGAGTTATAGCTAAATAATTTTATAGGAAAGTTAAAAGTGAATAACAAAACATTTTATTATATATATATTGTGCCCTTATCTATAGGTCATAATAAGGTAGAATGGTCAATTACTAAAAAAATTTAAATTTTAAGATATGTTTGTATGATATATAAATAATAGTAGGATAATTAGATTTTATAGTACAATTTAAGGCTGAAAATACATGGTATGTAAAAGTGTAATGGATTATTTTAGGGAAACAGTTAAATAAAAGCTTAATTATATTCTTGCTTATGGTTGTAAAAGCTGGCCATATAAAATAATACAGCTATAAATAGTTAAAAGTATATTAACAATCCAATTGTAATATTTTAAAACTAATAAATTAAATAAACGCTATATGTAATATTATAATTATAATTAATATTCAAATTTAATCTAATATATTTTAAAATAAACTTTAGGATGGTGAGAATTATATTTAGTTCTACATTTTAAATTATTGTTCAAAATTTTATAAAAGATATCAGTTTTGGTAATTTAGACCAAGACGTAAATTAAAAAATCATCTGATAAAGTTAGTAATCATTTGACTGTATATTATATACCTTCACACACACGCTTGTTAGAATATAATAATAAAGTTTGTGAATTATGGAACTAAATGTAATTGCTGTCTATCGTTGAAATGAATGTTGAAATATTAAATAGTTATTTTAAATGTTTAAATGATGTAATATTTAAGTAGTGTTTAAAAGTTGAATACAGCTAATAAAAAAATTAAATATTAATATTAAAATAGATATTAAATGTTATTTTAATAATTGTTTTAAAGTTTAAATAATTTTGATAAAACTATAATTGAGTTTAAAAATACTATTTTAAGTAATATTTTAAATCATTACATCATAAATGTCTTATTTGAAAAATCTAGTCTGTTATAAAACTAAAATGTGTAAATTTGTTCGCGCTAAAAAAAGTCATTAACCAATCAATGGAGGTATTTTAGCAGACAAAATAGAAGAATTAGACGAAGCAGGAGAAAGTAATGTGTAAGTGAAGGAGGAAGTAACATTTTTTTAGCTGGATAAGACCGTAAGCTAGAAAAGTGATATAATTTTAAAATTTTGTAATTATTTTAAAAGTTTTTTTTTTAACATATAATATTTTGACTGCCTTTAAATGAAGGGCTAATTTTTAAAAGTTTTCTTGCCAGTAATTTTATTCAAGTTTAGCCAAAACCTTACGGTAAAAATGGAAGTACTAAAGGAAAAAATACCTAAAAATATTGCTAAAGGAAAAATATTTGTAAAGTGCCTCGATACAGCTTTATTTATGCTCAACCAGAAACTTATTATTGTAACTCAGAGGAATATAATTTGGACGCTATACAAAAACTTAAAAGAGAAGTTACTTGCCATCAGGAAAATTATGACGCACAAATTTATAAGGCTACTCTAAAGTTTTTTTTTATTCTTCTCTATGGGAAAATTAAGATGCTGTATATTATAAAGAATTATGTAAAAGTTATAATGAGAAAAAAATGTTTGTCCTTTTTAAAGGAAACATTACAAAGTATATAGTTACCAGAACTTTAAAAGAAAGGAAAATTTACCGAATAATAATATGAAAGAGTCATTATTTTTTTTTTATGAAAAAAAAAAGAACAGAAAAACTTTCTCTAAGAGAAATTGGAAAATATAAATCTAATATACTTAATAAAATGGATCCATGGAGACAGAAAAAAATTTACTGAATATTTAAATAAAAGTACCTAGAAGATGCATCATAAAAGTCGCGCGGGAAAATATTAGCAGAAAATATTAGAAGAGAATATGTAGACGTTTTCTTTACGGGATTAACTAATATCATAATTAATAATTGTATTAAATATTATGAAAAACCAAGGATTGTCATCTATGAATATTTATTAAACAGAGCAATAATTGTTTTGCCTTAAAATAGAACATTAAGTGACTGAAGAAGAAATAATAAACTTTTTTTTTTTAGCTTTAATATGAATGGTTTTCAAGAAAGTTTGATAAAGAAGTACAGTAAATATAGTTTAAATATTTTACTAATTTATTTTAGAATATAAAATGTTATGTGAGATTAGGGAAAACATATAAACATAAATTTAGTAATATTGAGATTTAAAAATAATAGCTTGATAAAATTATAGAAATATTGTTTAAAAATAAAGTGTATGTATGTGAGTATTATATCTACAAGGATCAATGGGATGGTGAAGCCTACGGAACGAGATCGAGAAGATAAAGATCGTTTGGTAATTTTGATATTTATTTATAATGCATAATGTATTTTTTTTAGATCATCTATTGACTAAGAATGAAGTGTGAAAGTTTAAATTATATGTACACATTTTATACAACATTTTAACATATAATGAGATAGGAGTAATTCGGAATATGCATGCAATAATTTATTCAAATTATATTAATAATATAATTTGACAGAACAATTGTGTGGTTCTTTTGAACTTTCATGTGATAAAGTATTCAGATATTTAAGTAGTTTGTATATGGTTAAATATACGAGAGGAATGTAGTAAAAAGATTTTCTTATAGAACAGTGGAATAGTTTTAAAAATAAATGAATTTTATTATTGTTAGAAATGCAGATATGTATTTGTCGATGTACAGTATAGAAAAATCTTGAAAAATAAGATCGGATAGTGACTTGGAAGTACTAGTGGAGAGGAAACCAAGATGATGTGTTTTTTTAAAAATAGGAAAATAAAGGATTTGGATCATATTTAGTTTTGTGTGATTTCAGTATAGTTAACTAAGCCCCATGACTGAACACATATAGTTTGGACAGTGTTTTGCATAGCTTTAAAACTTTTTGATGTTATAATAAAGCTGAAGAAATAGTTTTAGCATCGTTCCTATAATAGAGGTTGGTAGACAGGTAAAGGCCACTCCTCTATAGTGTCTTTTAACTCACTGTGCCATGATTGTCAAGATATATGATGAATAATATTCTAGTTGTATTTTGATTCTATGCATCTATCTTCGCTATCCTTATTTTGTGAATCTGCATCGGTCAGAAAGATATTTTCAAAGAAATAATGAATAAAATAGAACTGAAGATATGTTATCGTTTATGTAAGAATAGTTTATTTGCTGGAATGTATAGAATTGTGTAACTTTAAAATTGAAAGTCCAAAATATCATAAAGAGAGAAAGAATCATATAATACATTGTAAAATTAATTCAGAAATGAATATAAGATTTTGAAAAGAAATCTAAACCAAGTATTTTAAAAGTGATAATAAAATTTGAATGAATTTTTTTTTAATAATATTTAGAAAATAAGTATTGCATATTTATTAAGAAAATAGTTCAATAAGGTATAATAAACATATACTTGTGCATGGTATATTAATAGTTGTAATTATATCATCTGAAGTAAGGCTTAAATGAGAATATTAGGATTAATAAACATCGGATAATGAACAATAAAAACCTAATACCGAATGTAGAACAATGTGTTGACTTTGTAAGATTCCATACAACCAATATAAAACTAAAATTTGTTATTTAGTAGAATTTTACTACGAATAGAAATTTTGTAAAAAATATAATTTTAATAATATTAGGGATGCAAAGTGTTTGTGATAATCATATAAGAAATACATTTTGTAATAAGCTAACCATAATAATAAATCAAGTAATTATACTGTATTTTCTTAAGCGTTTTAAAAATAAGATTTAACTAGAAAAAGTAATTACTATTTTGATTTCATTTATAAACTAATAAACTAAGTGAGATATGAAAGTAAGGGATATCCAATGTATATAGTGTAAAAATATTGTTAATTTATTTATGTTGTTAATAAACTTTGTTTTAAAATTTATCTTAAAAGTTGTGTGCCCGCGTTGTTATTTCTCCACATGGATGCATGAAATCACGATACATTTATAATTGAAACAGACATATAGGTTTTGCACAAAAGGTAAACATAAAAGTGTTATAATAATTTTGAGAATTTATTGGTATGTTAAAATTAAAAGATCATAATTTTATATTATTTATTGGTCATAAGTCGGTTGCCACAATATTACATTAAATTATATGCTAATGTTGCCACATGTATTCTGTTGTCAGATTATTAAAATACTACCACGTACGTATTTATTTATTTCATTTAGGGAGAAATAAGATTATATTATATTATTATTGTTATTATTATTTATTATTATTATTAGTTGCTGTGTAATAGATTATGACATAAAATTCCCTTTTCATATTTTATTACCGTAATTTTAAATCAGTTAGAATACAATTTATGAACCTGAGATTTTATTTTATTTTATTTTATTTTACTTCATTTTATTTAATTGAGCTAGATTCTTGTTATAAAGAAGATTAAGATACGATTATTATTTTAATCGTAGTGAATAGAGCTTAGAAAGTCGTAAGAATACTATGAGTTAGTTATTTGGGATAGTAAAAAAAGGGGATAGTGTTCTTATGCCATTGAGGTAGAATCGTGTGGATAATGTCTCAATGTAGTCTATCTCGTTCCCTGTATTGTCACCCCATGTCTCATGAAAATAGTAAATATTTGTTAATTCATTTTAAAATTGAACCGTATTTGTATTTTAGAAATTAGAGCTAGTAATCATTTTAATCAATGCTGAATATTTCATTTATTTATTTGTTAACTGAGCTAGAACCCGGAATATTCGTAATAAACAATATATTTTGGGGTGAGGATGCGCGGGGGGAGGTTAGAATATATATATATAAAATTAAACAGTACATAACTAATATAATGGTACTGAGTAATATTAATAGGCCATCAGTAAATATATATTATGACTATTCAAGTGATAATGATTGATGAAAAATATCAACCAATTTGCTCCTTTACCAAACATTGTTATTTGATACATTGTAAAATTTCTATAAATGGTGTATATTAAATTAACCTTATTCAATGGTATCACATGGGTGACAGAGGGATTACATTACAGAAGTTTTACAAAAGTGTACTAAAATGGAAAGCCAAGGGAATAAAGTAAATGGAGATGATTTAAATCATTTAAATTTTGCCTATGAAGTGGTTGTTTTTGCAAATAATGCTTCAAAGCTCCAGAAAATTTTGCAAGATTTATCAGATAAATTTAAAAAGTAGTACTACAGATTAATGTTAAAAAGCCTACAATAATTTTCAAGACATTTATTTTATATAGCACGATGTAAAGTGGGAGTATTGATTTATATAGTGACATCTACAAAGTGCATGTGCATTAGCTTATTGGCTTATTGGTATTACAATAATTTTCAATGAAATTTCTCAGAAGAAGCAAATGAAAATTGATAATCAAATTTTTAAAAAAGCTAGCAGCTACAAATATTTAGGTCAGATAGACTAATGTATATGTGGTCATAATAATCAAATCAATCATAGAATTATATGTGTGTGGAATGTTACTGGCAAATGTAAGTTAGTGTTAAAAAGAAATATGCTATGTGTTTGAAAACAAAATTTTTATTGTGTTTTATTTGTGCTTACTTATGGATTTGAGACATGGACACTTATCAGAAGCACAATGCAGAAGCTTCAGTCACTTCACTAAAGTATGGATATATGTTATAAATAACAAGAAGATATTGAAAATGAAATATATATATATGAACAAACAGACATTGATAGATTTAAGAGACTCAAATAACACACAGTCAAAATAAGTCATAGATCACATGACCCTATCTTAAATAACACATCTGCAGAAAAATAATGTAACATGAAGTTTTAAATCAGTTTCCAAGAGAGAGAGAGAAAGAGACTGTGAGAGTTATATGGTTGAAATAAGAAAGTATTTGATGTGATTTGGAGGTGTTGTGAGAAACTGTATTAAACTTAGAGAGATTTTCACCTGCAAAATAGATTGATAATGATGAAAATTAAGAATGATCATGATAGATACATTAAAATATCTACCTTTCAAAATACTGTTAATATCAATGCATCAAACATTTTTTGAAATACATATATTAAACCATTAAGCATCACATGATCACTATCTTATGCTAGCAAATAATTGTTTATAAACAAAGCAAAACTCTCCATACAGTATTGCCAACCAGAGTAATCAATGAATGCCAGAAGGCTTGTGCATAAAATCCCTATCCAATGCCTAGTCATCCAATATCCCCAGACTAGTTTCTGGCTTGTGGCCATCATCAGTGAGGAACTTTGGATCTGAGAGCACTGCACCTAGATCTTAGGATTTAATGCAACCCTCCAGCAGCCATCTTTTATCTCTACTTAACTACAAAACTATGAGAATGAAATTGAAAACACAAAACAAATTTTCAATCTAAGCTTACACTGGTTGCCACAGGTTGGCAATACTGTATAGAGAGTTTTGCTTTGTTTATAAACAATTATGTGCTAGTATAAGATAGTGATCATGTGATGCTTAATGGTTTAACACCAATCCTGCCTAATAGGATAGTGGTGGCTATGGTTGTTAAAGAGCCAAAGACACCAAAATGTATGGGTGCTGAACTGAGTTCCGACCCATATGACTATATAAGAAATTGACTAAGATTGAAAATATTTTTGTGTTTTTAATTTCATTCTCATAGTTTTGTAGTTAAGTAGAGATAAAAGGTGGGTACTGGAGAGCTGCATTAGATCCTAAGATCTAGGTGCAGTGCTCTCAGATCCAAAGCTCCTCACTGATGAGGCCACAAGCCAGAAACTAGTCTGGGGATATTGGATGAGTAGGCATTGGGTAGGGATTTTATGCTCAAGCCTTCTGGCATTCATTGATTACTCTGGTTGGCACAGGTTGGCAATACAGTATGGAGAGTTTTGCTTTGTTTTTAAATACAGATTGGTGATTATTTATCTTTTCAACATGTGTGTGATCAAATGTTCCAGCAGTATGAGATAGTGTGGTTAATTGAGGGTCATGTAAAAGTCTGAGTTCAAACCCCTATTATTACATATTGGAGTGCATGTATGAAAAAGACTGTACTGTGGAAAAAATTCATATATTGAATTACAGTGCTGTAAGGTCTGCCCATCCCTTGTATATGTATGTAAATGTATTATATGCGGTACAAGAAGGGGCAGAATGACTTATGGTTAACATGGGTAGGATGAGAAGGTTGGTACCAATGTGGCTTTGAGTGTTCCATCATCAGATTTTCAATGAAATGGACAGCTGAAGAGTTGGGGGTAGAGTGGATTGAAGCCTGTCTATTAAAGTATGAAGGTTGGCTATCTTAATATAAGCTGAGCATTGATTGTATATATGTGTGGAGATGATAATCTGGACCAACTGACGAGTGCTAGTTTAGAATGAAATATGTATATTGGTGATTATTTATCTTTTGGACATGTGTATGATCAATTGTTTCAGCAATATGAGATAGCATGCATAGTTGAGGGTCGTGTAAAAGTCTGAGTTCAAACCCCCTATACATTACAAATTGTTAAAACAAATGTAAAATGACCATTTATGTATGCTATCTCTACTCTTACAGAACAAATCTAATAGGTGATATTATTAAGACTAAATCTCAAATCAAACATAGATGTAAATAAAGTCTTTTTAATATTAACTAAACATTAAACTTCATGCAGTAGAGAGAATTTTTATTCCTATGTAAATTACTGTGGATTAATAATATATAATTGAATATGAAATAACTACTCAATACAGTATTTTAAATTTTACATAATCATTACAATAACCACTTTTCCAAAATGCTTTTAGTATCAATTTTTCATCCTCCTAAACCACTGAGGAAATGTATACTATATAAATCAGAGATAGTATAAACAATGATTCATTATATATTTGCTTGACAATTTAAATAAAAGACTGATGTATTGATATTAGCAATGTTTTGGTAAGATATTTTCTGCAGTATATATAAACTGTAAATAAAAAATATATAAATGTTTTGGTACACATTAAAGTATATATTTGTCAACATTATAAATAACTACAGATTTTTAAAAAAAAACATCAATATATATGTATATATTTGAAAACCAGGCACTCTTCACAAACCTGGAGCTTAATTGTAAATATAGGGGATTTGAACTCAGACTTTCAATTACCCACCAACTTTCCACCCTATTTCATACAACTGATACACATGACCACACACATACATATATGTTTGTGGTCATGTGTATCAGTTGTATAAGATAGTGTAGAAAGTTGGTGGCTGCTTGAAAGTCTGAGTTCAAATCCCCTATATATGAAATGTACATCAATAGGTTTATTTACAGTGCCAAGCTTTATTACATTTTTTAATTAGCAACTTAATGATAATTAAATTACTGATAATTTATGGCTCACCTCTACTTTTTCCAAATGCTTGAACTTAAAATATATTTCTGATTAGCAACTACTTGATACTTTACTTTTATATACTTCATATAAAAAATTTTAATCATTAAACTTAACTTTTTTTTAGACCTGTGTAAAATTAAAGAATACTGATAAATAATATTACAATAAAATGCCCTGAAATGAGGGCTTCTATAATTAAAAAATACTTATTATTAAATTAAGATATCTATAACAGAGGAAAACGTGGTAAGAAAAACATTTTACCAAGTTTTAGTTGTCAATTTAGTTCATTTGTTTATATATTTATCAATAAAAATATAATGTAAATATTTTTAATTATTCTACTGCAAACATATAACAAATTTAACCATATAATCCTGAAATTAGAAAGCTATATAATGTTGCAAAAAACCCAATGAAGTAATCATTGATGTGTCAATGAATGGGAATGTTGAACCAATTTCATTGGCTGATATAGAACATGTGCACAATATATATCAGAGATCCTGAAAAGCACAGTTAAAAACTTAAATTAAGGCCATCAAGAAAATTATATAAAAAAAGTGAAAGTAATTTTTATTAGTTTAAATGTATTTATGTTTTTAAATGATTATTGGACAAAATGTAAGACAGAAACAAAATTTAGAATATGGTGATTAAAAAAAAATCTTCTAGTGAAAAAGTATAAGTTTTTGAAAGCATAAGTTTGTTTATGTTTCAAAAGATCAACTTAGTTGTCAGTATGAACCAGAAATTAAAATTAAAATGTAGGACAAAAAAGAATGCCAAGCAAGAAAGCAAAAGTTTTGTAATTAACAATATATGATTTTTTAATTAACATGTTTATTTTTACCTTATGCTTTTAAAAATAGAATTTTATTTTTCATTAAAATCAAATGATAAATTATGTACTACAATTCATTTTATATGTATTTTTTTAATATATATATTTTTGATTTTGTGTCATTTTTTTTTCTTTACATGATTATTTTTGGTGGTAACATTTCCCTGTGCTATGGAACTGGAATAGACAATATAATAAATAACATTTTACAAACAACTATGTTTACAATAGCGCATACCACTATAATTATTTTTTTTTATTAGCTAGAATATTTGTTTATACAATAATTGATCTTTTTTTACAATCTTCTCACTGTATGAAGTTTAGATGTTAATTTTTTAGACTGATTATTGACTAAATACAGCAAGGAAGACCTCATTTTTTATTTTAATAAAACTTCTACTCTATCTGACTTAAGTGCTAAAACATCATAATATGTCTAAAGCAATTAACCATATAATTACACTTTTCTTTAAAACATAATTCTCTATATCAATATCTCCACACATCATTTAAATCAGATTTTACATAATGTTGCTTAATAGCAACATTATATAAAAACTGATTTACATGGGGTGTATTAAGCATTTTGTTTTTTCTTCTTTAATATTATATATTAGTTAAATGGATTATTGTTCAAGAGTTTACAAAAAGTTTGAGTAAAACCACAATTGTTAAAACTTGAAATTTAGTCTGCATTCTACTATTATACCTCTTTATTTACTAGATTAAATTATTTGAAAAAAATATATAATTTTTGAAAATTTTACTTTTTCTAACTGGAAATGATAATCTATGTTCAACGTTTTACTTGAAAATAATAATTATTATTATTCAAAAAATAGTGAAGATTCACTATGCTAAAAAGATATAATTTTCTTCTTCTTCCTTTTCCTATGTATTGATATCTACTTTTGCATATACTATTTACAACTTTCTTAAACACTTTATCGATACTCTTTATTTATATCAAAACTAACAGTTTTGATTGTCCTGCAGTCATCATCAGAGCTACAATATTACAAATATATAATTATATAATTAATACACTTATACACATTCAAATACATAATTAAATACACAAAATAAACAAAAATATACATTTTAACATTACCATTATAAATAATAATAATAATAATAATAATAATAATAATAATAATAATAATAAAAATAAAAATAATAATAATAATAATAATAATAATAATAATAATAATAATAATAATAATAATAATAATAATAATAATAATAATAATAATAATAATAATAATAATAATAATAATAATAATAATAATAATAATAATAATAATAATAATAATAATAATAATAATAATAATAATAATGGTGATGAATATGATGATGATGGTCAGGTTAAAATGTATATTTTTGTTTATTTTGTGTATTTAATTATGTATATGAATAAGTGTATGTGTTTTAATTATATAAATATATATTTGAATATTGCAGCTCTGATGATGACTGCAGGACAGTTGAAAGTGTTAGTTTTGATATAAATAAAGAATATTGATAAAGTGTTTAAGAAAGTTGTAAATGGTATGATATACTGAAAGATTATAAAATTATAACTCCTTTACAGATTTGTAGCTTAGCATTGCTTTCAACCAGGCTGGTATATTTGCAGCACTATGATAGGTATATAGAAGAGAGAACATGCCTATTTTAATGCTATGAACATAGCTAGTCTGTCCTAAAGCAGTGCAGAGCTGTAAATCTGTAAAGAATAGGGCTACTTCTTACTGTTGAATTACAAACGAATAAGCAAAGAAATAAAATAGATTGAGTTATTATTATTATTATTACTGCTATTATTGTGACTACTACTACTACTACTACCAACTATTACTATCACTACTATTTCTATTATTACTACTACTGTTATTATCTTTATTATTACTACTACTACTATTACTACTACAGTTACTACTACTATTATTATTATTTCTAATACTGTTATCAATTTTAAAGTTAACATTATTATTATTATGCCTAATTTGTTACAATTATAATATGTTATTATTTTGATAAGAGATATATAACAAAAAAATTAAATATAGATTATACAAATAATGGGGAAGATGGAAATTAAGGGAAATGTACAGATATTTAAAAAAATTATATCAGTATATGCATATTTCAGAATATATATATATATTGTAACGGTTCGTATATGCACACATTGCGTGTTTGTGTATATACGAGTTACATGATGTACTTTTTTTAAAAAAATAATAAAAATTTAAGATTTTGAAATAGAAAAATAATATAAAAAAAAATATTTTATTTCTCATATGCCATAGCATCAGTCAGGAAGCAAACCCGCTAACCTGGGACAACTGCTTGTAAAGCAGCTGTCGCTGACCTCTCGATCACCAATGCTTGACTAATAATATCAAGAATTAATAGCTTGAAAGACTAGAAGTTAAAATAGAAAGAAAATTTAGAAATTAGTTATTAATTATAAGTTATCTTTTTTTTTAAGTACTTTTTTTTTTTTTTTGGTATAATTCTGCCAAACATACTCTTTGTAAAAAAAATACTAAAATAAGTTGTACAAAACTAATCAGGTTGTGAAGATTAATATTCCAGACTGATTAATTGAACAATATAGCTAATTTCAGATAAATTGAAATAAGAAAATAAAGGAATGTAATTTTTAATTAAAAGATCCAATGTATTGATAGCGTGGTTAACACTCGAGCAAAGAAGGGATCAGAGTGGTATAAAAAGCTGACATTCTCTATTGTCGATGATTATTCGATTATTATAGTGAATTATTATTGGAAATGATTAGTTATTGGTATCTTTGTGTTATTATTGTTTAAAGAGAAATGTGTGGCTAGATCCAAACGCTGGTATTTAGCTGTTTTCACCTCTCATCTCCTGTGTGCCATTAGTCAAATGCTATGGTAGTTCACTCTAACTCACTTTCTGCTGATGCTTAAACCCACTCCACCAAATTAAGAGACCCAGACACACCGTAGGACAAATAATCAGGAACCTGCATTGATGTTACTCATACACTTACCAAGAATCTGACCAGATCCGAAGAAAAGATGATCATCCACATACAAAAATCCAAAGAATGTGCATAATCCACTTATGGAAACAGAGACTGTATTCAAATTGCATATGGAAGCCAGAGCCTGTATTTAAACTGTTCATGGAAACCAGAGACTGTGTTCAAACTGCAGATATAAACCAGAAAATGTGCTGTACTTATATCTAGGTAATTATTATCCGTGATGTCATTATTAAAACTTAAAAATTTAAATTCTAGTATTAAAAGTTAAAATCTTGCCCTGTATAGAACTCATAAGCATGCATATTTGTTAAATGCATAATATCTCTTATATGTTTTATATTTTATTATTTTTCTTATTATTATTATTATTATTATTATTATTATTATTATTATTATTATTATTATTATTATTATTATTATTATTATTATTATTATTATTATTATTATTATTATTATTATTATTATTATTATTATTATTATTATTATTATTATTATTATTATTATTATTATTATTATTATTATTATTATTATTATTATTATTATTATTGTCTGTAAATAAACTGATGTAAATTATTAGTGCTGTTTACATATGTTTCTCTCACTCTCTCTATTTATCTAAGTAAATGTATTGCCGGTCTCATGTTTAAGATCTAGCCATGGGTCAAGTGCTTGACATTTCATGGATTCCAGTGTAAGTATTGGATGGTGCCCTGGGTTTAAACCCTTTATAAATAATCCCCATGAGATGTTTCACATTTTATGCAGCAGGAGAGAGTTACCTCGGTCTGGAAAGATGCCCATTGGTTTAATATTTTATTAAATCTCAGTCTGACTTAATATAAGTAGTAAAAACGTTTTTATATTTTTATGTTTGGGGGGTGTCTCGTTAGAATATATATATATTAATAGTAATTATAAATATGCGACTTTGTTCACATACGTTAGTGAAGCTATAATTATAATATAATGTGTAATATGTCAAAAATGCTTAGCGCTTTCGAGATTTAATGTTCAAATCTCATACTCATAGCTTTACAAGTGAAGACTGTTGTGATTTATTATACACATATGCAAATGAGTTTGAATTTTTAATTAGTTAGTCCATTGTTTGGAGAGAGCAAAGCATGCCTCTCTTCTATTAATGGCATGAGATCATTTGCTATGTAAAAAGCTTCATTTACTTTTCTTTTGGCATCATTCTTCTCTGGGCAAATTACTTGGGCAGAACTGGGTTCAAACATGTGGCCTGTACCTGCTTGGTGGTCCCAGAAGATTGATGTTCCTTCATTTTTATTTTAACCCTGTTGTATGCATACCTGTGTTGGTAAATTCTTGTATTGAGGTTAGCCAGAGTCTCCCCATAGTAAGATGCCTGGCAGCCTAATTTGCATATATGTACAATAAATCACAACAGTCTTCATTTGTAAAGCTATGAGTATGAGATTTGAACATTAAATCTCGAAAGCGCTAAGCATTTTTGACATATTACACATTATAGTATAATTATAGCTTCACTAATGTATGTGAAAAAAGTCGCATATTTATAATTACAATTTTTACTGGTGAAAAAAAAAAAATATTATATATTAATAGTAAAGAAAATCAAGTCATACATCACATGACTTAATTTAATAAGCTTGTACTATAAATGTAATATATCATATGATAACAATAATTTTTTTTTGGAAATTATAGTATTGGAAAGAGAACTCACAGAGGTAGCTGACTTTTACACTTTTGTAAGGAGAATGGGATTTGTGATTATAACACTTGTTCTAAAAACCACATTAGAAGATTGTATACTTAAAAAGCTCCAGGTGATAGAGAATAATTCATTATATACAGATTCAGGATAGATGCAAGAATTCTATTAAGAGTTCACATGCTTTTCTTGATGCTGATATAAACTCTGATCATAATTTGGTTATGGCTAAACTAAAGTTGAGGTTAGAAAGAATTAAAAGAGGAAAAGATATGTGAGGTGGGATTTGGATAAACTGAGAGTAATGAAAAAAGAAAAATTTGGTTTAATATGTAAAAATAAAATAAAAAGGATTATTCAAGATGAGAAATATATTAATAGTTCTGATAAGTGTTGGTATAGAATTAAAAGAGGATTCTTAAAAACAGCAAGAAATGAAATAGGTATTATTGGGATATGGAAATCTAAATGACCTTGGATAACTGAAGGTATGTTAGAAAAGATGGAAGTACAGACAAGCTGGAAGAATGTAAATACTCAGGAAGGACAAAGCACATATAGATAAGTTAATAATGAGCTAAGAAGAGAAACCAATTTAGCAAAAGAAAAACGATTGGAGCAAGAATAATGAGATATAGAAAGGCTTCAGCAAATGAAAAAATGGTCTGATATTTGATAGAATATGAAATGCCACTTGGGAGAAAAAGACTTGGATAGTAACTGAGATTGTAGATAATAATGGAAAGAGATTAACTGATAGCAATGATATATTAAAAAGATGGAAAGAACATTTTTAGTATCTATTTAAAGAATAAAATAATTCATTTATGAACTTAAAATGAAGAAGATATGGAAGTAAATGATAAAGATATGGACATATTGCCAGATGAAGTAATAATGTCAATTGCACAAATGAAGAATGGTAAGGCTGTTCGATTTGATGCAATACCTATAAAATTTTTGAAAGAAATGTGAGAATTTACTATGAAGGAAATAGTTGGTCTTTGCAATTTGATATATAACAGTGGAGTTGGACTGAGATTTTCTTAAGAACTATTAATGATTCCAATTGCTAAAAAGACGAAAGCTGTTAAATGTGAAAAGTATAGAACAAAAAGTTTGTTATCTCTGGCTTCTAAAGTTTTATTGAGGATTTTAACTCAAAGAATTTATGGGAAGATAGTGTGTTATATTGAAAAATAACAGTTTTGTTTTCAGAGAGTGAAAAGTACAAAAGTTGTTATTAATGTTGCTAGAACAATTGCAGAGAGATATATTGAAAAAGATAAATGGATTAGTATATGTTTGGTGCATTTGGGGAAAGCATTTCATAGATTTGTCTGAATAAACTTATGTCAATCTTAAAAGATAAAGGGGTATATTGGAAGGAGAGAAGATTGACTTGGAATATATAAACTAGACAAAGGATAGTAATTAAATTGGGAAATAATGAGACTGATGAAGTGAATATAGAAAGTGGAGTTAGGAAAGAATCCAATATGTCACATGTTCTCTTTAATATTTATTTAGAAGACATATTAAATAATTATTTAGAGTGTGGAGGAACAAATGTCAGAGATAGAATAATAAAATTTATAAGATATGCACATGATATGGCTCTTATGGCTGAAGATAAAAAGTGTCTTCAGAATATATTCAATAAATTGGAAGAAGAATGTATTGAATACTGAATGAAGATGTTGAGAAGACTAAGTGTTTATGGATAAGAAAAAATGCAAAAAGATTTCAAAATGAAATCCATAATAACATAGTTCAACAGGTAAAGATATTTGGGTAATTGATTGATTGAGAATAGAAAAATGAAGATGAAGTTAAAAGTAGAATAGCATTAGCAAAGGAGGCATTTATTAAGAGAATGAAAATATTTTGTGGACCATTGAAAAGAGAATTAAAAAAAAGATTCCTTAAATGGTATGGGTGGTGTATACTAATGTGTGATTGTAAAATATGGACAATGAGTAATAAAATTAGAAACTAATTGAAAGCCTTTGACATATTGACTTGGAGAAGAATGGAAAAAATCAGTTGGATGAATAGGAACCAATTGAAAGCCTTTGAAATATGAATATGGAGAAGAATGGGAAAAAATCAGTTGGATGAATAAAATAATAAATGAAGTTTTAAAAAGAGTAAATGGAAAAAGAAGATTGATTGAGAAAATCAGAGAGAGAGAGAGAGAGAGAAGCTGGATTGGACATATGTTAAAAATTTATAGTTTAATGAAAAATGTTTTGGAGGAAATAGATGAAAGTAAGAAGAGAATGACATTGTTGGGTGATATAAGAGATAAGATCTGGGTAAAAAATAGAATGAAATAGTGAATAAATTGATGATGTGACTACTCTTTGGACCTGTCCATTTGACAGAACACTATTGATGATGATGATCCATTTTCAAAAGCCTCACCTATTTGTTTATATTTATTTTTCAAAAATGTTTTACCAAACATGTATTAATTATTATGATTAAACAATATTAAAATATGAATTATAAGTTATTGTTACCTTTAAAAATATGAATTATAAGTTATTGTTACCTTTAAAAATATTAGTAAATGGCTTATAATAAATAACTTTTTTATGTAAATGATAGCATATGAATGTAAACACATTATGGACATTGTTGTCATTACGTATTTTACAACATTTTGTTACGTTTAGAGTAATGTTACTTTTGAGCTTTTATTTCACTTGTTGTTAATGTTTGTTTGTTTTTTTGAAATGATTAAAATTTAGGATCTTCCAATTGTAGAAGAAGCAAAAAAGCATAGGTGAACTGTAAGACCACACATTGATTTATATTTAGTAGAATTTATGCTGCGTAGACAGCCTAAAGATGAAGACGCATGCATGGCTTCACGCGTGCTATTATATGGATTTCTGATGGCCAACACGAAAAACCCATATTTGTAACACACCTTTGCTATTTATTTTTGAGCAGCTTTTTTATTTGTTATTTATATTAAATTTCTTATAATTATAATCATTTGCAGTCCTGTGTAACCATTATTGTTTTTTACAGTCATATTTAAAAATGATACTAAATACAAAAGCTTGTAATCAACCGTATTATTTGCAAAATTATTTTGATGACCTTGTTAATGGATAATTAAAACAAACATGGGTGGCGAACTTCCGGGAGCACAGCTTCTACAAAAGTATCAAAATAAGTACTTACTGTATCATCTTTTTTATTAGATTTCCCGCCTGTTTTTAATAACAGACTATTAATTTCAGAATGAAAAAAAATTAACTTAGAATTATGAAGAGACATTATAATATTAAAAAATAAGTATAATTTAATATACTTGGAGTTTAAATGAAATTGTAGGGGATTTGAATACATAATTTCAGGTTTCTTTCAGCCATCCACTCTATCACATATAACCAATACACATGACCACATATATGTAACAAATATATAAATGATCTCCAATGTATTTATTACATATCATCACATTTTCAATGGTATGAAGGGGTAAAGAGTTGGAGGGTGGAATAGATTGAAGTCAGTCATTAAATTATTTTAATATAAACTGAGTACTATTATTGGGAGATGATGATGTAAACCAACTGATGAGAGCTGGTTTAGCATGAAATATGTTTATTGAAAATCATTTATCTTTTTCACATGTGTGGGGTCATATGTATTGGTTATATGAGATAGAGCAGTGAAGGGAGCTTTTAAGAGACATTTTGGTAAAAATTCAATATCTCTTGTAACTAAAAGAAAAATCAGCTCTTATAAAAGCTTATGTCTTACAATATGAATTCCTTTTTTGAAGTATTAAAATTTCTTTTCACTTTTTCTCCTTATTTGCATTGATAAATTATATATATAATATACCAAATACTCCTTAATAAACACTTTACTATGCAATTTTAACATATGATTTATTTCCTCTTGCTTAAATGTAGCTCTGATGATGAGTGCAGGGAAGTTGAAACTGTAAGCAAGAGGAAATAAATCATATATTAAAATTGCATTGTAAAGTTATTAAGATATATATGGTATAGTATAAATTCCTCTATGTGTTGGTATATGTAAATGTCCAATTAATAAAAATTGATTCAAAATAAACATTTTGATAAACACGCATGACAGTAATCCTCTATATAAGCATCACGTAATGACTATTGCTACTTTTACTGCTACTATTATCATTATTACTATTAGTATTATTGTTATTATTAAGTGGAATCAAGCTAAAATCATTCCTTGGTGGTCATATGAATAAATACTTTCATAGAATAATTTATCACCCGATTTGTTTTTGCAGGCTAGCAAAGGACAATTTTACTATGATGTAGTTTGTCTATCTCATTGTTTATTTGATTATTTTTATTACTACTTTTTCCAACCAGTTTAATATATTTTAAAAAGTTCAAAATATTTCTGATATTATCTAACTAAAAGAGTTGACTTGGATCAATGCAGTAGTGTGAGTAAAATACTCCTGAGCTAAGAATTCATAGATTGTAGATTAGGTCTTTCATTTATGGAACACAAATTACATACGATTTCCTAAGTAACAGATCATCTGATTATATTACATAAAAAAATAAATAATTTTATATTAGTCATAAATATAAAATATACAATAATGATTATATATATTTTTAAGACAGGCTTTAACATGTATCAAATGCGCTTTGATTTTTTTTTTATAATAGTCAAGCAATATCTTTATTTTGCCGATAAAGGGACCTCTCAAACAATGAATGACTATACTTATTTATGTTGTACAAATGTTTGTTTATATTTTGTGTTTAACAAATTATAATAATTATACAATTATTGCTCTTTTACAGAATTAACTATTTTCACGCAAAAATGCTTCAAATTTACGTCTTATATCTCAAATAATCTCAGGCTGTTGGATTTATAAATCTTTTCAATCAGCGTTTTATATGTATTTTATAGCTTAAAGGATTTTTTTCTCAAAATACTATAAAATCTGAAAAAGAAAGTGAAATAATGTCAGCTTTCCAAATACAAACAACTTGTTAGCAATAATGCACAAATAGACAACATAGATTAATAATGACAAACTGTTTTGAGTAGTATTATTATCCACTCTGCTTCGGGTGTTGCTGGCCTGACTAGCATAGGTGTGTACTCACGCGTTTAAATTTTCGAATATCGAATTTTTTGGCAAACGCTCTAATTAACTGAGCTATTTTGTCAAATGATCATTTTTACATTAAGTCATAATTAGATATTGTATTTTATTCATTTTTATATACATTTATCTTTATGTGTAAATAAATATCATTTATAGAACGCTTTTCATGCCCTACATGGTTTAAGATCATAGTAGAGTGGTGTTAGAAATTAGAGTTAAAGACTTCTGGGTAAAAGATCAATATATCACGTACATAATTCTCAAGCAATTATGCAATTATTTTTATATTATAACAGCAAATCCTGAAAATATGTATAAGGCAAGGTACACCCTTACACTAATTTTTTACCATATTCAATGCTCACTTTATACTGATATTAAATTATTGCTTAGAGAAATAAATGCTTTGGTGATGGGACTTTACTGAAATGTATGTTTTCTTCAATACATTTACTTAAAATTATTTTATATACCCATTTCTCTATTAATTGAATCCTATCACTACCATCATAAAACATAATATAGCATTAATATTAATTAATTCGTAGATTTCAAATTTTATTAATAATATAAAGAAATGCAAATGATATAAATGTACCAAACCATATTACTTCTTGTAACTGATAAACTAAATAATTAAAATTAATATGAGCTATTGCTTTTCTAAAACACTTTTTTTTAAATGAAAAGGTAGTCCTTCTTTCGTGCAATGTTTTCAATTTTTTTACTGATTGCTGAAGAAGAATGATAAATGTTTTCATCAAGTTTTAGTTGTTCATTTATAAATTTACTGGATACATTTCAATATTATTATTATTATTATTGTTATTATTATTATTATTATTGATATTATTATATAATAATAATAATAATAATAATAATAATAATAATAATAATAATAATAATAATAATAATAATAATAATAATAATAATATAACGGTTTGAAAAATATCGTCTTTCTCTAATAATTATAATAGAAATAAATAAAAAAGGAATTAAATTTAAAAATATTTTAAACTGAAATAAATCTGCTTAATATTAATTCAATATTAAATTGAATTTTTAAATAACAGCAGAAAGTATTATAATTAAAAAGAAGAATTTTCATTATGGTTGGAACACCGTGTGGTTTATGTGAAGGACTTATATTTGGTAAGCAAATAAGAATTAGATGTATTATATGTAATAAGAAATTTCATGAATCTTGTGTAAAACGTATTGTAACATTTAAAAATAAAAATGAAGAAGAATTAGATTGCTATATATGTGAACAATGTGAAAATGACTCTAATGTCAAAAACAAAATGGAGGATATTAAAACTACTTTAGTTGATTTAGAAAAACTAAAAAATTCAGTAGAACAAATATCATTAAAGAAAGATATTAATCTTGAAACTACAGAAGATAAAATATCTGATGAACTTAAACAAAATAAAGGATTTTATACAATCAAACATTCAACTGTTAAACAAAAAAAAACAAATTAACTAATCAAGTTAAACAAGATACTATTAAAGAAAAAATAATATGTGCTCATTTGGATTCTTCAATCAATTTAAGAGAAATAAGTGGAATTTGTAAAAATATTATTACTCATGAATATCAGAAATATATTGAATGTAATGGTATTTGTGGTAATAAATTTCATTTAAAATGTGTTAACCTAAAAAAAATTGATTTACAATTATTAACCGAAAATGGGAAAAATTATTATAAATGTTTAAAATGCTCTTATAGTGATTTAATAGAACAACAAAATTTAAAAATATTCTCTACTGAATCAATAAATGATACAGAAGTAAAACAAAGTGAAAGTGCAATTATGAAAGATAATGAACATTCTGATATAAGTTGTTGTGATAATAAAAATATTTTAAAGGAAATACTGGCCAAATTAAATGATGTCAATAATTCTTTAATGCAAATTAAAGCTGAAAATAATTTTTTGAAATCATTTATTTTGAAACATTTTGATAAAGTAGAATTCAAGAGTGATGTTGTTACACTTGATAATGATCAAGTTACTTTGGAAACAAAAAAATGTCTTGTATCTACAGGAAATAATTGTGAGATAATAAAGAAGAATATTTCTAATCAAGATAAGAAAGAAAATGATGGGAAAGATGATAACTATCCTGTAATTAAGAAAGTTATTAAGCCTTCATATAAAGATATTTTAATTAAAAATAAAGAAAAACATATTGATAATAAAAAGACTATAACAATAAAAAAAGTTAAATCAAATGTTACTAATGATGTTACAAATGAGAAATTAAATACTTCTGAAGGTTTAAATCATGAAGAATTTAATACTGTCAATTATAAAAATAAAAAATATATAAGAAAAGAAAAGCCAGTAATTGGTAGAAATTCGGATCACATATTGAAAACAGTTAAACCTAGAATGCATTTTAAAAAATATTTTCTAACTAGATTTTCCCCAATGACTTCAGCAGAGGAGATTAAAAGTTATTTAGAAACTGCATTAAATATTTCAGTAGTATGCCATTAAATTTTATCTGTAAGTTTAAAATATTCTTCATTTTATGTTTCTATACCAGAGTCTTATAGTAATAAAATGACTAATGAAAATTTGTGGCCAGAACATGCTGTTATATTGCCTTTCTTTGGGAAGTTAAATAAAAATATAACTGTTAATACGAATGAATTAAATAATAGTGTTTTAAATGGTAGTACATCTAGAATTCAAAAATAATGAATACAAACAATATGTTTACTTGTTATTATCAAAATTCAAGGGGTTTAAGAACAAAACTTCAAGAATTTTATGAAGCAATTTTATTAACAAATTATGATATAATTTTCATTACAGAAACATGGCTTATTGAAGATATTTTTGATTGCCAATTATTTGATAATAGATACAAAGTTTTTAGATATGATCGAAATATAAATATGGCTAATAGAGGAGGTGGCGTTCTTATTGCTATTAAATCTCATTTTGAATGCATGGTATTAGATCTACATACATATGTTGAATGCATTTGGATATCTATTAATTTAGGATATGAAAATTTAATCATTAGTAATGTTTATTTACAGCCAAAAATTAGTATTTTACAGTTTAATGATTATTTTAATATTGTTGAAAAATTGCTTGTAGCATTTAAAGGATCAATTATGATGGTTGGTGATTTTAATGTTCCTAAGTTTATAAATAATAAACATACTTATCTTGATTCTAAATCATTAAGATTATTATCTGCTGTTAATATGCTAAATCTTACACAAAGTAATGATATTTGTAATAATTATGGGATTACTCTAGATTTAGTTTTTAATAATTTTCCATCTAACTTAAAATGCACTAAGTGTAATCAGCCTCTTGTTAAAGAAGATGTTTTTCATCTAACTTTGGATATTGATTGCTTATTTCAATATAAAATTGTAAAACACATTTATAATTTTAAAATATGTTATTCCAAAGGTAATTATTTAAATTTGTACAAAGCATTACAACATGATAGTTGGACATGTGTGTATAATTGCAATAATTTAGAAGATGCTGCTGTTAATTTTCAGAGCAGGCTTACAGAACATATAAATAAATTTATACCTATTTTGAAAATTCATACTTAATATCCAGTTTGGTTTTCTATAGTTCTTATTAAAGGAATTAAGTGCAAATTAAAATTTTATAAAGATTTTAAAATTACTGGATCTTTATTTGACTGGCATAATTTTAGAATATATAGGTCATTTACAAAAATTATTAAAAAAAAAGAATTTTCAGGATTACTTAAAGAGAACTGAAAATAATTTGATAAGGAAGCCAAAAGATTTTTGGGGATGTATTAAATTCCTTATACCAAAAAGAAATACCCTACAAAATGAAAATATAGGATTAGTAGCAAATGACTTCTCATCTTTATTCAATTTAAAAATGGAAGATAATGCTTATAATAATAATGATGATGATTTTACTTATGAGACATTAATTAATGTTAACAATGAAACTCTGAATTTTAATCAGATATCTATAAAATCAATACTTTTATCTATTACACAACTAAAGAACAAAAGAAGTGTAGGAATAGATAACTTACCATCATTTATTTACAAAGGATGTGGACAATTATTGGCTCCTGTACTGAAACATTTATTTGATTTATCTCTAAATTCTAATACTTATCATTCTTTATGGAAAGAAACAAAAGTAGTACCAATACACAAAAAGGGATCTAAAAGAAAGATTGAAAATTATAGACTAATATCCATACTTTATATTACAGCTAAAATCTTTGATAAATGTCTTCTTAAGCATTTATCTAATAATCTTTCCAAATGGCTTCCTAATTATCAGCATGGATTTATACCAGGAAAGTCAATAAATACAAATTTAATCACAATAAATGACATAATTGCACAAAATTTTGATCAACAAAAACAACTAGATGTTATATATGTGGATTTAAGTAAAGCCTTTGATAGAGTGAGTCATGAGGACCTGTTATTAAAGTTAGCTGCATATGGATTATCAAAAAATTTGATTGAATTTTTTAAATCTTATTTATTGAATAGGCCTCATTATATTTTCTATAATAATGAATGGTCAAATTGTATTTATCCTATTTGTGGAGTGCCACAAGGTAGTGTATTAAGTCCTTATTTATTTGCAATAATGACTTCAGATTTGCATTGTTTTATAAATAATAAGAATATTCTTTGTTATGCTGATGATATAAAACTATTTAAGACAATTTATAATTCATCTGATCATTTGAAGTTGCAAAATATGTTAGAGTATCTACATAGATGGTGTATTAAAAATGGTATGATTATAAATGCTAGCAAATGTAAAATTGTAACATTTTCTAGAAAATCTGGTAAAAGTTTATATACTTACACATTAAATAATACATATATTCCTCGAGATACTAGTCATAAGAATTTAAGAATATTTTTTTCCACTAATGGATCATTTACAGAGCATGTTTCGTATAATGTAACAAAAGCGCATAAAGTATTAGGTCCTATTTTGAGATTAATTAACAATTTTGAATTAAATACTATATTAATGTTATTTAACATGTTAGTGATTCCAGGACTTCATTATGGATCTGTTATATGGAATGCAGACATAATTTCACATATTAATATGATTCAAAATGTTGAACATAAATTTCGAAAATTAATACTACTTAAAAAGAAATCAGGAAATTTAAGTAATAAGTTATTTAATCATAGACTAATTGCTGACATGATAATATTACAAAAGATAGTGAAAGGAGAAATAGATATTTCTGAGTTGGAGACAAAAATACAGTATAGAATCCCCAAGCTGAATAGTAAAAATACTGAACTATTTTATATACCTCATTTTCATTCAGATTGTTTGAAAAGATCTACACTGGTGAGATTACCAGATTTTTATAATAAACATTTTAAAAGCATTGATATTTTTAATTTATCAAAGAATAGCTTTAAAAAAGCAATTCAACAATTATTGAGCTGTAATAGCAATCAAATGTAAACTTTTTGGTCTTTGTTTGTACTGTATGTTTACATGTTAATAAACAATTGAATTGAATTATTATTATTATTATTATTATTATTATTATTATTATTATTATTATTATTATTATTATTATTATTATTATTATTATTATTATTATTATTATTATTATTATTATTATTATTATTATTATTATTATTATTATTATTATTATTATTATTATTATTATTATTATTATTATTATTATTATTATTATTATTATTATTATTATTATTATTATTATTATTATTATTATTATTATTATTATTATTATTATTATTATTATTATTATTATTATTATTATTATTATTATTATTATTATTATTTTATATTAATTTTGACTGCAGAAAGGAGTTTGCTTCCAACTGAAATAAGTCCATTTGAATCTTCTTAGAGGCCTTAAAGGAGCCAAACAGGGCAAATTTTATAATTTCATTCTATACACACATTAGCCAGTGTGGTGAATTTATTGGCTTTTTATATCTGAGTTTAAGATAAGGAAACTCCATGGTCTTTCTTCTTAGTTGCCTGATAGTTCTTAACTGAAATATCAGTTGAGTTTTATTGAAGGCAGAAAGAATGTGTGTATTAGTTCAAATAATGCTTCAAAGCTTCAGGAAATGTTGCAAGAGTTATCAAATAAAAGTAAGAGAATAGAATTAAAGGTAAACATTGCAAAAACTAATTTAATGTTCAATGGATTTTTTCAAAAGAAGGAAAATAAAGATTGATAATGATGAGTTAGAAGAAATTAACAACTACAAACATCTTACTCAGATTACTACTACAGAATGGAATATAACATATAATATTAATCATAGAAATAAATTTGATTGGAGTGCTTTTGTTAGATATAACTTAATATTAAAAAAATAATCCTATGTGCTTGAAAAAAAAGTTTTAAAATAAAAGTGTTTTACTAGTTCTTACTTATGGATCTGAGACTTGGACCCTTAACTGGAGAGCAATACAGAGACTTCAGATCTCTCAAAGAAGTATGAAGAGAGGCATGATAGGAGTAACAAGAAAAGATCAAAAATGAAATAGGTAGGTAAAAGTACAAACTACTGTTGCTGACATTATTGAAAGAATTAAGAGATTGAAATGGAGTTGGGTTGGACATATTGCTAGAAGAGATGATAATAGATGGACAGCTGAAATCTTAAATTGGTTTCCAAGAGATTGTAAATGACCCAGAAAGAGACCACATGTGAGATGGATGGATAAAATAAGAAAGGGTGTTGGAGTGATGTGGAGAAGGGTGGATTGATGAAATAAGAAAGTGTACCATAATGGTGTGGAGAAGAGAAGCCGGAGATAGAAGAAGATGGATCGAAATTGGAGAGACCTTCATCCTGCAATGAATTGATTATGATTGAAAATGGTGATTATTTTTTTGCCAAAGCATAACAAAAATAAATCAAATTTATATCATTTTGCCAGTGATTTATTTTTATTTTAATTTCAAAGCTTTCAGTATAAAAATCCAAATTAAACATATTGTTATAAAATGCAGAACTAGTACTTGAAGTCTATAATCAACTCTTATCCCAGTACTTGTCACTAAAAGCAAACAGCAAAGCATACAAAAGCTACTTCATATTAAATATAAGCATAAAGACAATTTTACAGATGTTCTCACAAACCTTATCCTAATTGGACTAAAATTTTGCAAAAAAATCATCCTAATAGTATAAAAACATTCTGTTATTTAATCCTTGAATAAATTTTAATTCTGTTGGTTTTGGATAATAATTATATCCAATAAATTGAGATTTCTTAACCATAATCTCATTTGTAATAAAATAAATATACTAGCCTAAACAGAATTGCTTCAACACATTGTAGTTGAGATCATTTTTTTTTGATTGAACTTTTTTTTTACTCAGTATAAAACAATATTATTAGAGATGAAAGTATCCAAGGACAAACCTTTTGTAACTGAGTTTGCAAAGAGATCTAAATAAAAGAAGTGCATAGGATTTTGAAGCTTTGCCATTTTATTCAAACAGTGAATATCTGGTCTAAAAACTTGAATTACTTTTTTAAACGAATACATATTTTGCTTTGTTCACTTTTTTAAACTTTATTTATATATGTTAATCAAACTGATACTCTCCTGTAACATCTCAATACATAAAGATATTTTGATATTTGTTTTAAAAAAAGACATGAAAATCAAAAAAATAAATATTATTTCTGGATTTTTCAAAAAATGCAAACATCTCCATGAATGTGTTTTCCTGAACGTTTGTGATGATGGTGTTTTAGTTATATTTATATGTTGGACTATTTCCATTTAGCTGAGTGCTGAATGTCTTTAGAAAAATTTAACTTTATTTAAATATTTCAAATATATATTTCAAATACATTCAACTATGCACAGGTTAGTATATACCCAACATTTTGAGAAGTATTATTCTCCCCTTTTCTTCTGATGTTGCTGTCCTGACATGTGACAGCATTAGCATGAGAATTGAATTGGTGTTTTTGGTCTGACCAGTAACAGAAATAGCATGAGAATCGAACCTGGATCCTTAGATTCTTGGAATATTGAGCAGATTAGTATATGCACATTTTCAGAAGTATTATTCTCCCCTCTTCTTCTGGTGTTCCTGGTCTGACCAGTGACAGCACTAGCATGAGAAGTGAACTGGTGTTGTTGGCCTAACCAGGACAGTACTAACATGGGAATTGAATCTGGATCCTCAGATTCTTCAGTATTAAATTTTAAGGTAATGCTCTAACCAACTGTGCCATCTTGCCAAAGGCAACAGTCAGTAGAAATTTCAAATACTTATCTATGAGATTCCTCCTGGTTTCCTCACTTTTTTTGAAAGAGTAAAATTGATTAGGGATTTTCATACATAGTCACACTAGATTGACTTATGGAATTGTTTGCCATTGCCATGTGAGTGAAAGGGGAGAATAATAATCTGTATATACCAACTTGTGTGCTATTGCTAACAGTTGAATGTATTTGGAATATTTAAATAAAGTTAAATTTTTCTAAAGACATTCAATACCATATTAGATGAGGGAAATAGTCCAACATAAAAATACAACCTCCATGGATATATATTTGTAATGATAATTTTTAGATTTATTGATAACTGATAATATAGGCTGACCACAAACGTTTTTATAGTCACAACAATTACTTTTGCTATATTTTTTATAGCTTGTAATTAGTCTAACACAATGACATGATTCAAATTCAAGCTGGTTAAAATTTTAAAAATGTTTAGTTTACAAATATGATCGGGATTTTTTTCAAGCTTTTGGATTTTAGCTATCTAGCATTGGTCATCAAATGATTACTGAACTATTTACTAGATAACATAGTTTTCAAATTTATTCGGCTTTGTTAAGTGAATGTTGAATATCATTGTAATATGAGTTGATAATCCAGTATTCAAATTCTTGAACACTGAGCACATAATTTATTTTTTTATCTAATATTTATTGTAATATCAAGTTGTAAAAACCTGGGTATTTAGAGTTTCATCATAAAATAATTATGACAAACACAAAATGCGTTACATTGAAGGTCGTGTGACATTCAAATTCTAAAGTCCTTCTAATCAGAAGTAAACAGTCAACTGAGTACTAAACTGGAGATTTATTTCTATTTATTTTTTCTTGTTAGTTTTAAAGCAATATTTCTTAATATAAAAATTACATAGTATTAATAAGTTATATTGATTCAATAATAAAATGTATAAGTGTTTTGAGAAGAAAAACAATTTTAAAAATAATTTGGTAATGTTAGAATGTTCTTTCATAACTTTGTCTATGGAGTAAAGCTAGATTAGATATCAATAACTAAATGTAATCATTAATATAATTTTAAATTATTTCAATCTATTGTGAAAATGTCAAACCTATTGCGCGCACAATTATGATAGCACCTTCCTAATATATCTTAATAATTATTATTAATATCATTTATACTAGAAATTATATCATTTGACTGAACTTTAACTGAAGATGAGTTTATGTAATAATTGTGTGTGTAATAAGTTTGACAACACAATAAATTTAAATATATTTATAAATACTAAGCAAGGTCAATAGAGAGATTATGAACTCAATAAATTGATGAGTGCTGTTTTAGCATGAATTGTATCTTTGGAGATCGTTTGTTTTTTTTAGATGTCTATTCATGTGATTAGCTGTATGCGGTAGAATAAAAGTTACAAATAGCTTTTATCTGCTTATGGAAGTTATGTTAATTTAAAACAAAGATTATGTTCTTGTGATAATAGAAACTTAATACAAAAGGCATTAAAGCAAAATATACATTAAAATTAAATACACAAATAGATAACACAAATTAGTAAATTATACAACATTTCGAGTGGTATTATTTCCCTCTCTTCTTCATCTGTTGCTGACCTGAGCTGAACAATACTAGCTTATATTTCGAACTTACATTATTAGATTCTTCAATATCGAATTTTAAGAGAATGCTCTAACCAACTGAGCTATTCTGGCAATGTTCATTTTTTTTTTCTTTCATTTATTCGTTGAATTAGATAAAAATTATAAATACATCTTATGAATATTTACTACACAGAACTATGACTGCACTCAATAATGATGGTTATGTGATGTTATGCACTATGAACTTTTTTCTTGGAGTCAGAAATCTCTTAACCACTATGCCCAGAGAAACTTGTTAGCTACTTTATCTTCTCTTTCCATTCCCTGTCCTAAGTTTTTCCCATATTCTTTTCTATCCTGCTTCATCCCATTTTCACAACATAATTTTTGTCAATTCCATGACCTTTATATCTACCCCCCCCCATCTTTTCTTCAAACCCAGGATAAAAACCAATAACCTACTTTCTGTATAATCACTCTATCTATATTTATTCTCCCACAAATTCATTATTTGTACCCTTTCTGTTAGAAGGTATTCACATTCAATTAACAAATGCCTAATATTTTTATACCTTCCTTGCACGACTTGAAGTCTAAACCACCCACATTTTTCTATATATGTGTATATTCTCTTATTGCTAAAGATACAGTTCAAGCCTTAAACAATAAACTACTTTTGTTGCTATTATCATAAATTAACTTTCACCCAGTATTAAGTTTACTTTCATATATATTTAAACTCTTTTTAGTATCCATACTAGTTCTCCATCTCTCCAACTCCCTATTCTTTATTAATGCATTTATTCTTCTATCACATTGCTTGTCATTATTACACTCAACAATTCTCCTAACATATTCATCTCACCTTTTATAAAAGTATACCGACATAAATTCTTTCTCCGAATCTTCTGCATACCATATTACCTTTCTCATCCATCTTGTTGCCTGCCCTTTAGTCATAACATAATTAAATACTATTTTGGCTATTCTCTTAATATCCATAAACTGTAATCTACTGAACATTTTTTTGCATATTTCCTATAAAAAAATGACCATCCCATTTCTCATTGAATTGCCTCCTTTGCCATCCACACATCTGCATCTAATTAATGTCTTTCTACTTCTCTTTGTACTTTTTCTAAGTAATCTAATATTTTTTTTATTTACACACAACCCATCATATGTTAACCCTACTATTGCCACTCCCTTCCATACAATTTTAACTACATCATATTTATTATATGAAAACACTCTTAATTTCTTTATCAGTCTTTTTTTTTCTTTGTTTCATTTATCAATTTTTTCTCCCATTCATCCAAGCAATCTCTGATTACTTAAGGTGATTCCCAAATAGTTATATCTATTCACTACACTTAACTTTATATCCCCCAATAAAAATTCTTTGTCTTCTCTTTCCCCAGTATTAATCATCATTACTTTTGATTTCTCTTCACTAAATTTAATCCCATCTCTTCATCCACCCTTGCACATGTTCTCAGCATAACTTCCATATCTTCCATTACTTCTATGCACAAGAAAACATTATCTACAAATAAAAGACCTGATAAAGTATATAATCTCTTTCCACCTACTAATAACAAAACTATATATAGTAGTGCCACCCAGTGTAAGCCAGTTTAATTAATGGATGCAAGGTGTATGCATAAAAGCCCTATCTATTGGTGCTACTGTATGGAGATTTTTCCCACATTATAACAGCTTGTGTAAGGATGGGAAACTGTGATCAGGTTATATTTAGTGGTTTAATTTAATATTAATACTTAATCATGAAAACTACAAGTGAGGTTTAAAACAATGGTAGAGTGGCAGATTCTAAAACTCAAAACATAGGGTTCTTAGCTTGCCTCTCTCCTTTCCAGTGCTCAAACATGTTATGAATTGAGGAACAATATACCTCATTCAATTATTTTATTTAATAATGAAGTTTAATTTGAGTGCACATTATAATCATCGCACTATTGTTAGTGAAACCAAGCTTCATATGGTTACAAAAATATCCGTGAGAAAATGATCATGTTTGAAGAGTTTAATTTTATTTGCTTGGTTGAGAAAAAGAGATTGAAGTTTTGAGAAGTAATAATCTATGAAGCACATAGGATATGCAAATTGCAGAAGCTATACACCTAAAAAATATAACACACAGTTAAAGATGAGTGCTTTTGAGGTTCTGTATCTCATAATCATAGCCATATTGAAAACTGCAGTATTGTTTGTATTAGCCTTACTATATGCAAATTAGATGCAAATGAGTTAGGTTGTCCATTTTTTAGAAGTTTAAATTAGTACAATAGTAAGATCTCAGAAACTATTAAGTGAAAATAATGTATATTGGGATTGGTGTATTGGGAAATATTTTTTAAATAAGAACAACGGTATCACATGACTTTCTCATATGTTTCCAAGAGTGGCTTTTTTCACTCTATCCTAGACTCATTTATTGTAAGCTTGAGTCACCAATGAGCACTAGAATGATAATACAATAAACGTAGTATGGTCAAAAAATCATATTTGGAAGCAGATGAACAAGTGTATAACAAATCATGTGATATTGCTGGTATTAATTTGTCTAGCCAAAGAGTAACAGGGCCTATAATTGTTACAAAATTGAAGTATTTAAAATATGTGAAAAGTGACCTGGTGTAGGAGTTACATAATTATGCAAATGACTTAGTTTGGGTTCAAAACTTTATTCTTTTTTTATTTTATTTCAGGACATTAGCTTGAATAGTATAAAGAAGTAGAAAGGTGGCTGTTAGATTCATGGGTGCATCACTTCCAGATTTCAATTGTTATTTTGGCTGATAAAAGCAAAAGTCAAAAACCAAGCTGGGAAATAAAGATTTTATAGATCTACATCACTGGATATCCATTAATTATTCAAAATTACAATAGATGGCTTGAAATATGATGCAAAGTTCCCTTATTTTTAATGCTGCTCATACGAAACCATTAACTCAATCTATTATTATGCTAAACTTTATCACAAAAAAGCGACCAGAATAATAAGAAGAGTTTTGATGTAGAGATGTTTATACCTTTCTAAAGATTCACGATTTGCGGTTACCCCTAAAATTTTGGGGAATATGTAGGAGTAGAGATGTTTTCCAGAGTTTCTAAAGATTCACGATTTGCGGTTACCCCTACTGGCAACCGGTGCTCAAACTTTTAATGAATTCCTAAGCAACAAACCACCCGATTAGTATTATAAACTGAATAAATTGAAATAATCTATATTTCATTTTAATTATACAAAACAGGTAAATTATTATTTTTTAAACTTCAATTCTCAAAATAAAACGGTATAAAAAGCAACCACCATTAATGAAAATTGAAAAAGAAATTCAATAAGCGAGCTTTTACCAAGAATTTGTTAAAAAAACGATTTTCTTTTATAAACCATTAATAGTCAAATAAAATAACCTTGTTAAAAATAATTGATTATTAATATACAACACCTTCAAAACAATACGATCAAATACTTATTAAGGTTTTATTCTCTCTTTTTTAATAAATAGATATACGATCAAACTTTTTAATCTTTAATTTTATTGGCCAGCTGTTTTTAAACTTTGTTTTCTTAATTATCATAATTAAGTTTTTTTTATTTTTATGTGTCATTCAATAACACGAACTTAACTTGTAAAAATATAGGTAAAAAAAAATAATTAATTTATTTTAATTAGTTGAGTAGTTCCGTCAATTTTATTTTAAGAATTATATTCAATTATGAGGTTTCCCATTATCTCACCTTCTTATCACTATCTCTAAAAATACTATAAAAATCAATTCTGCTCATAAAATGGTGAGGGGGGTCTCTTCTTTATAAATATGATTGATAAAATAAAAAAAATGTCATTACTAAAGTAATTATTTTCAGAAATAATTAAAAGTGTCATTAGGAAAATATTGATTCTGATTATTTTTATTATCTTTAATATAGATCAGTCTAAAACGTAATTTAGTGCTCAATATTCCTTTAAAGAAAACATATCTTTGTAATATATAAAAGATGTGCAATTATATATATGTAATTAGCCTATTCAATCAGTGTACTGAATATTTCTTATATAAGTATAGAGGAATTTGAAGTTAGGATTTTTCAGATTGCATTTGTCCTCCACTCCATCTCAAACAACGGACACACATGACCACATATATGCAAAAAATATAGATAAAACCACGATGGAATCCTCAAAGCCCTTGATATTCGATATTGTGTTCCATTGTTGATTTTTCAATGAAATGGATGGTTGAATAGTTGAAAGGGTGAGAAGATTGAAACCTGCCCATTAATGTTTCATGAATTGGTATCCTAATATAAGCCATGCACTGATCGTATATATGTGTCAGAGATTATGATCTGGCCCAACTGATGAGTTCTGGTTCTCCATGAAATACATATATTGGGGATCATCGATCTTTTTCACATGTATTGGGTCATGTGTGTCGGTTGTTTGAGATGGAGTGGAGGATGAATACAGGCTGAAAAATCCTAAATTAAAATCCCTCATTTACTTATATACATGATAAACAAAAGGCTATACATATCGTATTATTTTAGGCATTGACCTGCTTAGGTATTTTGTTTCTAGTAGTAGGCCCACTGTCACTCCAAATGTTAGCTAAAGAATAAATAAAAAAACCACAAAAATCTTATAACAAGTCGAAAGGGATGTGATTATTTATTGCCAAGTCCCCAACCTTGATGGGAGCAATCGGATTCGGTGAGTATTATCATCTATTGGCTCGTTCTTGCTATTAGATATATGTTATCTAGCTGTATACACTGAACTAGATTAGTGCAGCATAATGTTATATATATATAAAATACATATTTTGCGGGTTCATCCGTGTTAAAAACTTTTAATATCAATATACTGACGTTTCGAAACGTCAGTATATTGATATTAAAAAGTTTTTAACACGGATGAACCCGCAAAATATGTATTTTATATATTTAACCCGTGCAAATCTTCGTTTTAACATATATATATATATAAATATATATATATTAACTTCATCTTTTATAAACCAATATATATATATATATATATATATATTGGTTTATGTTGGTGTTTTGGATAATCCTGGATGATACAAAGATATCACCTTTAAAGTTCATACACTACATTTTATTTTATTAATTAGAAATTAAGTTATAGTTGGCCAATACATTAATAGTACTATATGGCCAGAGTATTAATGATGATCAGCATGTTTCTGTATCCCAGTATTATTTGATTTGTTTAAATATTCTAATAAATTAGCACTTAAGTCTGTGCATCCAGATATTTTTTTAAAATTCTAATGAATCAGCATTTAAGTTTAAGCATACAGATAATTGTGTTGTATTTTTGCCACAAGTTTGGCAGTGATTAGATAATTAGCCTGTTCAAATGCAGTCACAAGGTTGACTGTTGGATTTTTGTTGTTGCTTGTTCATGATGATGAATGATTTAATTACTTTTGTTTAATGCTGGGTGAACTTATTATTTTATTATTTTCTGATCTCTCATTCTCATTACTTCATATTTATTCCTTTTAATTAATCTGTGTAGATGACAACTTATTGATTATTAATCATCCCATTATCACTTGTATTCCATAACATTACAATATATTGATCCATGGAGATGAATGCTCAATTTGATTAATGTAAGATGGAATCTGATCCATTATTTAAAGCCAAGGTGAGGTATAACATTATCTATCTATCTATTCATCTATCTACCAATCAATCAATCCATATTGGTCTGTTCAACTATTCATCTATCTATCCTTCCATATATTTATCATCTACCTCACTGTTTGTCTAATAATAATTGAATGAATTTATTGTTTGGGAAATCATAAGAAATTCAAACTCTGAAAATGCCAGAACAGCAATCAGTCCAGACATTCTTAAGAGATTGTAAAAGACCCAGAGAGTGATCACATGTGAGATGGATGGATAAAATAAGAAAGTGTGTAGGGATGATTTAGAGAAGAGAGGCTAGAGATTGGAGATGAATTGAACTTGGAGAGACATTTATTCTGCAGTGGATTGATAATGGTTGACAATGATGATGATGTATATATATTATTCAATGTTTTCATGGTTATATGAAGTATATAAAATAGTTTTTGAGTTATACTGTGTATTATTTTTGAATATCTCCCAATGTTTCAATGAAATAGCATCTGCCATTGTCAAAGTTAACTTTTCAAAGAAAAAACATTAGATCTCAAACAATAACGAGATTGGGTGTTAGGTTAAGAATTAGATTGAGCATGAAGTAGTTGAGCATTCAAAATATGTGGATTAACAAAATGTTTATTTTCTTCAGATTCACCATTTATTGATTTCTAGTTTGTATTAGAAGAAAGAGATAAAACAAGTAGTTTCCATACGCTGTGCTTCATCAGATTTAATTAAACCAGTTGGTCTTTTTAATACTTCAGCCGACTCCCTCATGGTTCTCTAATCACACTTTTCCAAATTAGAAAGCATTTTAGCATTATCAAAATCAGGTTTGTGACCAATTTCTAGAAAATGTGAAGTAAAAGCTGATGTATTTAACTTCTGATTAAAGGCATTTTTATGTTCATTAATTCTGACATTTTTATGTTCATTAATTCTGACAATAATTTATTTATTAGACTGACCTACATGGCTTTTCGAGCACTCTAAACATGAAATTTCATAAACCCTCTGATATTCCGAAAGTATTCTGTGTTTAGGTTTATGGGAAAAAATCACCATTTTTATTTGCTAGCGAAAAAAGTAGTTTTTATGTTAAAAGTAGATAGTCTTCAACTGATCTTATCAGTGGCTCCTTTAATATAAGGTAAAACCACTCTATAACTAGTAGAATTATCAATTTTATCTTCTTTTTTAGTAACAATGCTATGTAACACCTTATATATGAATGTTTTTTTAAATATTAAAAGAAACTAGCTTTATTGATAACTAAAAAGGAAAAACAATTTACTAAACGTACTTCAATTGATTTATATGTTGCAAAAAATTTATCTAATCGCCAACTTTGCTCAAATGAAATTTTCCTATTGAAGAAAGGTTTTAATTATGTGATGGTTCCTAAACGTATTCCACTTGAAAATATTATTTGCAATATAGAATCTTCTTTAAAAAATATAGACTTACACACTGCTAATCTTATTATATTTTAAGTTTGTGACATCATAAAAAATATGAAACCACCAAAAAGTAATTTACCTAAAGGAGAATTTGTTGCACTTCATAATTTAAAAAAAAAGACGATTCTATTGTAATTATTCTATCAGATAAAGGTAATTCGACTGCTGCACTTACTCATTTAGATTATAATAGTAAAATTTTAAATTTATTAAATGATGGTACTTATAAAAATATTGTTAGAAATACTCTGACATATTTAGAAAAAAAAGACAAAATGACTTATAAAATGTTCCAGTATAGATGAGGCTATGAAATTTAAAATTTCTCCAAGCGAAGGGATTTCATTATATTCTAAATTTTTTGGTTTACCTAAAATTCATAAACCTGAGATACCATTACAGCCTAATGAGTGTGCTATAGGTTCTTTCACACATGCTTTGGCTAGATATTTAGCTCAGTGCTTACAACCATTAACAGATAACAATCCATCCGGAATTAATAATTCAAGTCTTTTTATTTCTGTAATTAAAAACTTAATGTTTCTTCTATGTGTAATAGTATTCCTGTTAAAGAATAGCTCAATACAAAAATTTTCCTGATTTTATTATTACATTAGCAAAACATTGCCTTAAAAATACATTTTTATTTATGATTTTCAAAAGTATAAACAAATTAAATAACTTTCTATGGGATTTCCACTATCACGTGTAATTGCTGATCTCTTCATGGATAATTTTGAAAGCTAAATATTAAATTCAATTACTCAGAAACATTCTATTTGGTTCAGATATGTAGAGAATATATTTGTTATGTAACCTCATGGTGTTGATGCTTTGAACTGGTGTCTTGCTTTTCTTAACGATTGGCATCCTAATATTAAGTTTACTATAGAAGTTGAAAATAAATCATTTTCTTTTGTAGATGTTTTGATCGCAACAAAATGTGATTATTCCTTATCAATATTATTTTTGATGCAAACAGACATTTTAATTTTAGGTCTCATCATGAACCTGTGAAAATATTTTCTGTAGCAAAAAAATATTTTTATGAGAGTTTGTAATTTGTTGGATAATGATCAACTTACTTAAGAAATAGAACTAACAAAAATATTGTACTTTCTAATGGTTATAATAAAAATATCATATATAAGAGATTATATAGGATTGATACTAAAAAGAAGAAAGAGGAACAAATTGATAGTTTGACTACTTATAGAGGAATTTATTTTAGTCTTCTACTGAATTTTAACCTAAAGACTACTTTTTTCATTAGCAAAAAATTGCTGATTTTTTCCCATAAATCTAAAGTCAGGGTACTTTTGGAGCACTAGAGGATTTATGAAATTCCATGTTTACAGTGCTTAAAAAACTAAATAAGTCAGTTTAATAGATGAATTAATGTGAGAATTAATGAACATAATGTCTTTAATCAGAAATTAAGTACATCAGCTTCTACTTCACATTGTTTAGAAATTGGTCCCAAACCTGATTTTGATAATGCTAAATTACTGGCTAATTTGGACAAGTATGATTTAAGAACCATGAGGAAACCAATTGAAATATTAAAAAGACCAACTGGTTTAAATAGAATGGATGAAGCACAAATTACTCCAGCCTTTTGGAGACGATTTAATTTTATCATTTTTTTAATAAACTTGATATCAATTAATGGTAAGATTGAAGAAAATAAACAATTTATTAATCCACACTATTTCATTCTCAATCTCATTCTTTATCTCACACTCAATTCATTACTATTTGAGAACCAATAGTTTTTCTTTGAAAAGTTAACATAGACAATGGTGGATATTATTTTGTCAAAACATTGGGAAGTAATCCAAAATAAAACACATGGTTTAATCCAAAAACTATTATATATATATATATATATATATATATATATATAGTATATATATATAATAGTTATATATATATATATATATATATATAGAGAGAGAGAGAGAGAGAGAGAGAGAGAGCTTGCAAATAAGCTCTTAACAAGCTTTGCAGAATATCCACAACCCCAGACCAGTTTCTGCTACTGGCTTCGTCAGTGAGGTGCTAAGATATTCAAGGATTAGATTAAAATACCAGAATAAGCCCAGCACTTTATCTACTAGATAACTATTAGGTAGAAAATCAGAAATTTTCAGACATCCATGTCTTCCAATCCAACTATCTAACTTAAATAGCCATATGGGACCGAACCAAGTTCAGATACATCACACATTAATAACTTCAGCAATATAAAAATCACCAAAGTCTTAATAGCAAAAAATAAAATTACAAAGAAATCAAATCATATGTCACATGATCTAATTTAACAAGCTTGTATTGCAAATGTTATATATAGAGCTCACAAATAAGCTTAACAAGCTTTGCAGAATATTCCCAACCCCAGACTGGTTTCTGCTACTGGATTCTTCAGTGAGGTGCTAAGATATTTGAGAATTAGATTAAAATACCAGGACAAGGCCAACACTTTATCTAATATATAACTATTAAGTAGAAAATCTGAAAATTTCAGACATCCATATGTCTTCCAATCCAGCTATCTAATTTAAATAGCCAGTAGCAGAGATGCATCTGGGGTTGGGGATATTCTGCAAAGCTTGTTAAGAGCTTATTTCTGAGCTCTATATGTAACATTTGTAATACAAGCTTATTAAATTAGGTCATGTGACATATGACTTGATTTCTTTGTAATTTTATTTCTTGCTTGATCCTTGTGAAATTGATTGTGTGGGAGTAAACACTATTGGGTTTCTACTACTAAGTGTGAGTTGTATCTCTTGGTTGAGTAAGGGATTTATGATGATGTATAGTAAGGTGGGTGGAATTTCTGTATTTGCAAGCATGTTCATTAAGACATCTATTGCAACAGAATCAAGCCCTGCCTGCCTGAATATCCAGTTAAATTGCAACTGGGGCATATTTTTTATCTTACTGCACCACACATTGTATCATTTTAAATACAAGTGCATCTTGTGTGGTGGAGAATCTTTCCTTTGTGTACTGCATCTTTGATATCAGGAGTAGTGTGTATGTTTCTATTTCATCTTTGACTATTTTTTCTAATAATTTAATTCCCAATGGACCCATGGAGATAGGTCAAAGGTTGATGATATTTGAAATAGCTGTTGTTGTTATTTTTTGTCAAATGGCACTATTGCTATTGGATATGGTCCTCTACTATCGTATATTTTTGTGATAGGAAGTTAGCAAGGTTGCAAAGGTACTTGATGATAAATTGACTCAAATGTGAAAAAACAAATATGGGTATGTCATTGGTTTCAGAGTGGCAATTGTTGGAAATTTTTTAAGCTTTTCAGCAAATTGTTGGATCTGAAATAGAATATCTGTTTTAAATATTCCAAACTCATCACTGGTTGGTGTGTATTGTTTATATGTTTGAAGTTTTTGCTTTAAATGTTGGTATATGGGTTCCAGAATGTTATGTCCTGCATAGACATTGCTGCTTATTTCACTTGCCAAGGGAACTTTTTGGGTTGAAGGATAACCTAGTGCCCAGTGGATATATCAGTGTGTCCATGTGTGTTATTGGGTGAGACATATTTTTCTTTCTCTGTGGCAATGTATTTTTTTTAATTGTTTACAGGAATTATAGTATAGCTTTGTTAGTTTTTGTATGTGTTGATGGATGTTGTGCATGGGTCTGGTGATTTGGATTCTTTTGTGATCGTCTACTAGTGTCATTAATTGTGAGGGTGATAGTGAATATTTTGTGATGTGATGTGATGTATGTTGAAGGATAGTATGTTGATGAATGATTGGTATTTCTGAATTGGATCTTGTGACATAGTTGATTATATCTGGCATGATGTGTCATGAATGATTGGTATTTCTGAATTGGATCTTGTGACATAGTTGATTTTATCTGGCATGATGTGTCTGCAAATAGGAATTCAGTAGTGGTTGTTTGTATAGGAGTCTGATTGTTTTTTTCTAGATAAATGAATGTTATTTGGAACTCTGAGAAATTTATTGTAATGGTTTGTGTGACATGGTCTGAAAATGGATATGGATTGATTTGGAAGTTGATTAAGATCTAAAGCATTGGTGTGTTGTAGCATAGATCACTAAGTTTGGCATGCCACTGATTATAGAATGTCACTGAATCTGCAGCAACAAAGCCCTGAGCGCTCATGAATGGCAGGTTTAATTGACATAATCATTATATATTAAATTTTTCATAGCTTAATTCGAAATTAACCATTAATATTGGTGGGTTGTGGCTGGTTGCAAGATGAGAGTTTATTATGAGAATTATATGTGCTATTATGCTGAGACCTAATGGTACGTTCACAAAAATAATGTTGAGTGTGGTAATTTGATTCTGGAATGTACTGATTAGGAAATGAGACTCAATGTAAATAATTTTGAAGGTTGAAAAATTTTAGTTTGAGTTTAAAAATACGCCTGTGCCTGCTGAAGGTGATAATATGTCCATAGAGTATGTGGAAAAACCTTGGTTGTCTAGGTATGTGGCTGGATTAATTTGTGATGTATTGTAGATTTTGGTTTCTAGAAATCCTAGTATTTGTGGTTGTATGAGCAGGTATATGTTCACTATTGAATTAATGCCTCTGACATTCAGCACTGCTATTTTAATTTTCATTAACTGTATAGCTGGAATTGGTTTTTTATTTTTTGTTGTGGTTATATTGGAGCTTTACATTGTGTATTTTCACTATTTTGTTTTATTTCCATTTGGTTTTGATCTGTTTTGTTAGCTTTTGTATCATTCTTCTGATTGTATTTTGTTTTGAGTGTTTGTGTGCTTGTACTTCTTCAGTTTGTGATTATGTGGTTATTAACTGTTTTTTGAATAAATTTTTGATTATTTCCATTGGACTTAAGACTTCATTTATATAGACAATGATTGGTGAATCAGAGTAATCATCATCTGTCTTCACTTATTTGATAGCTTTTTTTTGCAGGTCTCCCAGGCTTTCTCTTTCTATTTGGACTTGGTTTGTTAGTTGCATTGTTTTTCTAGAGTTGCTTAGTGGTAAGAGTGTCTCCATAATTTCTCTGGTTTTCTTATTGTAAATAGTATGTTGTGTGATTTTATCCATCACACAGTCAAATTCTGGCATATATACATTTGTTTTAGTTGTTATGTTATTTTTTGCTTGGCTTCTGCTTTCTTTTTGATCATGTTCCTTGGTTTGGAGTTTTGTAGTTTTATAAGGTCTAAGCTTGATATCTCTGCTTTTTTGTTGTCATTATTTCTTTGTATAGTTTGTTCACTGCTAATCTTGAGAATGGCTACCTTTTCTTTTGTTTGATATTAGTGTTGATGTTTTGTTGTTTTTGTGAGTTTGCATTTTGATTTCTGGTTAAGTTCTAGTGGTTTGCACATTTTGCAGTAACACAGCCCCTTTTTTTACTGACATGGCCCCTTTTTTTACTTGAGTAACACTGTGATTTCAGACCTCTAATATATAGAGTGAGCAATGCTTCCTGATCCAGGATTTGTGTTGGTATATTATCTGTATCAATATCTGGTTGCAATTTTATTCTGAACTCGTAAGTATTACTCATGATTGGTGTTGGGGTGTCTTTCTGATATACTTCCAAATGGTTCCATCATCTTTTGGAAGTCTTGTTTTTTGTATCCCAGGTATGTGTTCTTAATTATTCCTGAAATGGTATTGTGATAGTTTTGGTCTATAGTGATCAGTGTGAAGTTACCCAATGATTTGATTTTTCATTGAAATCTCTCTTTTGTGTGATTTCATAAAATTCCAGTATTAAGTACCAGTCATTGGGATGAACTGCAATCTGTTGTATTGTGGCCCAGAATCCATTTAATGTTATTGCCTCATACAGCAACTCTTTTGGGAATTTATATAATGAAATGTCGCTGTCTGTTGCTGACAACACCATGGACTTGGGGGGAAAATCTCTTGAATGCTGCAAAGAGATGCTTTGGTATGGATTTATTTAATAATGCAGTTGTGGTGTTCAATTTTTCTTCATTCCAGACAATTTTTACTGGATTTTAATTTACCTGTTTTCCAATTTCTAAATCATTTATGTCACTATCAGTTGTTTTCCTATATCTATGATTGATCTTTTGAAAGGTGGTTGAATTGCTTTTTTTATCTGTTTGCTGATATCTGAGCTAAAATGGCTTGTTTTTTTTCTTTTTTATGGCTTTCATTGGCAATTTTCCTGTCGTTAATTAGGTCATGTGATATTTGATCCTCCATGCTTGTGTTGTTAATTTGTTGAAGTTGGTTTTCAATTTAAAAATTATCAATTAAATTCTGCTTATTTTTTCTTTTAGTTAATATTAGTTAATTTAATATTAGAATTTTTGATGTTATATGTATATTTTACTTAGTTTCTGATGGTTTTTATTATCTTTTTAATGGTTTGAATGTGGAAAGCTTTTATCTGATCTGATGTGATGTGATGTGATGTGATGTACTGTGGTTTCTCCTTAAACAAAGTCAAGAATCTCTCAGCAATTATGCCCAGAGAAACCTGTTAGGCACTTTATTTTTCATTTCCCACTCTTACATTTTCCCATATTCTGCTCCCCACAACATAATCTTTGTCAGCACTATAGCCTTTATATCTAAATCCCCCTTAGATTTTCCCAAACCCAGCATAAAAACCAATAATCCACTTTCTGTATAATCACGTTTTTCATATTTATTCTTCCATAACTTTATTATATGTAACCTTTCTCTTTTCAAGCATTTACATTCAATTAACAGATGTCTAATATTTTCTATTCCTTCCTTACACAATTTACAGACTAAATCACCCATATTTTTTCATTTACATGTATATTCTCTTGTTGCTAAAGATCTTATTCAAGCCTTAAACAATAAAATACTTTCTTTACTATTATTATATATTAACTCGCACCTAATATTCTGTTTACTTTTATATTTAAACTCTTTTTACTCTCCATACTAGTTCTCCATCTCTCTAATTCCCTATTCTTTATTAATCAATCTATTCTTTTATCCCATTCCTTTCCACTATAACACTCAACAATTCTCCTAACACAATCATTCCATCTTTTGTACAAATATACTGATATAAATTCTTTATCCAAATTTTTTGCATACCACATTACCTTTCTCACCCATCTTGTTGCCTGCCCTTTACTTGTATCCCAATTAAATACTATTTTGGCTATTCTTTTATTATCCATAAACTGAAATCTACCAAACATTTTCATTTTACTTTTTGCATCTCTCATATAAAAATTTGACCATCCAATTTCTACTTGAATTGCCTCCCTTGCTGTTCATACATCTGCATCCAATGCATGTCTTCCTACTTCCCTTTGTACTTTTTCTAAGTAATCTAATACCCCTTTACTAACACATAATGCATCATTACCATATGTTAACCCTGCTACTGTTAACTCCCGTCCATATAACTCTAGCTACATCATATTTATTATATGAAAACACTGTTAATTTCTTTATGAATCTCTTTTTTTTTCTTTGCTTCATTTATCAATTTTTTCTCCCATTCATCCAAACAATTTTTCTGATTACTTAAAATAATTCCTAAATAACTATATCTCTTCACCACCCTTAACTTAATATCTCCCAATAAAAATTCTACATCTTCTCTTTCTTCAATATTAACCATTATTATATTTGATTTTTCTTCACTAATTTAATCCCCATCTCTTTACCCACCCTTTCACATATCCTCAGCATAACTTCCATATCTTCTCTTTTTTCTGCACATAAAAATAACTCATCCACAAAAAAAAACACCTGACAAAATATATACTCCCTTACCACCCATTAATCTCTATCCTTCTTCTTAATCTTTCTATTGCTCTTTCCATTTCACTCAAAAACATCATAAACAAAATAGGTGACATAGGGCATCCTTGGCCTAATCCCACCCCATTTTTAACTTTAACTGATTCTATATTCCCTAATTGATATATATAGTTATTATTTTCATTTAATTTTTTAATAGTATCCACTAAAGCTTCATCCATTCCCAAATTTGCTAAACTTATCCATAATCTATTTCTAGTTACTCTATCATATGCCTTCTCTATATCTATAAAACTAATATATATATATATAACTGTTTACTTGAATTCCTACTCATATCCATAAGTTGTGTAATTACAAATAAACTATCTCCTATATGCCTATCTAATTTAAAACTTCTTTGCATTTCTCCCATTACATTATTTCCTTCCATCCATTGTACAACTCTTCTAGCCACCATATATGAGAAAACTTTATATAAAACTAATGTTACCACTATCATCTATAATTATTTAACTTTCTATGATCCTTACCCTTTCCTTTAAATAATAATCTTACTTTTGTATTACTCCAACTACTTGGAAAAACTCTATTCTGTGCCATCTTATTAAAACAGGATAATAACTTTACTTTTGCCCTATATCCTAAATTCATTATCATCTCTGCTGCCCATCCATCTAAACCTCTTGCCTTTCCACTTTTCAATTTTTTCTCTACCTCATTCAGTTCATTTTTTGTAAACCTAATATTCCTATTACTATATGCTTTCATGTTTTCTATCACTCTATCTTCCACATCTAACATCTTTTCCATATTCATTACATATCTATTTAAGATTCTCTCTAAAGCTTCTCTATAACTACACTCTATTTCCTCATCATCTAATAATATTATTTCTCTGTCCCCTCTACTACTACTACTACTACTACTACAACTACTACTACTACTACTACTACTACTACTACTACTACTACTACTACTACTACTACTACTATTATTATTATTGTTGTTGTTGTTGTTGTTGTTATTATTATTATTATATTTTATATTATACTGTGCAAATTAAAACTAAAGACTGTAATAAAGTCTTAATTTGCTTTTTACAGTTATTTTTATCATAAACTATTTCCACCTATAACAATCTTAATGTTCTATTATTAGTAGGATTAAATAACATATTTTGTACTAAAATTGTTAAGATCATTAATCTTGTATAAAATTATGTCTATACATATTTTTACATCTATTGCCATGTCGAACATCTCATTATACAATTAGATTATCACCCTAACACTAGTTTATTAAATGAAGAAAATATTCTCAATCTAAAACACAAGATAAAAATTTTAAAAGAAGACAAAAGAAAAGATTGGACTTTTCTTTTAAAAAGACTTTTATCCAGTGCTTTGGATTGAAAGTTTTTTATTTTCTTAATAAACCAGTGTTGGAGTTTTAATCTAGTAATATTAGTTTTATCTTGTGCTTTGGATTGAGAGTATTTAAATTTATTTAATAAACCAGTGTTGGGGTGTTAATCGCAATGTATTATATAATATTAACAACTGAAAATGTATATATATTGTAACATAACAGCTTCACTGCAAATTGGCTATTTTAAATTTTGAGACTATAAAAAAAATTTCGGCTTTGACTAATTTAGTTTTTATAGTTAAGCAAATGCATTTGTCACTTTAATTTGGTTAAAGAGTATAAAATATAATCATTATTATATTCAAATAGTCTCTCATCTTAATGTTTATAAAGAATATAGTAATTATAAAATGTTTCTGAATAGCTTAATAAGCTGATTTTAAATAGACTTCTATAAAAAAAATTTATGGATAAAATAAAAACATATTCATTGTTATTTTTCTTAAGAAATAAAATTGTCAATCATGTAAAGCAAAAGAAACTAGTAATTCAAAAATGGAAATAGATAATAGAATTATAAAATACATTACATTTTTAATTATATATAAAATCAACAATTACTTCCTTTTAAATGCTGTGTGCAAGTGTGTGTGCTTGAAGGATTTGATATTGTAGTATTTAAAACTTTTTTTTAACAATGGTTGATTTTAGTTTGTTAAAAATATGATTGTTTTGCAATGTTTGGCACCATATTGAATTTTTAAAAATTGATTTGAGATCAATTTTTACAATAACTTCAGTTTTAATAATGTTAGAGCAAAATGCTATATACTGACAGAAAATAGAAGAAGTAAGGAAAAATAAATTTAAGAATAGTAGTGATTACTATTAAAAAAGTAACGAAAAAAAAAATTCAATATCCAAAACAATTATTCATTTATTGTTTGTTTATATTTTCTAATTTATCATTAACTAATAATAATAGTAATAGAAAACTATTCAGGAAAGTTTAAAATTTTAATAAAATGTTTGAATGCTAAAAACATTAATTACAATAATGCATGGATCAGCCTTTCTTATATACCTAATATATCTAAAAGAATGAAAACAATTGTGTGAAACAATTACAATATCAGTTTTAATACCCTTCCTAATCTTAATAAAATTTTAAACAATACTAAAGATAAATTATCTCCAAACCAATCTCTGCAAATAGTTTATAAAATTAAATGCAATGTAATTTGCTAAAGAGATTCTTGTGCTACAAGAAGAGCTCAACCTAAATATTGAGATAATGTTCTAAAACACATTCTAAGGTTAAATCTATACTTTTGGAATGTGAAATTAAATCTGGCCATAATTTTGATCTTACTAATATTGATATTGTTTATACTGAGTTAATGATTGAAAAAGAAAATATAAAAAGACATGGTTTATAGTAAATAATATCAACACAATGAACAAGAAAGACCCATGCATAGCATTATCATGTAAATGGCATATTTAATTTTAATGTATATATTTTATTTCATTTATATATTTTTATTATAGTTCTATGATTATGATTGGTCTGGTCAAAAACAATACTTAGATATTTTTATTAAAATTTTAAACTTTCCTGAATAGTTTTCTATCACTATTATTGTCACATTCAAGTTAAGAGGAAAAATATTTATTAAATTACCATTAATTAAGTATAAAATTACATCTACATTGATGTTTTTTTTTATTACTGATAAAATTCTCATTCAAACCCTATATAATACTTCTTACCTGAGATAATTCATAACTTTAGAACTTGCAAAAAAAGAACTATAAGAATTTGCCATATTTTCTTATACCCTAGAAGTTAAAAAATCTCAAGGCATCTATAAAAAAAAAAGATTCTCCCTAATAAAGGAAACAAAATAAATAATTTTCATAAGGTCAATATGCATTTGTAATCTTGTCCATCCAAACTGAAAATTGAAGGCCATTGTCTTTATCAATGATAAAATGAGTCTTCCTTTGTTTTATGTATTGGTTCCCACCAGTTATACTATCTTGTTATATTTATTGTCCCACAGAGATATAATTTAATTGCATATAGCTCATTAGCTACCTGTAAATTTGAAAATAATGTGATCCAAGATATGGCAAAACTATTGACTTCACAGCATGATTACCATGGCATATGCAAAAATCTGGGTTTTATTCTTTTCTTGCATGCAAATTCCATGTGATATACATAACCATTATGGCTAACATCCCACATCCACCACTTGAAACCTCTCTATTGGTTTTAAGAGTTTATATTGCCACATGGTACTATATCCAATAAATTTTATGATTTCTTCATCAACTGCAACTTTTCTGCGCATTTAATAATCATTCTTAAAAATTTACATCACACTGCTCTTTTATAAAGGAAAAATTCTCTATACATATTGCCACTAAGTGCAAGCCAGAGATATCAATGGATGCCAGAAGGCTTGTGCATAAAATGCCCATCTAGTGCCTACTCATCCAATATCCCAGTGCTCTCAGATCCAAGGCTTCTCACTAATGAAGGCCACAAACCAGAAAGTAGTCTGGAGATATTGGATGAGTAGGCACTAGATAGGGATTTTATGCACAAGTCTTCTGTCATCCATTGATTATTCTGGTTATCACAGGGTGGCACTACTGTATGGAGAGTTTTTGCCTACTCTATTAGTAGCACCTTACTTTTAATTTGTAGTTACTAATGAAAGAATACAATATGAACACATTTTTCAAATACTTAGGATAGAATATTTTGTGATGCCTCATGCCACTGATTTGTGGGGTAAGGACCAGAGTTTTATAGGCATTTCTTGAAATATGATTCTATTTGGATGAGCATTTGGTTGCCAGAGACATGACTACCATTGATGAGACGGGATGAAGGAGTTTTCTGTTTCTTTTTTGCCCCCCAGAGCCCATCTGAGATAGCCATCCATCCAGCAATGTTGGCCAGGTAAGTGTAACCTAGAATTTTTTGTTGCAATTATTTCAGCAATCACAACTTGTTTCTGCTTATACTGTGTTTTAAGAAATAAGAGATTGTCTATAGTACCATCACATGAGCAGAAATTTTTAATCCTATGGTGTAGCAGATCAAGCTCATTCATCAGGGTTGTTGACCCTTTATGTTTCTTGGTGTGCTGTATGATTACAGTTTGGAGGATGCCTGTGAAGGCGAACCAGGCCTCCTCTGGATTTATGTTCAGAATGTTAATTTTTTAAAAGATTATGTAGGCATCTGAGAAAACAACTTCCATGGCAGCGGCTTTAGTTATAATTCTGATTATTTATTGAAATCTATGGGAACATAGCAGTGACACTATTAGGGCAAGATGGTCTGAGAAGGGAATGGATTGAAGCTTGGCTTCCAGACCATAGTGCAGCTCTGAGATGAAAAATATCAGGTCAAACAGTATCCTAGAGCTCTTCATGTAGAATGTGTGTGCATCCCCAGGGAAGAAACCTCTGCCATTTATGAAACCCCTGGCTAAGAGATGAAGGTATTTCCATGTGAACATGTCATATTGCAGGTTGAAGTTGTCCAAGAGGATTGTAGAGCCTGCATTGTTTGCAGTAATGAGATTTATGGTGTGTATTATTCTGGAATAGGTAAATGGATTGTTCTGGCAGTATACATAAATTGCAATAAATGCACTAGATTGGTATTCAAGCCTGATTGCAATCAGATTGGCATTATGGTAAAACACTTTATAGGAGGAAGGTGCTTTACTGTTATTAATAATGACTCCTACCCCTCTGGCAGCTGATGTATTAGTAGACAAGAGTGAAGCCCAGTTTTGTTAGTTCTTGTATTATGCATGGGTTGTAATTCAGGTGATATTTAGTCTCTCCTAAGAACAAAATATGAGGAGAGGTAAGATGGAAAAAAGCCTTATCACATATATACAGTCAGGAGAATTAATTCCCCTGATATTGAGACCAAATGATTTTGCATTTGCTCTTATCCATAAAAATTATTGCTGCTTGGTTTTACCGTAAGTGGAATCTTTGATTGAGGGTTGGAATGGTCCTTGAGATCACTATATTCCTGATCTGGAAAGGATGGCCTGTGGTTATCGGCTTGAATAAGCTCTGTTTTATTATTGTGTGATTCATGACTGAGAGGATTCTTGGATGTGCTTTGTACCTTCCACTTTTTTTCCAAGAATAGGATTTATGCTGCAGGGGAGAACTTTAAGCTGTTTGGCTGGGAAGTAGGAGATAAGTGTGAGTCCTCTTCCTCAGAGCAGGCCTTTGAAAGTATGGAAGATTTACATTTATTATTTGCATTAGAACAAAAGTTGATATCCATGTCTGAGTCATGGTCCAAGATGGGAGGTCAAGACCTATTTTTTGTTGGTGTGGGCGCTTTCATCTGGGATGAATGCTTGGAGGGTATTGATAGTTTTGATGCATCCATTATAGATTTAGTGCTTGTAACTGCTGGTTGTTTTGATCTTTGACTTTGGAGTTCTGAGTGCATTGTTGTGGTCTTGATGGTCTATGCTGAGCAATGCATTGTCTGTATCATTGGAAGAGATTGTTAGATTTTTGCATCTGGAAGCCTTATTTGGTCCTTTTGATTTTGAGCATTTCAACAAATTGTCTGGTTTCTGTGAGTTAACTCTGGAATTGGTGCAGTTTACATTTTGATATGCTATTTGAATCTGTTTGCTGTCATTGGATTTGAAGACATTTATGTGTCTGAAAAGTTCATGCCTTCAAATTGATAGAAACGTGTTTTATAAGTGCTGACTTTTGAGTTAGTATTTTAGATCTAGTTTTTAGAGATCCAGCCCTCCACTGAAGTGAGCCATAAGCTTGAAAACAATTGGTCTGGAGATAGGGACTTTCTGATAGAGATTTTGAATTCTTTCTCTTTTGGCAGTTATAAAACAAAGCTTGATTAGGGCTATAGGTAAGCTCCCTCTAGGGAACATTTAAATACAAGCTTAAAAGCAAAATTTATGATTTATTTTATTATATATATATATAATATATATTTATGATTTATTATATATATATATAATAAAAACCTAAAGCTAAACTAGTCAATAAATAATCAAAATTACCCCAAATTTACAATCCAACCAGACTTGCCCAAAGAATACAACCAATGACTTTTCAAGTGTAAAGATGACTGCGTATAGCAATGAAGTGATTGGTTGTGTTTTAGAGGTTTTTTTTTTTTTGGCTAGTCTGGTTGAGTTGTGAATTTGATGTAAATTTGATTTTATATATATAAGAGTTTAAATCTTTGCCATTATTATATATAATATAAAAGTGTCTATATTCTTTGATATTAATTTAAGAAATCATCTATACTTTCAACACCTTAAGGCCATATTCACGATTATCAATACAACCTTTTACTGTTGTAAAAAAGTCTAATTGCTTTCCTTAAGTCATCAATTTTTTATTTTGTGCAGTGCACCAAGCTTCTTTGATTTTTCTCATTCTGTCAAATATTAGATTTTTTTATAAACAAGTTCAGAAATACATAGAGCAAGTCTTTGTCCATAATGGTTTTCATTATTATAAAATAGTGGCATATTTGTAAAGTTAATTTTCAAATTGCTGTACATGAGAACATGATATGTCATTCTCATTCTTAAATTCACTATAGTCTCCTCATAGTAGTTGCATGGGCAATTCAATTTCCTACATTGTAAAGCAAATACAACATTACTATATTTTCCTATGTTATTTTACCTTTTGTATTATTAACTAATCAGTTCAAATTCATAGGTGTTGTAAAACTTACACTGAACTTTAGATGTGATAATATATTGGACTATTTCTATCATATATTTCTATTAATTATATTTATAAAGCACATCTCATTACATAAAGTAATATTTATTAGGCTATAACCTTAAGATTATGCACCTGAAAAAACAATAGTAGAGACCTCTGCAAATTTTTAGCACAAGATTTATTTAAAAGACATCTTGTTCTTGAAATAAAATTGAAGGACTCAGGAAGATTTCAATCAACCATCATACATAAATATATGAACTTTCTACTATCTGTTGCCTTTGACAGAATAGGTAAGTTGGTTGGAAAGTTTACCTTAAATTTGATATTCGAGAATCTAAAGGTTCGAGTTTGACTCCTATGTGAATACTGTCACTGGTCAGGCCAGTAAAATCTGAAGAAGTGTGGAGAATAATAGTACTCAAAACGTTGTTAATTACTAACCTGTGTTGACTAGTTGTTTGTATTTGAAGAAGTTTAAATAAAGTTTAACATTTTTTATACATTCAACATTTACTGAGAGATGATGGAAATAACCAAACATATTATCATATCTAATACACCATCAACATATACCTGCAGGCAATTACTACATTGAACTTCTCTGCATATATCTCTCCAATTTTATTTCCTATACTTGGTACATACAGTAAGGACAACCATTTCTTATTGCATTTAAGATCTTCATTCTTGCACGTTACTTATTTAAAATACTCTACATATCTATCTACCTACTTACCTACCTTCCCACTCACCCACCCACCTATCTACCTACCTATCTATATATCCATCTATTTATCTATCTAAATGTATATAAAAATATTAAATTATAAAAGTTGCTAATAAATGATAATAAAAGCATTATAATCTTAATTTGTTCCTTTATTGTATTGCCTTAATTAATTAAATAATCCGTTTTTTTATAAAAAATCTTTATTCTTTGTACAATGTAACAGTTTCGATTGCCCCTGCAATCTTTTTCAGAACTTTTTAAAAACTCCTTTATCTTCCACCTTCCATTTTCTTTTTTCTAAATTAAAAATTATATTTTCATTTTTATTCATTTTTTCTTTATATCCTCCACTCTCTTTCTCATTCTTTAAACTTAAATTTTTTTTATCATGTCTTAATTTTGTATTAATATTAATAATATTCTTCTTTTTATCACATAATCTTTTGAATTTTTCTTCTTCTTCTCTAGTTACTTTTGTTGTTAATTCCTTCTCCATCTTCATTATATCTTCATATAACTTTATTTTAGTTCCATAGCAGTTATCGATATATATGTTTAATAATTTTTTTTAAATCATTTCTACAGATTTTTTCTTCTTTAATAACAATTTTCTTTGATTATTAATCCTGATAAACCTAGCAATCACATCCATCATTATACATTTTTTAAAAAAACCTATATCCTTATTAACATTATTCAATTTTAACACCAATTTTCATCTTCTCTTCAAATAGTTATTTATTTTCTCACCTTCTTTATTTTTTATATAGTCCGACATATTAAACAATTCAAAACAAAACAACACTCTCCATATAATAGTGCCATCTTGTGCTAGTATGAGATAGTGATCATGTGATGTTTAGTGGTTTAGTCCGACATATCTTTAATATTCCTTATATTCTCCATGTATCCAATCACATATACAAAATATACATGTATATTCTTCTTTCTATGTCTAAAAAGTAGTAACTTCTTATCTTCTCCAATGAATTATTTAATCTTAATTTGTTCCTTTATTGCATTGCCTTAATTAATTAATTAATCCATTTTTTATATAAAAATCTTTATTCTTTGTAAAATGGAAGGTGGAAGATAAAGGAGTTTTTAAAAAGTTCTGAAGAAGATTGCAGGGGCAATCAAAACTGTTGATGTTGATGGGTGTTATGTAAGCATTGTACAAAGAATAAAGATTTTTATAAAAAAAACGGATTAATTAATTAAAAGCATTATAAATTGCAGAAATACTTACAGTTGTTTATATATCCACTTTCAACTGTAATATTTTTTAATTTTGTTTTCAGATGAAGATAAGTATACCAATCATTGAAAGTATGTTTATGTTCTATAATGCTTAATAATAATATTTATTATCACTGTTCAATATTTTATTATTTTATTATTACAATAGATATTCTATAATAGATGTTATTTTTATTTATATAAATATCAGTTTTAGTGAAACCAATGTCTATCATCTAAGAAATATAAACTTCCAAATTCTCTATTAATTTTAATACAAAAGTGTTCTTTATTCCACAAACGTATGGGTTTTGTAATGTGAGATATCACATCATATCATGTTCTAATATTAAATAGTTTAACAGTCATATTTTAATGAAGAAACTGAGGCTCCCTTTATATTTAAATCTAAATACTAAATTTCAATATCGTTTTTGAAATATGTAATCAAATTTAATCCTGAATTTTCATTAATTATTCAAACATATTATAGTATTTTTGTCATATTAAATCCTTATAAAAACGGTGTGTCTGATATTTAAGATATGCGTTAATGGGAAATGAATGATAAGATATTCAAAGTAATGAATAAAAGATCAAATATTAGATTGGAATAAGATCTATAAAAAATGATGGGATTTGTTATTTAGATTTAAAAATCAAGTGGGGTAACAGGCATTATAAAATGACAGTTAAATTATACAATATTAGAATGTACATTAATATTTTAAATCTCAAAGTTGCAAGAATAAGCAGACTTGGAAATATTTTTTGCACTAAAATAATTATTTATGTCCATGTACGTCTAATAAAATAAATAAATTCAAAAATTATATTTCTTATATAATAAATCTTTAAAAAAAGAGGTTGCCTTGACAACGGTTTATAATTGTTGATTGTTATTGATATTGGGATTATCTAAGTGTTGATTGGTTTTTAATGAGTAAGTCTTATACATAAATATTATCAATTAAACATTATTTTAATTATGTCATCTATAAAAATTTAGAGCCTTATATATGACAGTTTTATGAAAAATCAACTTATTTTTTGAAAAACTTATGTTTCTCTGTCAACCATGACATTGTTAACTTCTCAGGAGACAAGTTGAAGTTACATTAAACATAGCAATTTAATGTCAATTTAAATGCACTCGCACTGATCAATTTGATGTTAAAGTTTAAATGTGAATTTTCTTAGTGCTTTAACTAAAACCTTCTTTATATCAACTTGTGTTAATTGATAAAATAGAACTTACAACCAACTCATTTTTAAATAACCTTGCTTTAAACAAACATTTAAATATGTAAATATTAATTAAATAAATACTACTTAAATGTATAATGTACTATCATTTTAATTATACTCTCTATAAGCATTTAGTCTTAAATTTCTGCTAAAATTCATATTCAAAGTTTAATATTAATTTAAGAATTGTGTCTGTATTCAAATAGAAATTGAGTTCTATGTTTGATGTGCTCTCAACTAATCTATCAAGCAGCTAATGAAGTCAGGTTTGATGGACTAAAATATATGTGCAAAAAATTAGTTGACTTTTTATCAAATACTGCAATATACCAGTCCATAAATATATAAGTAACTGATTGATCACCATTTGGGTCAGAATAAAAAATATGAACCAACGAAGAACAATCCTAATTTAATAATGTCTGTGAATTGTAGCGTCATTTGTAACAGAATGAAAATAGTAAAGTCAACTAAAGTGAATATCAGTCAATAATTAACAATCTAACACTTAAGTCAATAAAATAATGATAATAATCTTTGATATAACCTCATAAATTCGACAGCATTTAGAACGGACAGAAAACCAATCCAATCTTCATTTTAAGCTATTCTAAAATATGAGCATTAGTTACAATAGGTTAAAGATAAAGTAATAAAACTAAATATCATTATTTTATAAATAATAATATATATCTATTAGATAAACCACTTATAATAAAATGAAAATAATGATAAAAAATGAGACACATATACTTTAATATTCCATATGAATCAAAATGCTATTTATAATAAGTCAAACTTGTACTAAATATTAAACGTTATTTATATTCAAGCAAAATAATTCATGAAAGGATAAAATAATAGCTTTAATATACTCTACAAATTTAAAAACTATTTATAACAAAATAAGAGTTATAAAGATAAAACAAAGACTTTGGCATAACTACAATTTAAATATCAATGATATCTAAATAAATATAATTCAATATTTGAACTCTAATTATAACTAAATAAAATTAAAATAATGCTAATTCAGCTTTATATCAATATTGCCTCATTAAATAAATCAAACAATAAGATCGAATAGTAAATAATAATTCCAAGGTTTTATTACTTATGAATTTATGCAATTTACTCTATCCTTAACAGGTATATAAAACATTCTCTTCAAGAATCCTATACATTCATATTATTAAATCGTAAATAAAAAAAATACTTTATATTAAAGTCTAATATAATACAAAATCAATTAATCTATTTATATCTCTGTACTTTCACCAACTGTCAATACAACCTTTTAGATAACCCTGAAAATTTACACTATTCAATCATAATAATATGAAATTAATGATGGTTTCCCATTTGATGTTTATTCAAGTATGATTAGCAAATCATAACAATTATTCTTCATTAGAACTAAATTACTAAATTTTAAATTATAATTATCAGTATGTATAAAATATTATTAATGCTTTATTAGAATCAAATGTAAATATAAAACCTAGTATTTCAATTAAATTTACAATTTACACCAGCTAACTTTTAAATGTAGTTAAAGCAAATCACTATAATTTGTAACAGAATAAAATATATTATTACCAATTCTATAATTGGATAAAATTACAATATTTATGATTAAACACTAACTTAATATATTATGCTTCCAATCAATAATAGTTTTATTATAATTTGCAACTTTAATAATTATCAAGTCAATTCAGATAAAAAAATTACCCTAATATAACTGTTACCTATAATAACTAAATAATTATAATAAACTTCTAATTACTTATTAAATATTTACAAATACCAAATCAATTAATTTATTACTATATAAAATCTACACTTGGTCAGATAATAAAAATATTCAATTCACTCTAAACAAACTGATATACAATCGTACTTACTTACCAGTCCAATGTTTTTACATCTGAACTGTTTTGTAACTACTTATAATGAATTATGTGGTATGAGTCAATACATGAATGGTATCTTATCAAAATATTAACCAATAAATTTGAATTGTAAAATTGAATAGCAACCAAGCCAGTTTACTTGTTTTAAATTAATTCAAGATTTATTAACAAATGGATAAAAATATTATATATATATATATATTATAATTTAAATGTTTATGGTTTATATATATATAAACCATAAACATTTAAATTATATAAATATACTACAATTGTGTCTTATGCAATAGGTTCTCAATTGAAATTGATTTTTTTAATTAAATAGGTAATTGTACATCAAACTTCACCTATCAAATGCTGAATATAAAATGTATATTTATATAACACAAACATGTAATACAGATTCACCTTTTAAAATGTAAGAGACTCAAAAACATTCTTAATCTTTATATAAAAAATAGTTAATTGAAATAAAAATATACTAAAGATAAATCTACTCTTTCATCCATGTTATTTCAGGAAAATAAAATAAAAATAAATACTTGAAATTAATATATAATTAATGAATAAGGAGATAAATATTTTAAAATTAAAATCATTTTTATTAACTTACAAAATATAAATTTGAATTTAAAAACATAATTCTCTTATATTTTAAGCATGTAAGATAAATCTCAACATAACTTAAATTATATTAATGTTTATATAAATAAACACTATATAGTTATATATACCAAATAATAATAATAATAATAATATATTAGCAAGTGACCTGATTCATTGTCATTTAATGTGATATATCTAAAATAGTACAATAGTTTTAAGGACTTTCTTGATCCATGATCTAATGATATTTTGTTATTCAAGAAAAATAGAAAGATCACAAAAGCTATTGGATTTAGAGCATATTTTATTATTTGTATATTTTCTAAATATTCAAACTATTCTCTTATCTAGCAGATGTAATGATTAATATAACATTTAAAGTGTATGAACACTATTTTATAACCATAATAATGCAATATAGTATTCTTTTCTTTACATGTATCTAATTCATAAAATATTATAAATGAATAGATGCTAATTTCATTCATGATGATGCAATGGAAAGTAAACCAATCTATATTTTGCATATAAATAATTCATCAATCTTATAAAATCATATCAGCAGGTAAATATATTTTTTGTTTACGCTTTTATATTGTTAGCATTTATATCTCATCCTTGAAGAGTAGGTAATATCCATTTTTAAAGCAAAAGAATATTCTGATGGTTTTTTAAAATGCTATGAATTATTTTTATTCTTCAACAAATTATTGCCTCTACATATTTCTGGTAAATCTGTCCAGTACAGTTGATGGTTATATACTTTTATAAATAAAAAATTATATAAAAGAACTTAGGTCCACTTCTATTGAAAGCAAAATATGAGAGAGAGAGAGAGAGAGAATCTAAAATGTTTAGTCCTACTATATTTTTTTTAATTGATGTCAGAGAAACTATAACAATGCCCTGCATTAAAATTTTGGTTAATTTCATTCAGTGTCACATAAATAAAAATCTTATTACCCAATAATAATAACAAATAAAAATAAATATTTTCTAATTTATTATACATATAATATACAACACTTACATCTTAAAATACTAATAGTATTCTTTCACTGTAATATAAACTAAAGAATTTAGACTAAATTCTTTTTACAGTACAATGGAAACATGTCTTTACACATATTTTCCAACACAATATTATATAATAAATTAGCAAACATACTTCAGACATTAAATAATTAGGTGTATTATTTACACTATAATTAATGATAAACATTTTTTTCAATATTATGTTATCATAGCATCATATTCCATTGCTCCCTAGGTTAATGTATTCACTATTAAAATCAAACAAATTTTTTTCTTTTTTTTACAACTAACATTTTACCAGATATATTGACATCAATTTCAAATTTTAGTAGGTACAATATATATATATAATAAAAACACAGAATTACTTCTATAAAACTGCTTTAATATTTTAACCAGCAGACTGGTTTTCATCAGAAAGCAAAATGGCTACTTACAGAAATTAAGCGCTAAAATATTACAGACAGTTATATAAAAAGTATATGTGTATAAGATATATATATATGTATATAGTAAAATACATATAGTAGAATATATATATATATATACAGTTTTTTTGGTGTGTACATATATAATAATATATTTTTATTATTTTTTTATTGTTTTTGATATATTTTAATATATGATAATAATATGTGTATCATTTTAGTTTTTTAAAATAAGTTTTTTGTGAATTAATTTTTTTAGTATTTTTTATACAACGTTTTGTAAATATATATATATATATTATGCAAAGTTTTTAAATATTTTTAGCCTATAGGAATTAGTTTTGTTATCTGATACGTAACTGTCTGTAATATTTTAGAGCTTAATTTCTGTAAGTAGCCATTTTGCTTTCTGATGAAAACCAGTCTGCTGGTTGAAATATTAAAGCAGTTTTATAAAAGTAATTCTGTGTTTTTATTATGTTTTTGTTTTTCCTTTAGTTAGTTTGTATATTTATTATTTTCATATATATATATATATATATAAATAAATATTAGAAAATACAGTACTTAAAAGTTTATAAAAATATATCTATAACAGTCACTTAGAAGCGCTTTCAACTAACTTTGTAGTTTTTGTCAACTAATACTTTTAAAATGTCAACTTTCCCATAATTCTGTGATCTTAACATTTGCTGCTTGCCTACAGTTGCCCAAATATGTAATTTTGTTATATCTACATATAAAAAAAATATTATGAAAAAGGAATATTATCAGGAAAATATTACTTTATACAATCAATATGTTGATGATGTTTTTGTTTGTGGAAATCCAAATGCTATTAATAATTTGTTTAATGAATTAAATAATATAAAGGGCTTAAAATGGATTAAAACAGATGAAAATTCAATGTGTGTTCAATTTTTAGATCTCAAGATAACTAGAAACAAAGATAAACTGGATTACTATATGACTCTGAAACCAATACCAAAACAGAATATATTCCATATGAATAAAACGTACAAATGTCACATAAAATTGCAGGTTTGAAGTCCTTCTTATTTAGAAATGATAATCTTTGTAAATATGCATCAGATAAAACTCAAAATATTGAAATTTATTATAATGAATTGTTAAACATTGGATATAATTATGATTGTGTTTATTATACTGTTAAAAATTTTAATTCTAAATATAAAAATAATATTAATAATAATGTTAATTCTTCTGATGAAAAATTTTGGATATCAATACCATATATTTCAAATCAACAGGCAAGTTTCATTAAGAAAAATTATGAAGGTATATGTGATATTGCATTTTATGCACCACATAGACTTTATTAAACAAATAAAAATTGTGTCATTTACAAATGGATGTGTAGGTGTGGCAGTGGATATATAGGTGAATCGAGGTGCACATTGGATTGTGTCATTTACAAATGGACTTGTAGGTGTGGCAGTGTATATATAGGTGAATCAAGGTGCACATTGGAAAAAAGAACAAAAGAGCACTTCTTATTATTAAAAAGGGTTTAAAATACAAAACAAAATTATAAAAATAATGATAATTTATCAGCTTCTGTGTTTTATAACCATAATAAATCATGTATATACGGTTTTGATTTTATTTATAGTAATATTAGTGATTAAGCAAATGCACATGTGCTTTAAAGGTAAATTATAAATGAATACTCAATTTTTCCAGACATGAGATATAGTATTTTAGAAAGAATGGAATTAATCACCCATTCTTTTGACCCAAATGTTTTTGTATGGGCAAATCTTAAGTGTGTGGAAATAAGAGTGTGAATGACGGTTCGTAAATTGTAAAGATTTCACAAGTGTCATTCGTTCAAACATAACAAATATAACTTAAAGTGATCATGTAACACCTTCACGCTCTTATTTCCACACACTTAAGATTTGCTCATACATAAATGTTTGGGTCAAAAGAATGGGTGATTCATTGCATTCTTTCTAAAATACTATATCTCATATCTGGAAAAATTGAGTATTCATTTATAATTTATGTTTAAAATGCATGTGCACATGGCTTAATCACTAATATTATTATTACAAAAAAAATATAACACTATATAAAATAATATCTCATTATATATGTTTAATTTCAACTAAAGAATGACGGTTTGTAAATTGTAAAGATTTCACAAGTGTCATTCGTTCAAACATAACAAATGTAATTTAAAGTGATTGTGTAACACCTTCACACTCTTATTTCCACACACTTAAGATTTACCCTTACATAAACCTTTGGGTCAAAAGAATGGGTGATTCATTGCATTCTTCCTAAAATACTATATCTCGTATCTGGAAAAATTGAGTATTCATTTATAATTTATCTTTAAAGCGCATGTGCATTGGCTTAATCACTAATATTACTATTACATAAAAAACATAGTGCTATATAAAATAATATCTCATTTTAATTATAGTAATGTAAAAACATTGGAAACTGAAAGAAATAATAATAAAAGAAAAATTAAAGAAGCGATGTTAATATATAAATACAAGCAAAATTTAATTAATAGGCAAGCAGCAAATGTTAAGATCATGGAATTATGAGAAAGTTGACATCATGGAATTATGGGAAAGCTGACATTTTAAAAGTATTAGTAGGCAAAAACAACAAAGTTAGTTGAAAGCACTTCTAAGTGATGGTTATAGACATATTTGTATAAACTTTTAAGTACTGTATTTTTTAATATTTATTATTATTTTGAAGAAATACAAACATCGATTTGTAATATATGTATATTATTATTATTATTATTATTATTATTATTATTATTATTATTCGATGTTTGTATTTTTAAAGCAATATATGTAATTATATAACTGAATATTTGTAAATACAGTAACTAAATAATTAAAAAATTTTATCCACTTAGGAGCACTTTTGATTATCCCAGTAATCTTTGTCAACTAAAGCGTTGAAGGCTAACTTTCCCACAATTCCATGACCTTAACGTTTGCTACTTGGCTGTTAATTAACTCATGTTTATATTTGTATATTAGCATAGCTTTCTTTATTTTCCTTTTATTGTTATTTTTTTTAATTTGCAATATTTTTACAGTATTAAAATTGAAGTCAAAACCATAAATACATGATTTATTATGGTCGTAAAAAACAGATGCTGAAATATTATTATCCACTATGCAATTTTGTTTCGATTTCTGAACTCATTTTAATAATAGCAATTGTTCTTTAGTTCTTTTTTCCAACATATATCTAGATTCACCTATATATCCACTGCCACACCTACATATCCATTTATAAATGACACAATTTTTATTTATAAATGAGGTTTTATCTTTGGAGTTATTTATTAATTTGTTTAATATAGGAGGTGTGTAAAATGCAATATCACATATACCTTTATAATTTTTTCTTATAAAATTTACTTGATCATTTGAAATATATGGGATTGATATCCATATTTTTTTATTAGCATGAGAATCAATATTATTACAATTTTTATTCTTATATAAGAATAAAAATTTCAAAACCAATGAAATGAGGTTCCAAATGACAGATCTATGCTGATATTCATAATTGAGATATGCCTTTTTGCATTGCACACAGGTAAAAATACAAATTTTGATGTTTGGTCAGTGTCTGTTTACTCATGATATGTTGTTAGTAGTTTTACAGTATTCAGAAAGAAAGTGCTATATTGTGTGACTAAAAAAATATTATGAAATATTTTTGACTGAATGAATTAGTAATTGGACCCCCAGAAAAAGTACTTACACATGCTGCTTTAAATCAACTAAAGTCATGATAAGCAATGCACCTGTTCAAACTCCACCTCAGATTTTTTTTAGGAAAGTTGATTGACATTCTAGATCTACCAATATCTTCTTGTGTTGATGCTGTGACTTTGTGATCAAAAGATGATGACTTATGTATAATCATAATGGGTAAGTATATCTGCATTTTTAATTATATATTTATTCTTCTACTTCATGATTACAACATTTAATTATTGGTAAGCAATAATGTTATAGTTATTATTTGATTTTATATTTTAGGTGGATTGTACTTAACAATGAATTTTTTTACATAATATTAAAAGTAAACATAATAAAATAAGCGTTATTATAATTAATATTTTATATGACACTAAATCTAGGCTTTTTTTCTGTTTAGCTACATATGTGTTGTATCTAAGCTATTTACATCCTGAAGATTATTTTAAATTTTCATATTCAATTCTACCATTTTGTTTTCATTGATGATACACAGACATCTACAAAAAAAAAATAATTAAGAAGGTTCTGCAGAAAATAAATATATCAATATCTATTTTTTGATGAAATAAATTGTAAGAAATGTTATATATCATTTTATTAAAAATTTTGTAAGCAATGTAATGAATCTGATAATTTAAATTTATTTATTAAAATTTAGAATTTGTAAACAAACATAACCAATAATTTTTAGAAATATTAAAATCTTATTTTTTTTACTATTTTGAATGTATAATGCTTATACTTTATTAGCTTTATTGTATTCTTTGGTATTTTTGCATAGTGCAACTAAAATAATCACAAAAGTTGTGTTTTAAACTAACATCTCCATAAATTCAATATAGCTTCTGTGAAGTCAAAATATTAAGCCTTATCTTTATAAGAATTTAATCTTTTAAGGAAAGATTAATAACTTTTAGATATTCTTTATTTATTATATAAATTAGGATGATATAGAATATAAATAGCTTTAATGCAAACGATGGTTTTGCATAATATAGGTAATAATATCCTATATCATGAACTCATGAAAATTATGGTGCGTGTCTGTCAAGCTTATAATCTGAATTCAAATCCATATCAAGTAAAATATTAAATTTGTTTAGGCTCTATTTAGGCTTATGATTATTTATTTTTTAATAGCAATCCTATAATCAATGTAGTTAACAATTTGGTATCGGTTAGTAAAAAGATGTTTAATCTTTTCTGCCTAAAGAATAAAACGAAGACAGAAAACTGCTTAAACACTAACCATTTAGCAAACCTGGTGAATAATGTTTTCAACGTCAATGTTTTTATTTGACAGATTGTTAGTAAAATCTTTACCTACCGTGAAATATTAAAAATTTGTTTTATTTTACCTACCATATGTATTCCTGCTATTTTATATTGTGCCTTATGAATGTATAATAAATGAAAAATCAAAATAATGCTTAAAATTGAAAAATTATAACAGCGTTTTAAAGGTAAAATTAGCCAATTTAAATAAATAAAAATAAAAGAAGTGTAACAATCTTCTGTTTAATTTGCCATAAATATTAGTGTCAAAATATTTACTCTTTATTCTAAATAGCTCACAACATTGTATTTAGACTTAATGATGTTTACTATTTAATAATTTTATTGCTACCCGCATATACGGAGCAGGTTTTTCTCGAAAACATGTTTGTTTTATATTTTGCATAAAATAAAACAACCATTTATTTAATTTATTTTTCTATTGAAGTTATGCTTAAATTGCTAAGACTGTAGGACAAAAGGAAAAAAAACTTCGTGCTTACAAAAAAGAAAAAATCCTTTCAAAAATGGACAAACTTAAAAGCGTGGAATTATTTATTTAAAGAACGCTATCTTCCCTGTTCAAGTTTAATGGGTTTATATAAACCAACAATTAAAAAAAAAAAAAGGCTTAAATTATATGTCTTATTATAAATCCCTACATTCTTAATGCAAATATTATTCTATTATGAAAATACTTTATACGTTTTTCAAAATGTTTAGAAAATAAAATACAAACCGCTTTATTTTAGACCACCCTGACAAAATTTAACTTAAAATTATATATTAATAGAAAAACTGATGGTTTTAACCTAATCTAATTATATTTGATTTTAAGACTTTTTTTCATTTATCTTAAACAGACATGCAAAGCACCTTGCCTTCGTTTGCTTAGCGAAAACAGGTACGGGATAACAATAACTGCCCGGCGTGACCTCTGCTGGGAGATTAAGCCGTTAGAAAAAGTGATGTATGATAAATTAATGACTTCTCGGACAAAATTTGTTTTAGAAAAGTTTATACTAATGAAAAACAGATGCAATAAAAACTGGTTTAGGCACAAATTTAAATTTAGATAGAAGAAAAAATATCACTATGATTCGTATTTGCGTATTAAATCCTTTTAATTTAAAAATATTAGTTACATTTGAAGTATTAAATAAATTTTAATCATTATATATATTTCAAATATCATGGCTTAAAATTTATAATTCATAAATATACCACAAAAGAATTTTAAAGTAATTATCTTAGTAAATAGTATACATTATAGCTATATTTCATATTTTTCCCCCTCTCTCTCTCTTTATATATTACGCACAAGTGTTTGAAATTTTAACATTTTAAAAACTATTTATTCTTAAAATCTCTCTTTCAATAGATGATAATTAATTACTTTTTTTAACTGAAAATTTTTATCTCTTTCAATCTCAGATATAGAGTTAAAATTTAACACTAGAGCAGGACTAAAGATAAATGCTAAATTCGATAAATTTTCTCAAAATAAGAAAATAAAGTCTGATAATAACGAATTAAAAAAAAGTTAACGTTCCGTCATCAGATTTCCAATGGTATGGATTGGTGAAGAGTTGGAGGATGGAGTAGATTGAAGACTGTCCATTAAAATTTGAAGATTTGCTATCTTAATATAAACCGAACACTAATTATATATGTGTGTGGGAGTACTAATTCAGCATGAAATACGTAGAATGGAGATCATTTATCTTAATCACGTGTGTCATGTGTATCGGTGGTTTGAGATAGGGTAGACAGGTGAAAGTAGATTGACAGTCTGTGTTCAAATCCCTTACAATTAAAAGGTTAACAAGTAACACATACCTCGGCCTCATTGAAATATAATAGATGAAAATAATCATAGAATTCAACTTGAATGGGTGATTTTGGTGATAGAAATAACTTTATGTTAAATGGAAATATGCTTAAATGTTTAAAAGGGAATATTTTAATAGATCATTTTATTATTTGTACCTTATGGATCTGAAATTTGGGAACTTAATTGACAAACAATAGGAGACTTTAATCACTCAATGAAATATGAAAAAATGTTTGTCAGGTGGAACAATAAGAATACAAATAAGAAAACACACAGGTATTATCGATACCACTAAAAGCCTTAAGACACTGGAGTAGAACCGGGCTGTACATAGTACTAGAAGAGATGGTAGTAGATTAACAACTAATGTTTTAAATTGGATCTCAAGAAATTATTTTAAAAAATCCTAAAAAGAGACTACATGTGAGTTGGATGGATGAAATAGGAAAGTATACGGATGGTGTGATATTGAGAAGAGACATTGTGGATTGGTGAGAACAGAATAAACGTAGAGAAATCTTCGTCCAGCAATAGATCAGGAATAATTAAGAGATGATGGAATGGTGAGGCAAGTTAACATAATCAAAGGGATCTGTATTTGGTATAAATTTCATCTTTAAAAATGCATTCATTTTACATCTTAGTTATAATTTCTGAAAAAATATGCATTTTAATAATGAGAAAGCTTATTAAAGTTTATATTTAGCCTAAAATTGAGATATAAATTGATAGAATAAATTTTATTAAAAAGGGGGCAAGAAATAAACAGCAATAGATGATAATTATTTGGTCATAGTACTCTATTCTTTACTTTCTCTGCATCTTCAGATAGACAACATATAACACACATACATAAATGATTAAAAACATCTACAAAAACCAAATGACCTCAAATGCATTTCATACTGAACTAAAACTACAGTTGATACAAATCACAAGCATTCTCAAGGACATGTGAGATTATTAACTGAAAGTAACAAATGCTAGTTCAGTATCAAATGTATCAAGGCAATCACTTGCTGTTTTCGGGTATCTTTATTTATGAGATTAGAGTATGTATGGAAAAATTAATTTTAAATGAAAAAGTATGGAATGAATTAAATATTCTGTTGGTTGTGTTTAATTATAATAGGTATATTCTTCACTAATTAACGTTTAAGGTATACATCAGGACTATAAATGATATGAGAATTTCACAAAGTGATTAATAATAGTCATTAAGATATTTATCTGGAAAGACTGAAGTTATGGTAGTGTCCGCAGCAAGTTTGGCATATTCATAATAAATTTTAATAAACACGTACAACGATGATTCAGTGTGTGTGTGTGTAATCACTTTTTTTTTTTTATTAACTAACAATTTTTGCCTTTAATACATATAATAGTGTAAGAATAATTATGTCTATTTTTTCTAATAAAACATTAATAATAGATTCTATTAATAATAAACAATAGATAACTTTACATTTATTTAATCCGTTTTAGACTTTAGCGTTTTAGCTAATAAATATAAAAGAAGGAAAAGGGGAAAAAAGTAAAAGAATTTGAAAAAGAACTTTAAATATGTGTATCAGTATAATTATTATAAAAAAATAAATATATAACTGACCATTTTGTAGTTTTATATATTAAAATTTAACAAAAGTGAGAATTATTTATACTGTTTTCCTGAAGGTTTGTGATGATGGTGTTCTAGTTGTATTTTTATATTGGACTATTTCCATCATCTAATATAGGTATTGAAGGTCTTTGGTAGGATGGCTCAGTTGGTTAGAGCGTTACCTTAAAATTCAATAATCAAGAATCTAAGGATCCAAGTTCGAAACCCATGAAAGTACTGTCACTGGTCAGGCCCAGTAACACCTCAAAAAGAGATGCGAATAATACCTCTCGAAATGTTATGCATATTCTAACTTGTTTGATGTGCTATTACTAACAGATGAATGTATTTGGAATTTTTAAATAAAGTTAAATTCTTTTAAAGACATTCAATATGCATATTAGATGGTGGAAATAGCCCAATATAAAAATACAATTATTTATACTGTTTGCTCAAATAAACGTTGAAATATGTCAAATTATTTAGTAAACAATAATCATTTTTTTAATATGTTCTCAAGATGTAATTTGATAGTTCATAGTAACCGTGGCCACAAGATTCATCTTATAATAGTATGTTGTAGCAATTAAGTTGGTTTAAATCTGAAATTTTATCACACTTTTAGATTTACTAATGATTGTATATTTTAGTTTTCATTTTTGTTTCTAGATTGCAAGAATAATTTTTTTCTCATGTGTCATAGCATCAGCCAGGAAGCGAACCCGCTAACCCGGGACAACTGCTTGTAAAGCAGCTGTCGTTAACCTCTCGACCACCAATGCTTGACGGATTGCAAGAATAATTAAAAGAAAAAAGTCTAAACCACAAGTGCTAACTTGAAATTTTTGGTAGGTATAATTTACATTATAGCTGCAGAAAAAGTATTTATGTATATAAACTTTTTTTAGTTTTAAAAACATTTTCATTAATTTAAAACATATATTATTAATAAAAAGAAATAGATTTTATGTTTAACATTAAAAATATGATTTTTGCATATAAAAAAATTATAAATTTTATTCATTATTCTAGTATTATCAGAAATATAACTCCTATATCTATTTTATATGATAATTTTATTATTTTTAAAATATTTTTTAATATTTTACGTATTTGGAAAATAATATGTAATAATAGATATGCAAAAAAATAATTTTATCATAAATTCTATTTAAACAGGCTACATAATCACAAATTAACAATAGGATGTGAACCGTTAGTTACAATTAAAGTATAAGAAAAGATTAAGACTAATAATTGAAAATAATAAAGGAAAGAAAAAAACATTACATTTGTACAACTTTTACATTCTATATTTAGTATACAGAGGCAAACTCTCCATACAGCAGCGCCACTCAGTGCAAGCCAGAGTAATCAATGGATTCAAGAAGGTTTGTCCAAATAATCCCTATCTAGTGCCTACTCATTCCTTATCCCCAGATTAGTTTCTAGCTTGTGGCTTTCATCAGTGAGGAACCTTGGAGTGATTTGATACCAATCCTGACCAATAGGGTTATGGTGGCTATGGTTATTAAAGAACCAAAGACATCAAAATGTATGGGTGCTGAACTGAGTTCAAATCTATATAACTATACAATCTAATGAGCTTGAATTGGAAACATTATTGTATTTTTATTTTGGACTCAAAGCTTTATAGTTAGCTAATAAGGTAAAAGTTGACTGCTGGAGGGTTGCATTAGATCCTAAGATTTAGATACTGTGCTCTTAGATCCAAGGCTCCTCACTGACGAAGGCCACAAGCCAGAAACTAGTCTGGGGATATTGGATGAGTATGCACTATATAAGGATTTTATGTACAAACCTTCTTGCATCCATAGATTATTCTGGTTTGCATGGTGCTACTGTTTGGAGAGTTTAGTCTCTATATAAACAGTTTTTGTAAGCATAAATAATGGTGATCATGTGATGTTTAGTGGTTTATATTTAATATAATATACCTTAAATGAATAATAAATCTACTTTATTACACAGAAGAAGTAGAATTTAATGAACAATTCAATATGAAAATTAAAAGTCAGTCCTAATGTATGCATGTCCCAATAAAAAAATGGTTAGTATCTAATTTTTTCTCCAACAGTTTTTGTGCTGAATCAATACGTGTTACACAATGACATATGATATAAAATGAAACAATGTAATTTGTTATCAATTAGTCAAAATTGCTATTTAAACTTTTGCAATCATTCATTCTAGATATGGTAGTGAAGCCATGAGATGAAAGAATGTTTTCAAATGGTTTTCATAATTGCATGACAGCAGGAAAAAACATTCAAGATAATCTCAAGATACGTAACATAGTATCATATTTACATTGTAACTTGTGAACCATACACATTAGCACTTGAAAATCTTATGATGAGGTGCTAAATTATATTGCTACATGACACATGCATTGACTCAGTGATGGTACTTCAGGTAATTTAGACAGAGAACCAGTCACCTTTTTTTACATTTTGCATGCCAAGCACTGACAATTTCTAAGAGCAAGCCTCATAAAATACTGTTAATCATAATATTGTTACTTCTTTTTCCTTTTTAATGCAAATATTCTCTCTTTTTATATACTATAATCTATGTAATTATGTGTTAGGATTTATATTTTAAAAAAAAACTGTGATCTCACTATTTACAGAAATGCAAACAATTTATATTCTAGCACAAAAATGAGTAATAAAATATATAAAAATCATAATATAGATCAAAAATTCAATTATTTATTGTTCATCCCTTCCTTTTTCCTTTACTCCTTTTTGCTTTCTCTTTGTCTCCTCCTATTTCTCTTATTCTTTGCCTCCTTCTTTTATTTCTTTTTATGCTTCTTTTTCCTTTTTGTTTTTCATATTATTCTTTGCCTTCTTCTTCATCTCCTTATTTTTCCTTTTTTCTATTTCTTCTTTGTCTTCCTTTCTTCTCATTATTTTTTTATATTTGCTTTCTTCATCATCTTCTTCACTTTTTTTTCTACTTCCTTTTCTTGTCTTCTCATTATTCTACTTTTCCTTCTTCCCCTGCTTCTCCTCTTTCTTTTTCATTTTCTTCTTCTCCTTAATCTTTTCTTTTTGTCTTTTCCTTTTTCCTTCTTTTTCATTTTTTTCTTTGCCTTCTCCTTCAGTTTTGTCTTCTTTATTTTATTATTGTTTTTATTATTTTAAAAATTAAAATGTTTTGAAGTTTATGAGGTAAAATAATCCAGTTGCAAAGATGTTCTGGAATAATAGGTGATGAATAAAAAAGCAGTGATATAAAATAAATAAATTACCTCGATAATCTGTAGAGTGTAGTACCTATAATAATGTGCAGCAGTATTATATATAACTCTAGATTACAATTTTAACAATTGTGAAGAACTAACTTGTAAAGATTAGCCATAATAAGAAGATAAATAGCTCTAAAGTACACTTGCTATTCTAAATAAAATTGCAGTATTGAATATAGTTACATGAGTATAATATTTTTATATTGTTTTTTTTATATATTTATGGACTAGATGCTTAACTACCATCTTATTAAAAACCAGGTATCTACAAATATGTCTGGAGAAGCAATTTTTTGTCTCTTAGTTTTAATTGCTTTAATTTGTATAAAAAGGTAGCATGCTTGTGCACCAGAAGGCATATAGGTTCAATGAGGGAGCTCATATATTTGAGAAACAATCCCTAGAAAAAGAATCAATTATAGTTTTAGAGAAGTATCATATAGATGCTGGAACGTTTGTGCATAAAATTCCTATTCAGTGTCTATTCATCACAATGCCCCAGACTTTTCTTGTGTCTTTTATCAGTGAGGAGCTGTGGATCTGAGAGCACTGCACCTACATTATAAAATCTAATGCAAACCTCCAGCAGCCATCTTTCTGCATCCATTTATTACTCGACTTTGCACTGAGTGGCACTAATGTATGGAGGGTTTGCCTCTGTATTAACAAGGGTGATCGTGTGATGTTTAGTGGTTTAATTTAATATTTATTTTATTGCTAGTGTTTCTTTATAAGTTTTAAAAGATTTTATTAATTTTGCTTTTCTGGCTCTCTCTGAAGTAAATAAAATAGTATTTCTTCATTTTTCTTATCCCAACATTTTTCGAATGTTAGCTAAGTAAAAGTTTATTCCATATGTTAATTTTGTTATCTGTAGGTACAATTATCAAAATTATCATATGGAATAAACCTTTATTTAGTTAACGTTCAAAACGTTTAAGCAAACTAATTACAAAATAGTCTTTAATGGAAGAAATATAAAAAAGTGTTAAGTTGTGGGCAGAATTGTAACTTTTTATGCAATATTCTTAAAACGATTGATTTTATCCTAAAAGTTTATTTTCAATAAAAAAAAAAGACACAAATAACTTTTGAAGAGAATGTTTTTTAATGTCAGAATGATAAATTATTATATCCTTTAAGATTAAAGATAAATATATAAGTTTTAGACCCTTAACACACTTTTGCAATATAGTTACCCATAAACTGTTTAAAAATTCAAATAGCAATATTTAAAAGCAACACATTTAAAAAAAAGATATATAAAGTGTGTTTACAATTTGAACTCTACATAATGTTTTATCAGCCACATGATGTAACATAATGTGCTCAAACAGGATTGGATTTTTAGCACACTATTTTTGATGCATTTTAATTTATTTGTAAATGTATGAATATATATATTTTCTTTTGTTTATGTGCACAAAGTGGTTTTTTTTACTGTATCAGCTAAAACTCGGTGTACATTCTTAGAAGAGACCTATGATCATGGCATGCACTCAGCTTTAGGTCATAAAGTAGAAAGAAAGAATTTTACTATGCAGTCAAACATATGCAAATTTGAAGAGTAGGAATATGCATATATTAAATATTCTGACATCTAAAATCAATATATATATATCAAGTTTTCTTTATCAAGAACAGCGATTGTAATAATATATGCAACATAATAATTAATTTCATATAGAAATATTTTCTTAAAATATATTTACTCTTTATAAAAAAAATTAAATCGTTGAAAAGTTGTATCAATTTGTTTATTATTTATTTTAAACTTTAAATAATATAAAAATAAAATCACAAAGTTCAAAGTCTACTATAAATGTTTACCTTCAAAATGTAAAAAAAAAAAATTTCAAAATGCGCATTTTTGTATTAGATTAATTTTTGAAAAAAAAAAAAGACGTACAAAAGAGCTTTATCTTTTAATAAAGATTTTTTTTCACACTTAGAATTTTTTTCTACAGTACAAGCTTTTTCATACCTGCACTCCATATGTAATATATAGTGAGTTTGAACTCAGACTTTCATACGACCCTCAACTATCTTATGCTGTCTCATGCTGCTGATACACTTGATCACACATGTGTCGAAAAGATAAATAATCACCATATTCATGCTAAACCAGTAGTCATCAGGTGGTCCAGATTATCAACTTTACACATAAATACAATCAATGCTCAGCTTATATTAAGATAGCCAATCTTCATACTTTAATGGACAGACTCCAATCCACTTCACCCCACAACTCTTTTAAGAAATGTATATTGGTAATTGCTTTAAATGAATAATTTTTTTAATAAAGCAATGCAGACATTAAGTATTAAATTATTTTTTTTAATTACTTCTCTTTTAATTAAACACTTTTATAATATACAAAAATAGTGGACTTATACTACCACTCTGTAATGAAATGCAAAATGCTTTCACAAGCAAGTAAATATAAATAATGAATATGTGTTTATTAAATTAAGACTTTTTTTATATATTTTTTATAAAATATTTACTAATAAGTTAAATTTAGGATACTTATGTTTAACTTTTAAACATTTTTTTATTTTCCCAATATAATGACAAGTTTGTAAATTCAATCTCAAATTTGAACCCAGGCTTATAAAAGCCATTTTGTTAATAGATTTATTTTATTCTTTATAAAATTATATTAAAAAATGACATTTAAAATATAATTTAACTCCTGAGTCTTGGCTTAATAATTTTCTGTATATAATTCTCAATATTGTCAGTGAAAATAGTTTGCATAAACTAAGAGGATTTTTATTTTTGCTAACACAAATTCCATTATATACATGCAAACTTACCAGGAAGTTCCTTTATCCTGAAAATTAATGATAGCTTAATATCCAGTTTCCTTTCTGAATATATTTCAACCAGTATGAAGCATAAGTGCATGCATGTATTTAAAGCTACTAAACTTACTGTGTTAAATTTAGTGTGCTACTTTAAGAACTGATTATACATGAGCATCATAATTTATATAACTTAGTTTAAGATCTAACCATATATTGTTACATTATATGTAATCCGATGGAAATTGTGTATATTAATTTAATGTAGAGATTTAAACACAATCTTTCAAGCTCCCTATATCTATTCAATGTATTTTATAATACTGATACACATGCCCACATACATGTGAAAAAGATAAATGACACCAATATACATATTTTGTGCTGAATCAGCACTCATTATTTGGTCCAGATCAGTTTCTATTAAGATAGCAAATCTTTGAACTTTAATGGGCAAGTGATTCTCTACTCTCTCTCTCTCTATATATATCTATTTCTCTCTCTCTTTTTAATTATCTGATATTTTTATTTATTTTTTATATATATATATATATATATATATATATATATATATATATATAATGAAGTGACATATATGTGCTTCACATATATAATTTAAAACAATTCATTAGTAATTTTCAAATTAAAATTTTTTTTAACATTTTACTAGGCAGAAAAAATATATAAGTATGTCCATAAACAAAATATATTAAGACTCGTTAAATCTAAATCAATTTTAAATAATTTAATGATTTGATTGTACTCTTTGTTTCTCGATGAACATGGCTCTAATTCGCTCTAAAACAAGCAGTTTTTACATTATTGTAGTGAATTTATGCTCAATTTAAAACTTAAAAAGTATCATAAGATGCTGCCGTGACTAGGATTATTTTACAAATCAAAAATCAATATTTGCATTTGAAGCTATAACAATGTGAGAAGGCAGACTTTCCTAGATGCTGATTGGTTGCTTCTCATTTCGAACAAAAGAGAGCATCTGTCAATAATTTTCACCATTCCAACTTCTTTGTTTTGATTTTGAAAATGAAAATGAATGTTTTAGAGTATTTTTTTACAAATTATAAATTATTTTGATAATATATGCTGAAAATAAAATTATTTTAGAAAAATAGTTAAGATTTTAGTAAAAATTATTTACTTTTACATGAACATAAATTGTGAAAGAAAATCACTGACATACACAACATTTTCTAATAGATTGTGAATGTTCTTTTTAGGTTCTCTGCTATAAAATATTTTTATAATTATAAATAGAAATTTATTTTTGAAAAAACTTTCATTCACTTTCATTCATATTCTGACAAATTATTAATTTGCTTTTTACAAATGAAACTAGAATGAATATATTAAAAGATGAATATATATTTTACTGATGATTCTGTAATTGACCAATCAAAAGTTTAGAGTTTTAACCCATTCAACCAAGTGGAATTTTTGATGTTGAAAAGGTTAAAACAAAATATTTTATTAATTAATAATTGTAAAGTTGTTTTATAATTAGGTGAGTGGAAATGACTATTTTTATACAAATAATTAAACTAAAGAGGATTTGAACCCAGACTTTCAAGCTCTCTACAACCATCCATTCTATTCAATATAATCCATACACAAGTTTACATATATATGAAAAATATAAATGATCTCCAATATATGTAGTTTATGTTGAATCAGCACTCATCAGTTGATTTGGATCATCATCTCCCACACATACATATATAAGCAGTGCTCAATTCATATTAAGATAGCAAATGTACATACTTAAATGGACAGGCTTCAATCCTTTCCACTCTCTAATCCTTAATTCTAGATAAACAAATAGGCTAATTAGGAGATAAACATTATAGGTTGCTTAGTCAAAGCATTCTCTTTTATTATGTTATAATTTCTTTTCAAAGCTAATTTTGTAGTCTATAATTGGCCAGTAAGCCACAGAGTACAGTAAAGTATAAGACTAATTTGGAACCAATGAATGGATATAGAAATCCAAACCACAATGAAAACAGATGAACTATAAAGAGGGTCTTTCAGAATATCATTTATTAGTCTTCATCATGCTTTATGCTTTGATTATTTATTACTATTCGATCATTTATTCATTCATTCTTGATCATCAGAAGCAGCATTACAATATTATGACAGAGTAGAGAAGGCCTTGATCTGCTCCACTCTAGCAAGCTGACAGAGTGCAAGCTTAATTTGATCATGAAGTAGAGAAGTTTATATAATGAACAAAATAAGCATTTCATTGATCGTTGTATCCAAATTATATGTAAACAGTGTGCCACATAAGTTTAAGGTGTCCTTTACCTTTAGGGAAGGGATTAGCCATTATTCAATGATAGAAATACCATCAGATTCTGACCATTGAATAAAACAGAAATGCATATTAATGAAGATGATTGCAGTCCTCAAAAACAGTCTCAAAGAAACTAAGCAGATAGGCCAGACATAGCAATATTTATACCTACTGTTCTGCAAAAAATCTACAGGTACATAAATTTAAAACATGAACTACTAATGATAAAACAAAATAATTTGTGTGAACTTTGGTTATATATTATTGATATTATTTTTCTAACATTAGATACTTAATCTCCCTGATATGTATATCTTATATCCATATAAAATTTTGTATAGCTTGTTATGGTTTATTTTATATATATATATATATATATATATATATAATATAAACAATTATATATACATATATATATATATATATCATCATCATTATCAACCATTATCAATCCACTGCAGGATGAAGGTCTCTCCAAGTTTAATCCATCTTCTCCGATCTTTAGATTCTCTTCTCCACATCACCCCTACACATTTTCTTATTTCATCCATCCATCTTACATGTGGTCTCCTTCTGGGTCTTTTACAATCTCTTGGAATCCAGTTTAAAATTTCAATTGTCCATCTATTATCATCTCTTCTAGCAATATGTCCAGCCCAACTCCACTTCAATCTTTTAATTTTTTCAATGAGGTCAGTAACACCTGTTTGTTCTCTTACCCATACATTGCGTTTTCGATCTCTTCTTGTTACTCCCAACATACATCTCTCCATACTTCTTTGAGTGGTCTGAAGTCTCTGTATTGATCTTCTATTAAGTGTCCAAGTCTCAGATCCATAAGTAAGAACTGGTAAAACACATTTGTTAAAAACCTTTCTTTTCAAACACATAGGCATATTTCCTTTTAATATCAAGTTATTTCTACCAAAAGCACTCCAACCAAGTTTGATTCTATGATTAATTTCCTCTATTATGTTTCCATCTGTATTAATAATCTGACCAAGGTATTTGTAACTCTTAACTTCTTCTAATTCATCATAATCAATCTTTATTTTCATATTTTGAGCAAATCGATTAAACATTACTTTAGTCTTTTTAACATTTATCTTTAGTCCTACTTTCCTACTTTCATCTGATAACTCCTGCAACATTTCCTGCAGCTCGGAAGCATTATTTGCAAAAACAACTACATCATCTGCGAAATCTAAATGACTTAAATAATCTCCATTTACTTTCACTCCTTTAGTTTCCCATTTTAATCCACAAAATACTTCTTGCAGCACTGCTGTAAAAAGTTTTGGAGATATGGAGTCACCTTGTCTTACATTTTTCTCAATGTTGACTTTCCCAGTATCATTATGTAATCTAATTGTTGCTGTTGCATTTTTATAAATATTCTTTAAAATATGACAATATCCTGGATCTATACCTTGATGATCCAATGCTTTAATCACTGAAGAAATGTTTATAGAATCAAATGCCTTTTCATAATCTACAAATCCAAAACATAATGACAACTCATATTCATTTGTCCTTTCTATAACTTCTCTCAATACTTGAATATGATCTACTGTACTAAAACCACTTTTAAATCCAGCTTGTTCTCTTGGTTGGTGAAAATCCAAGGTTCTCTGTAGACGAGTTGTAATTATCTTGGTAAAAATTTTATATAAAACTGATAAAAGGCTGATAGGTCTGAAATTTCTAATATCTTCTTTATCACCTTTTTTAAATATTAATATTATTACTGCATTCTTCCAATCATCCGGTACATCTTTATCATTTAGACATTTGGTATATAACTTTGCTAATATTTTTTCTGTTTCTTCACCTGCTTCTTTTAATATATCAATTATAATTCCATCATTACCTGGAGCCTTTCCTTTTTTCATACATTTAATTGCATTTCTCACTTCTTCATTTAAAATTCTGGGCAATTCGGAAGATGTAATAGATATAGGAGGTACTTGTTCTTTATTACTATATAATTCTTGATAAAAATCTTCTACCAATTTCATAATGTCATCCCTCTTTTTAGTAATAATTCCATCTTTTTTCCTTATTGCAGATATAAATTTCCTACCAATACCAAAATGTTGTTTTACATTCTTAAGACTTTTATTTTCTTCTACAGCTTTTCTTGCTAGTTCACAGTTATACTTTCTTATATCATTTTCAACTCTTTTCCGCACCATTTTACAAAATTCGAGATATTCAATTCTTTTTAATGCATCATTCTTGCATATCTTCATATTCCTTCTTTTTTTCATAAGTTCTCTAGTCTCAGTAGAAATTTTATTAGTCAATTGCTGCTTTTTTCTACCAGCTATCTTTGTTGCAGTTTTTAAAAGTGTATCAGTTATTTTTATATTAATTTCATTCAAATCTGAATCATGTTCAAAATCTACTAATCCTTGAAACCGATTTGTAAGTTCTAATTTAAATTCATTAGAATGTTTCTGAATATTAGGAATATCAACTGTAAATATAGTTTTTCTTAATAATTTTTGTCTCTCTAGTTTTACATTAACATGTATCTTACCCCTTACTAATCGATGATCACTTCCTGTGTTAAATTTATTAAGAACATTACAATCTTGAAATATGTATTTCCTGTTAGTCAAAATATAATCCAATTCTGCTGTACCTTCATTTGGATGCTTCCATGTCCATTTCCTTCTAATATTTTTCTCAAAAAAAGAATTCATAATATAAAGTTTTTCCTTCTCTGCAAACTCCACAAGTCTATGTCCTCTCTCATTTCTATTACCATAACCAAAATTACCTACAACACTTTCATCTTTCATTTGTTTACCAATTCTAGCATTAAAATCTCCCATAACAATTTTAAAATGTTGTTTACTCTGATCAAAAGCCTTTTGTACATCCATATAAAAATCTTCTACTACTTCATCACTGTGAGAACTTGTTGGGGCATAAACCTGAATTATCTGCATTTGATATCTGCTATTAAGTTGTATAACTAATCTTGCCACTCTGTCTGATACACCATCAATCTCCACAATATTGTTCTTCCACTTTTTATTTATAATGAATCCTACTCCACTTGTATTTCCAATATTTGTGCCTTTATAATAGAGCATATGTCCACTTTTTAAATCAATTGTCTCTTCACCTTTTCTTCTAACTTCACAAAGTCCAATAATATCCCATTTAATATAAGAGAGTTCTTCTTCTAATTCTTGCAATCTTCCTTCACTTGAAAGTGATCTGCAGTTGTAAGTATCTAAATAAAAACTCATCATCAAATGGCAGCCTGGGTCCGCCTCCAGGATATTCTTAGCACCCTCCGCCTTCGGCCACCAACTGCTGCCTTGGTTGGTGACTTTACAGCCTCCTGGGATTAAGGGCCATGCTTTATTTTTGTCTGTCATAATTGTATAATTGGGAAAAATCTTTATCATTTACACAAACATTCATTCTGCCTTATCAGGCACAGAGAAGAAAGACCATGGTGTTTCTTGATCTTAAACTCAGAGGTAAAAAGCCAATAAACTCACCACGCTGGCTAATGCGTGTTGGTGAGCAGCCCATCCATGGTCGTATACTATATGAATAAACATATAGTAATAACAGCTGCAACGACAAGAACGTATGGAGTGGACATTAGAAATTTTCCCTGCTCAGTTCCTTTAAGGCCTCCAAGAAGAATCAAAGTATAGGGGATTTGAACACAGACTTTTAAGCACCCTTTAACTATCCACACTATCTAATACCACTGGTTCACATGAATATACACATGTAGAAAAGATAAATTATCACCAATATATGTATTTCATGCTGAACCAGCACTCATCAATCGGTCCAGAGTATCATCCCCCACACACATATATAATCAGTACTCAGTTTATATTAAAATAGCAAATCCTTATACTTTAAAGGACAGGGTTCAATCTACTCCAATCTCTGACTCTTCAGCCATTCATATCATTGAAAATCTGAAGAAGGAAAGCCCAAATCCCATGTTGATGCCAATATTATTGTTATGCCCATGTTGACCTCAAGTCACTCTGAACACCTCATGTATAAGACCTTATCGATTTAAATTCATAGAAGAGGGATGGGCAAGATGTAGGCTTAAGTGTAATATTTGAAATACAGGCATTCTTCATATACCTGGAGCTTAATTGTAAATATAGGAAATTTGAACACAGACTTTCAAGCACCCTTCAACTATTCACACTATCTCATACTACTGATACACATGACTACACACATGTAGAAAAAATAAATAATCACCATTATATGTATTTCATGTTGAACCAGAAATTATCAGTTGGTCCAGATTATCTTAATATAAACTGAACACTGATTATATATGTGTGTGGGAGATGATAATCTGGATCAAGTGATGAGAGCTGTTTCAGCACGAAATACTTATATTGGTGATTATTTATCTTTTGTGCATGTGTATCGGTGGTATGAAATAGTGTGGATAGTTAAAGGGTGCTTGAAAGTCTGTTCAAATGCCCTATATTTACAATTAAGCTCCAGGTATATGAAGAATGTCTGTGTGTCAAATATTTACACACACGCATATATATGTATTTTTTTTTTCTTTCTGATGAAAACCAGTCCTCTGGTTGAAATATAATATTATTTATTGGATTTATAAGTTTTTTTTTTGTTTTTATATATATATGTTTAGAAATTATAATGGCAATGGATTTCTTTGTTTCTATTAGACACCCACAGTTCATATATTTATAACAAAATAAATAGCCCATCATTACAAACCCTCACCACTCGCTAAAGGTTTCTCTAATATTATTGTAGTTAATTATTTTAAAACAAGAGTTAATAATGATCATTTTCCCTAGCCTTCAGTGTATTAAGAGATAGAATGACAATAACGTAAATAATACAAATTAATGCTCTCTGGATAGAGCAACAGGCTGCATAGACAGATTAAATAAATCAAGAAAGATTTTTTCCTAGTTATAAAAGTTTATAGTTTTAAGCAAAATACCGACACAGGTTTGGGATAGGAAGGCATTGGAAAGAATATTTGAGCATCACATGATCACTATCTTTTATACTAACACATAATTGTTTATAAACAAAGCAATCTCCATACAGTAGTGCCACCCTGTGCCAACCAGAGTAATCAATGAATGCCAGAAGGCTTGTGCATAAAATCCCTATCTAATGCCTACTCATCCAATATCCCCAGACTAGTTTCTGGCTTGTGGCCATCATCAGTGAGGAGCTTTGGATCTGAGAGCACTGCACCTAGATCTTAGGATCTAATGCAACCCTCCAGCACCCACCTTTTATCTCTACTTAACTACAAAACTATGAGAATGAATTTGAAAACACAAAAATATTTTCAATCTAAGATCAATAGATTATATAGTCATATGGGTCTGAACTCAGTTCAGTACCCATACATTTTGGTGTTTTTGGCTCTTTAACAACCATAGCCACCACTATCCTATTAGGCAGGATTGGTGTTAAACCATTAAGCATCACATGATCACTATCTCTTAATACTAGCACATATTTATTTATAAACAAAGAAAAACTCTCCATACAATATTGCCACTCTGTGCCAACCAGAGTAATCAATGAATGCCAGAAGGCTTGTGCATAAAATCTCTATCTACTGCCTACTCATCCAATATCCCCAGACTAGTTTCTGGCTTGTGGCCTAAGATCTAGGTATCCTCTAATCAAACCAAAATTCTATATTATGAAAATATATTTTACACAACTCTCATTCATTATTACTCTATTCACATCAATACTCTAATTTTTTTTTTATAAAAAATATTTAAGTATTATTCTTATAATATACTATTATTTCAACTACTTTTATATATATTTGATTTCCAGAAACGATAAAGTAGATCTTTTCTCCTCTTACATTTGAGACTTAGCGCATTATTATTATTCTTAGATACATATTCCTTCCAACCATATATCATATTTAATAATTTTATTCATAAAAATAAAACAACTTTATTTTTTCAATTTTTTATATTATTTTTTTTTTTACCAGGTAATCCATTCCTCCATTAATCCATAATTTCATCATAATCCCTAGATATCTTTCTACCTTATTTATATTTATTTATTTTTAAAACAAACTTAAAGAGTCTAGTCTGAGTATATATATTTTTTCTTTATTTGAGTCCTTAGTACTTTTTTCAAACATAGCTTGTATATTAATAAGTATTAAAGGTGAGTTTATCTTTATATTAATGAGTTAGTAGTTTCAGTTAATCTATGCACAAGTCTATATTCTACAGACAGGAAGATGCATAGGCAGTATATATCTCGTAATTAGCATAAATAGTAGCATAATTTTCATCAAAATATAGATAGGCATAAAAATTCAACAGATATAAGTTTTTTTCAAACAACCTCTAAAAGACCAAACACGAAGCCGAAAATTCTAATGTATAGTTTGTAATTATATTATAGATTTGTTTATGTAATTAAAAACAACCCACAAGGTTAGAGAGAATATATAAAAAATGACATGTGACATCGGAAAGGACGAGCGATACGGGGATTGCAATAGCTGAATTTTTTGCAATATAATATATATATATAGCTATAAGAGAGATAATAGAGGACAAGAAACTAAATTGGATTCAAGAGAGTAAAGACCCAAAAAACGGAGAGGAAAAAAGAAAGGGAGGAGGAGGAAGGAGAGCAGAGAGCGGAGAAGAGAACGGAGGACCCCAGGATAATAAAGTGACCGAGAGAGAACAAGAAAAGTAAAAAAAAACTACAAGATATAAAAAATACAACTATACGTAAAAATTGGTATAAAACAAATTTCCATAGAAACCGTTTAACAAGAAAAAAGTTTAACCAAATTATACCAAAACAAACCTATATAGTTAAAACATTAAAGAAAAAGTTGGAACCGTGAGAAAGCGAGAAAAACGAAAGCGAGACGAAAGGGAAGAAGGGACACTATCCAAACGAACGAGTATTGCACATTTTACATATTTTCCAAGAAAAAATCTAACAAAATGATGCATTAAAAAAAAAAACCCAGGGTTTTATAATAAAAGAGGCCAATAAAAAAAAACCACAAAACATGTTCTTTCTTTTAAGAATTAGAAAAACAACGTGTTTTAAAACGACGGAAATAAAACAAAGTAATTAATAATTTATCCAGGTTATATAAAAAAAAAAAAGCAGGAAAAGGGTTTAGCATTTGGGACGACAAAAAGTTTAGAACTCCCAAACTTATATTTTAAAAACATAAACAAAAGAGTATTTAATCCAGATAAATTTACGGAAACAACCAAAAACGCGAGGACCCCCACGCGGCGCCCCGCAGAACCGAAAAAACGGGCGACCACGAGATCTACAACCACACAACCCCGGAAACGAAGATCAACAGTATATTCAAATTTTTAATTCTGAATTTTAAATATTATTAATAAAATATAAAAATAAGTTACTGCCAAAATTAATTCAAGAAAACATTTTATTATAACGCGCACACAAATTAAAAAGTAAAGATTCTGAAAATTAAATTAACTAAATATATTTGATTTGAATTATGTGCACAAATGGAAGCTATGTAGGAATAAGTATATGCCATTACAATATATTGTGAATATGCAGTGACGATGTTTCTCTAATAACGACAAAAGAGAAATATTAAAAATTAAGACTTACTTTATTATACAATATAAAATAAACGATAAAACGAATAATAATAAGAAGAAAATTATATGTCGAATAAATATTACTATTTGTTTCTTAAATCTAATTTGAACTTGGGATATAAAAATTAAGTTATCAGACAGTGTTGTGAAACATTAAATAAAAATAGGTTATTTGTTATTTCCAAAAAAAAATTATCAGTTTAAATACTGGAGGATAATAATTATCATTATCACGTTAAAAGATAAATATTTTATAGTCGTTCTTAATTAGTTTGTTTCACTAACTAATCAATTATTAATCAACCTCAATATTGCTGAAGAAGTTTTTAATCTTATAAGAAAAGTAAGCCGTAATCATTGTTTAACATACCTAGATGATATGTATCATATTGGACTTATTTATTTTACCTCAAGATAATGGATTCATTTGCAGGCTTAAATGTTAGGAATGCTACTCCACTAATAAAATATGACTAGATCATTAGGGTATCTTGTTACAATACTATAGAACAGTGAAAAATTAACATTAATATGTAAGAGTAAAGGGTAAAACATTTCTTACAGATTAACTCATCTATATAAGGATGATTATTTCCATAACCCATAAAACATACAGTTTTATATAAGTTCAATAGTTACTTACACTTATACAACATAGACCTAAGGTAAATTATATTTATTCCTATTCAATATTACTAATAATAATATTAAATAAAATATTACCTATACAAGGCATAGTAATATAAGAATAACTTTAATTAATAATAGTATTAGCTAACTAAAAAAAAAAATTATGAGAAAATGCATTAAATAATTCTCAAATGGATATGATGATTTAACAAATATCCTACTAAAATATTGCTACTTGCAAAATATTTCCGCGTTCTTGGTAATTTACAAGCAGTTTTAAAATAACAGCATCCCCAATGAAATAAAACACAAATATTTCACGCTGGAATGTAATCTGTTCTGGATACAGTATAAAGATCATACTTGTTGATTCAAAGTAAGTTACAATCCAGACATTAATCCGTTTAAGATTATTATCACTTGAACATTTATCATATTTAATATTTACTTTGATAATTCACAATTCTGAATTAGCATTTAAATATCTAGCTTTCCTAATCCATTGAATGTTACTTAAATATTTAGCATTGATAATCCAATTCCTTAAGCATTGGATACAAATTCATAGTTTATTCCAGTTTTTTCCCTGCAATGATTTAATTCATTTCAGTATATGCTATAACTTTATCCAAAATATTAGTTCATTACTTCTTTAATTTGAGATATAAAATTAATCTATTCATTTATATATCTTTAATCCATAATGTTAATAATTCTGATTATATCTCTGATAAAGCAAACAGTTTAACATTCATAACAAAACGATTTTCATTATTTTTTTAATTCATAGTTCATTTCTCTAAGCTACAAGTTTGCGGAGGGATATTTGAGTTGAAAATATTCTTTAAAGTTTTTCCTTACATAATTAAAAATGAGACCATTCACAATATTGAGACGAATATACATCTTTTCTTGAAGTGAAGAACATAATTATTTTTATAATAATTAAAAAAGAAACACCAACTACTTATTTGAAGTTAATAAATATAATTTTCCCAATCTATCAGCTATTTATCATTACTTTCAATTGAAAAAAAAATCAGTGATTTATTGTTGAAAAATACAGTATCCCATAAGCCAATTAGTCCATTTTTCTACTTACAGGTGACTAATAAATGAGATTTCTTGAAGTAGAGAATTAGTGAATTAATTAATGATGATACTTGTTTTATTGTTGTTATCCCATCTTTCTCCTGAAATGATGAGAAGTCATTTGCCTAGAAAAGGCAAATGCCTAGTTGTTCCTCTAGCCAACCATCGTATACATGACAAAGAAATGGCTATTGAAAAATTTGTACCTATTTAGATCCTGAATGCAATAAAAATTTGTGAACACTGTTTGGATTTTTCGAACTGCAACTTTTATACCAGTTATCATATGATGTCTGAATTACAGAATATTCTCCATCATGCACTGGGGGTTTCTTCATTTGTCCATGAAATTTTGAAAGAGGTCATCATGGTTAGTGCCAGGCAAAATTTTATGGTTAGTATTTTTTTAATTATGGTGCTAAAACTTTAGAAACAGTGTTCAAAAATGAAAAAAAAATATTAATTTCAATCTTTAATTGCTTTACATTTATTTCTAAATTTTAAAATAATTTTACAAATATTTATTTAAAATAAATAAATCATAAAACTAAAGTTATCAGACATTTATTTCAATTAATTTTAAATTAATCCCTGTAATATTTACTAAGGCAATAAACCTCAAAGATGTGGGTAAGACCTGTAGAGGTCCCTACCTTCACATTTTCAAGTGCACATTCTTTAGGTTTATTGCCTTAGTAAATATATAATCAATGTGCATTAAATAAATTAATCCTTTTAATAAATATTTTTTGTTTAATCACTATTCTAGCAACTAAATCAATCTTTACTAAATAAAAATCTAAACATGTACGCTTTTGCACAAACACACACTAAATGTAAAAGGTAAGAGCTGTTTGTTTTATTCCTTATTAAAAATATAATATGAAATATAATTCCATTCTTAATTCTAGTTTTGAATTATTTGTTTTATGCGTGTGGGTGCAACTCTTTTGATTTATACAATTTGATAACTTTATTCCTTAATAAAAATAATAAAATATGAGCTCATGTATTTTCTTCCCACAAATACAGAAGTCAATCAAAAACTGCTTGGAAATCCATTCAAAAATGCTTTATAAAATTATATATTTCTCTTAAAACTTTTAATTGACTAATTAATTCTGGTCTTAGTCTCATTGCCACATATACAAAAACTTTTTTCTCACCTTTAGTTAAATAAAAGCAATTATCCTCATTTTCCATGATTTTGCAAGCTAGAATTTGGAGTTATTATAAAGAAAACAACTAAAAATATAGAGAAATATTAAATGTTTCAATCTAGAATCTGGAAGATAATCTTTTAAATCTGAAGTGATGCATTATTATGGTTTGTCCATGCATCAATGAAAATAAAAACAACATTTTTCTCACAAGTTTAATTTAGAAGATATATCTAGAAATGTAAAATACCCTGAAAACATTTTTTAATGAACTTTGAAATAGTTCACAATATTCAATTTAATCATCATTAGTAACGTAAAAGCCAAGTATATGATGATATACATTATAATTAAAGATTATTTAGGAAGTTCTTGAAAGAATTAAGTGTCTATAATCTGTCTTTATTGCATTTGATAAACTATTAAAGGGTCAAGTGAGTTCTAAAACGTGAAGGCTGTCATAAAATGTTCTTGCCAAAATTATATCTCTAAAAGTATTAGACTGATTGCAAAAATAATTTAAAGGTGGTTGAATTAATTATAAAAATTCAATTTTCATTAATCTGGCATAAAATAAAATGTAAAAAATACTTCCACATATATCTTTTTAATTAATGAAAACTATTGCAAAAACAATATACAATGAAATATTGCCAAATTCATCATTCCCTTTATTTTGCTGTAAATCTTATATAAATGCAATTTATCCACTCTACTTTGAACACTTTTTAGAAAAAACTTTTATTGTACATATATGTATACACAATCTTACATTTCAACTGTACTGCAGTCTTCTTCAGAGCTGTGATATAATGAATAAAATAAAATAAAGTACAAAACTATATAAATAATACCATTAAAATGTAAACAATAAAATTAATTCAAAAAACATAAAATATAATAAAACAAATAAATATAATCCATCCTAAAATAATCCAGTTAATATTAAATAAAACATACAATATAAATATTGAATAAATATAAATTATACATGTAATAAGTTTATAAGGAGTAGATGTAATTAGGAGATTCTTAAAAATAATAAAAATGAATAATATATTTAAATTAATAGTTGTTCATGAATGTATATATACAGTCAGGAATACACATGTATAATTTATATTTATATTGTAATTTTTATTTTATATTAACTGGATTATTTGGGATTTGATTATAAGTATTTCAGTTTTATTATATTTTATTACATTTTGTTTTTTTAATTAATTTTATTGTTTACATTTTATAGTATTATTTATATAGTTATGTATTTTACTTTATTTTGTTCATTATATCATAGCTCTGAACAAGACTGCAAGACAGTCAAAATGTAAGATTGGGTATGCATATATGTATAATAAAAGATTTTTGCTAAAAGGTGTTCAAAGTAGAGTGGATAAATTGCATTTATATAATATACATGAAATTAGCAATATTTTGGATTTTAAAAATATTCAATCAACTTTTTGTTTTGTAAAAACTGAGGAAGAATCCAAAATCATCAGTTACTTATGAAATCATTTTTCAACTTCAATTCCGAAGAATTCAAACAAAAAAACCATGTTCAGGGGTTGGGGGGGGGGGATTCCTGACAAAGATATTTTAAATGCTGGCTCTGGCTAAGCATTTATCATAAAGCTTGTTGAGGAATTGGCAATCCTCATTGTTTATAACTTACAAGCTTAAGAGAATAGGATCATGTGATCTATGACTCTTATTTTGAGTATTTATAGTCTCTGCCTTAAGTCTTATGCGATGTTATATTGCTAAGACTATTAATATATGGTATGGCTGAAAATCTATCAGTCCCATATAGCTATTTAAGGTGGATAGCTGGGTTTGAAGACATGTAGGTGTCTGAAAATTTCAGATTTTCCCCTCAATAGATAACTTTTAGATAAGTGCTTGGCTTTGGGTTGGTATTTTTAGATCTAGTGTCTGAACCTATCCTGACACCTCTCTGAGGAGTGCCAAAGCATGAAACCATGGTCAGGGGCTTGGGAGGTTCCTGACAAAAATATTTTAAATGCTTTCTCTGGCTAAGCATTTATCACAAAGCTTGTTGAGAAATTGACAATCCTCATTGTTTATAACTTACAAGCTTAAGAGAATATGGTCATGTGATCTAGGATTCTTATTTTGACTAATCAAATGAATTGTCTCTCAATTTTATTGTAAAAACGCAGGAAAGATATTGACATAAGTTGCAAAGAAAGTTTAAAATAGGGATTATTTTTTAAATCCAAACAAAAAAATAATATATCAAATTTAATGAAATCAAGAGCAAAAGATCATCAAAATAATTATGATATAGAGAAAAAGAATACAGTTTAAATTGGAAAAAATGAAATATTATGTAAATTATTAAAAGCACTAGTTGTAAAAAAATAAAAGAAATAACTAATGAACAATTAGATACAAAAAAAGTTCCAAGAATGAAAAGACATTCAAAAAATAGAATTAGTTTTAATAGAATTGGCTGATTAAACCACCAAACATCATATGATCACTATTATTTGATTCAAGGCTTATCACTAATGAAAGCCACAAGTCAGAAACTAGTCTAGGGATATTGGCTGAGTAGGCAATAGATAATAATTTTTTGCACAAACCTTCCTACATCCATTGATTGCTCTGGCTTACACTGAGTGTTACTACTGTGTGGAGAGTTTTGCTCCTGTAGAATTGACTGCTGAGTAAATTAATTTTTAAAAGCTTCATATTGGCTAAAAATAATGAGTACAGATAAAAAGGAATTTATTTCTAAAATAGTCTAAAGAAAGGCCAGAATTGTGTAAAAAGAACTAAAGTAAACTATCTTTTAAGTAGTCCAATGAAAAACTCAGATCTCGTCAGGAATTTCCTACCAAAAGGAAAAGCACTCGTTGCAATGATGGTCTCCCTTTGGGCTTATGCTTTGGCTTAGAATAGTTAGACAAACACTTACTTACCAATGGAAATGAACATGCTAAAGTATGATCTTTGTAAAAATAGCATAAGTATTACAACTATATTGTTATCTTGCCTAATTTGCTATGTGAAAGTAAGACCTGAATTTGCTATCTACCATCACAAAGGCATTACAAAAGAATTATTTAAGGATGCTCTTAGATCCTAAAAATAGAACAGTAAGATCATCAAACTAATTTATATATTTATCTATGAACTTTTTAACCTAGATGTATGAAGTTTTTACACAGTTTAATTAATATCAAATTGTCATAAAGAAATCTATAGAGATGATAGCCTATCCATAATCTACCCTTCAATACTTGCATTGATGTGTGAAATATAGAGTCTCCATATGAGAACCAAACTTTATCTTGTGGAATTCGAAGTCAAGGAAAGACAATTATGAAATTATAAGACCAATCATTATTTTTTAGATGTGATACTGTATTATTGTAAAATCACATCATTGAATTGGATGTGTCGAATGATAACAGACTTCCTTAAAAAGTTTTCTATAATAAATTTGAGTGTGGGTTTTGTAGAAAAGTTGCATAAGGTGTAAATATTATCTCAAATATATTCTATAGAAGTAAGATTTGAAATACCAGGCATGCTTATACCTGGAGCTGGGGATTTGAACTCAGACTTTCAAACCCTTCACTATCCACACCATCTCATACATACACATGACCACATACATACAGAAATTATAAATAATCACCAATTACCATATTTCATGCTAAACCAGCACGCGGCAGTTGGTCCAGACTACCATCTCCCATACATATATGTATATTGGTGATTATTTATCTTTTCTGCATGTGTGTGGCCATGTGTATCAGTAGTAGGAGATCATGTGGGTAGTGAAGGGGCTTGAAAGACTGCATTCAAATCCTCTATAGAAGTGCAATATAGGGAATACATGAGGATAAAGTGAAATAAAAAGCAATAGTTAGGCAAGGTTTTGAAAAGTTGGCTGCAGAAGATACTAAAAGACAGCTAAAATATCAAATTAAAACAACTAGTGAGATCTGAAAGTTTTATATATGAAAGTATTTGTGATTTATGGATTGGTTTGTACAATCATTGCAAGTAGTATATAATTATTAGCAACGGTAGGAACAGTAGTAATAATAGTAGTATTCTGTTATGCTACTTCTTTTTTCGCTTGGAATTAAAGTGGCCATATTTCTCCATGAATAGTTATTGCTACTGATAAAAAAATATAAAAAAAGGCTTGCTCTCAGATTCAATGCTCCTCACTGATGAAAGCCACAAGCCAGAAACTAGTCTGGGAATATTGGATGAGTAGACACTAGATGGGAATTTTATGCACAAGCCTTCTGGCATCCATTGATTACTCTAGCTTGCTGTGTGTGGCAATACATGTAGTGAGTTTTGCCTGTTTTAACAACAGTTATACACAAGCATAAGAGGTGGAGGTCATGTGATGTTTATTAGTTCATAAGAACTGAATAAGTAATATAGTTGAGTACACATTGTGAAATCTGAAAGACTATCTTAAGCCTGATTATACTCTAAAAAACTGTTCCTAGTTCCACACAACCCGGTTTCGAAGTCAAAATTATGGTTATAAAAAATAAATGTACTAACTATATATATACTTCGGCAGATTAACAATTGCGCATATATATATATATACTTTTTAAAAAGAAAAAAAGATTTATCTATCTGTAAAGGATTTTTTGAAGATCTCAATTACATTTAAATCTAATCACTGTAAAAATTAAAGGCACAATTAAAGCAAATTTCATAAAAATAAACAACTTATAAGCCTATAGAATAGCTAAATCAATATTTTCATAAAATCGTTATAGTCCATGTGACATTACAAAATAAATCTATAGGATCACAGCTGTTTCTACTTTTATGATACTTAAAAAAAATGAATAATTTAATTAAATGATCTTTACCTACGTGTTTTTTTAAAAGTATAATCAATATTAACCGCTAAGATATCTATTGTGTTTCAATCTTTTTTGCGTATAAAACTAAACAATTCATATATGGTAATTTTGCCATAACGCTTAACAAGCAGTCTGTTGATGAGTATAATTTTATAAAAAATAAAAAATCTTATTTTTTTAAATTGGTTCTTATTTAATTCGTTTTCTCAGAAGATAGTTTTGACTCACTAAAGATTATTTTTAAAAAGCAAAATATAAAGGTACTGAATTTATTTTAATACTGAACGCTGACTTCGCGGTATTAATCTTTTTACTATTGTGTAGATGTTTAAAATAGCTTCCCCCTTCTCTCTCTTAATTCTTCTCATTCTTTACATCAATGATAACAACTTTTTTTATTCGTATTAGTTTTTTACTTTTCTTTTTGCCCTTCATTTATTATATATTGCGCACTTCTTATGGTCTGTTTTTTCTTTATGTTTAATTTTGTATTTTTCCGATACAAAATATTATTTATTTGTTTATTATGTTCTACCAATTAATCCTGAATATTTTTTCACCGTTGCGAAGAATAAGACTAACCCCATTCCCCTCGACAAACACATACATAGTTTAATATAATCCCAGTGCATTGAGGCTGGCTATTTTGAAATACGGATTCAAATATATTTATTTCACAGAGGGCAGTTATGAATTTCTTAACCATATGGTGTGATTTAATACTTGGATAGTTAAATATATATACACAAACACACAGTAAGTGCATCGATGAAGAAAATAAATATTAAATATAAATAATTAATCTACACTTTTTAAAAATCTAAAATCAACATAATTGAATATCCATCTTTGTTTACATAATATGTGAGATATAAATGGAAAACTAAGAAATTTTTTAAAAAAAAACAACTTAATAAATTGCTTAAACTATAAGGCCAAAAATAAAATTTACTCTAAAGTAAAAATTCTATCATCATAAAAATATAGTTGTTTGATACTTAAAAGGATATAAAGTTTTAAAGCTATTTTTTTTTAATAAAATTATTTACCGAATTACATTTTAAATATTAAGAAATGGTATAATACATGGTAATATAATTTTAAAAACGGAGCCAAATTACTATGATAAGAATGAGACCAAACCTCAGGTAATCACAAAAATATCTATTACATGAATTTGATCTCTCATTTTTAAAATTATCTAATTTGTTTAGTACGTTTTATATCTGTGAATAGCAGAATTCAAAATAAAGGTAGCATATAATGAAACAGAGTGTGAGGAGAATGAAGATTGTAATTCCTATATTGGAAAAATAACCTCAGACAAGAGTAGTCTAATGGGAAATGTTCCATGATCTCATTTCTTCAACATAAAGCATATGATATATTTATATGTAATAATAATAATAATAATAATAATAATAATAATAATAATAATAATGATGATGATGATGATGATGATGATGATAATAATAATAATAATAATAATAATAATAATAATAATGATGATGCTATTAATATATGGTAGATCTGAATTCAGTTCAGTCCCATATAGCTAAGTTAGATAGCTGGAGTTAAATACATTTTCATGTCTAAAATTTTCAGAGTTTCTACTTAAATACTACTTATTAATTAAGTACTGTTTTTGAGTTGATATTTTAGATCTAGGGTCTGAATATTCTAGCTCCTCATTGAGGTGAGCCATAAGCTCGAAAGCAATTGGTCTGGATATAAGAACGTTTCAGATAGAGATTTTAAATATTTTCTCTTACTGCACTTATCAATTAAAAGCTTGTTTGAGCTATTGGTTGGCTCTCTATATTACATATTATTATATGTAAAAAGTGATCTTCCTTGGTAGGAAAAGTACTTGTGGTAGATAATAAATTTAATTAAAAAAGTAAGATATTTTTGTTCCAAGTACCAATATTTGAGTTTCCTTATAATATATTTGTTGTTACATAATAGAAAGGATTTGATATAATCATTAATATTAATTAATATCCATTACTGATTAATAATTTATTTGAATATAATCTTACCATTCGCAATCAGTAATGCTTTTTTTTATTGAATTTGCCTCAAGGAGAGAATTATTGTTAATTGACTCCATGCTTATAATTTTTAACTCTATAATGTGGAGTGAATTTGCTTTTTCTAAAAAAGAAGATTTTAAAAAAGTATTCAAAAATTGCCTTTTATTTTTTTTTAAATAGACTTTATAAGGTAAGCAAACTTGGGTCATATTTATGTTTAAAAATATATTACAAAGTGGATTTTATTTTCTAAAACATAAGACATAGGAGTTTTTACCAAGTACATTTTAATGCCACTGTAGTATAGATTTTAAATTATTTGCAAATTCAAGTGAGTAAGATGGTTAATGACATTTATAGTAAAAGATGGATGTATACCATGGACTTCTTAACTACTAAATCTGGAACCCCCACATTAAACTGGATCATATTAAAAATCAATATATTTGTTTTATATTCAATACATATCATTTACCCAACTACTTAAATTAATCTAGAATCTTTATCTCCCAGCTAAAAATAATTAGATATTTATTTATTGATTTTTAATTTGGATGACTAAGGATTTTGGCTAACTAGATAAACAATCACTGGCTTACTTAAAACCATTCAATCATATGTAAAAATTTACACTTTTTTGAATATTAATTTTAGATAGTAGGCATGTGGAAGCCAAGTTATATCTTGGACTAGTTTGATGCCTGACAGTACATCCTAATTATATTTATTCCTATTGAAAAATAATAATAGTTACATGGACATGATCTTTACTCACTTAAGCTATAAAATAGCAAGGAGCAAATTTGTTTTTATTTAAATAATATTCAAAAGGTTAGTTTTACCGGAAGTCATGTGATTTCATTCTACAGGAAGTGAAGACATTAAGATTCTGTTCAGAAACATGAGTTTCTGAGTCATTTACTAGACCACTGCACTAAGCTAAGTTACAAAATAGTTTGGTTTTGTAGAAAATAAATATTAAAACAAATTTTTTAGTTATAGTTTTTTTAAAGCTTATTTATGGCTATCAATTATAACATTTTGTAGATAAATAGGGTGAATCATCTACAAATTTTAAAGCCTTAAAAGTTATTAGAAAATATAAACAAAATGCATATTGTCTGAATAAAAATGTTTTCTCATAAAGAGCATAAAAATCTAAACAACCCCCCCTCCCCCATGGGGTGTGATGTGGTTTAGTAAAGTAAAAAAAAATTTTTTCTTATATGTCAAAGTGTTGACTGGGAAGCAAACCCGGGCCAGCTGCTTGGAAGGCAGCTATGCTAACCACTAGGCCACCAACGCTTGACTAGTGAAGTAAAAGTTTTGCAAAAATTTTCTTAATTTTTTCATTCATTTCGAATATGTGTTTAAATAATTTTACTGATTTTAGCTTATTGAATTACAAAGCTATTTTAAATAAAAAAAAATACCCCAATTCTCTATTAACTCATAGCTTGGATGGGTACAACATATGAATGGCAATGGACTTAAATATGTTGGGAGTTTTTTTATGAAGAAAGGTGAAGTTAAATATCAGATCAATGCAGCTACTATTTGTAGAAGTTAAACTATAGATATTTTATTTCAATGAAAAACTACGATAATCATGTATAACTTTTATTTTACCTCATTTATTGCATGGAAAAGAGATATGGACTTCCTATTTGTGTAATATAAAGGCATTAGTAAAAATTTATTTAAGAATACTCAGAAAAAGTTTAAAAATATAATGATAAGATCATAAGACAATCAATGTGTCTATCAACTTGCTGATATAATATTATAGAGCCCACCATTATAAACATAATATCTTGGTTGGATTGGATATATGAAACGAATGAGAAATACCAAATTATCTGAAAGGGTGGTTTATGGTTAACTTAAATATTGTTTTTGTGGATAGTGCAGACATTTTTACATTATAATGACTACCTCAAAGACAGTCTTCAGATATGCAAGGTTGATTATTTTCTTTTGGTAGATTTGTGCAAAAAATAATAATTCATTGAATAGCGGTAATTAGACATGATATAGAAATATTTCTGAAAAAAAGTTTACTGCAGAAGAAATTTAAAAAATAGTACTGCAAATTTGTCACATAAATAGAATAATGAATCAGCATATTATTATGTGTGTGCAGTATTTTATGGTTCACAGATTAGATTATTATTGCCAAATTTATTTTCAGTATATAATTATTATAGTTGTTACTTTGTTTTTTTATCTTTCTATTTTCTGGTGGAGTTGGAATGTCCGTATTCGTTTGCAAGTAGCTGCTGTTAATAATACTATATATCAAAAGCATTTTAAACAGAATATAGAGTAGTCAATGCTGATGAAAAAACGATTTGAAAGTTTTAAAGTGAGGGTATTCATGAATGAAATCAAATCTTATATTTAAATAAATAAAAGCAATTTAATTAATTTAAAATTCTATGTGAAAGTATGAATGTTAAAACATATTTTATAAATGTGTTTGAAAAGAAAGATTTTTTAATAAATGTGTTACTACTTCTTACTTATGGACCGGAGATTTCGACACTTAACAGAAGAGGTACTTGAAAAAATATGGAGAGATGCATGTTAAGAATGATGAGAAGAGATTGAAAATGAAATACATGAGGGAGATGTTAAACAGGTAGTTACTGACATCACTGAAATAATTAAAGAAACTGAAGTGAAGATGCACTAGACATACTGCTAGAAGAGATGATAATACATAAACAATTGAAATCTTAAACTGAATTTCAAAAAATTGCAAAAGACTTAGAAAAAACCATATGCAAGATGGATAGATTAAATAAGAAAATGTGTGGAGATGATGTGGAGAAGAAAGGCTGGAGATTGGAAAAGATGGATTAAACTTGGATAGATCTTCATCCTGCAGTGGATTGATTGTGGTTAAAAATGATGATAATGACATTTTAAAACTATATATATATATTGTAACGATCTGGAGAATAACACTTAACGTAAGCTGCATTACAGGGCGCCATCTAGGCATTTGAACCTAGAAAAATTTATAAAGTAGGCAGATAAGCAAGTCAAAAAAAATTTTTTTTTTTTTTTTTAAATTTTGATTCCGGTTGTTAGCCCAAGTCACTAGCTCAGGGAGTAGCAGAGATTTAACAATATAATATCTTATCTAATTATATTTCAATATTAAAAAATAAATAAAATAAGCCACTGCCAGTAATTAACATACAAAAATTTATTTACACACATATATATATAAGATTTAACATTATTATTTTAATATGTTTACTTTAACATTATTTTTACTTTTATTTTAGATTTTTAATTTACATTTTAAATTTTATACTATTATTAGTTCGCACAGATTTGTTTAAAAATGTTGAGTATAGATCGGTTACATAGATTCCACGGTCAAAAACATTTCAAAATAAACATAAATGATCAAAATACAAAATCATTGATACCGTCAATTGCAGAGAAAAATTTATAAGTAACCCAATAGCATTCACCATAAGATGCTTGCATTAACACCAATAACTTAAAAGACATCCGAATAAATACATTTTAGATACTCACCATAAGGTATCAGTATTTACCGAATGTCTATATATATTTTGATCGAATATGAAAACCAAAAACATAATCAACCGGTAACAAACCCATGCCAGCATTTATACCCAACTTAAATTTAATGCATCTTTATTTAGAGTGTTGAGTATGAATAGACTACATAGATTTGCATTTGAAAAGAAAATAATCAATCCTTGTTTAACCTTAGGCCAAAGGTTCACAGTCAAACCAAACTTTAATCTATCTGATATATTGATGTGTTCAATGTAATACGAATATGGCAGCGCAATTAGGTTAAGAGAAAAAACTGCTTCTCGTCAGATAGGAATATTACATCTATCAGACAAGAAGAGCAATAAAAAAAAAACTCCATCGAAAGGAACAGCATTCTACGTCTTATAATTCCTTCCATAGGCACAACGAAAGTGTGCGGCATATAACAGCGATTCTTCCCATAGCGAATCTCGTACTACATCTAGTAATTACACCAATATATCCAATCCATTGACCTAATTCAACTATGAAACGAATAACCTAAGATTACCGTCCCCTAATATAACTTTACAAATCTATATAGTCATTCACACCCGACTTAAGTTTAATATTTATATAACTAGTTTAATGAAAAACAGAAATCATAATAAAACTTAAAGAACAAATAAATAAATGGAAATGATTTTACAAAAGAAATACATTAAATAAAATTATAACTAATTAATAAATAACATTGGTCAGATAGGATTCTATTTCTTAATTATTTTAAATACGGAAAGTTTTTAATTTAATGTTCATTAATTATAAAGTTCTTACGGTTTTAAACAGTTCATCTTTATCTGTTGCTTGCCATTTGAACGTGAATTCCCATGCCGTCCAAAAAAGATTGGTATTCTGTTGGCCATTTTATTTATTCATTCGGAGGTTTTTTACTCCAGCTAGTCCTCAATGTAGAAAATGATAGTTCATTTCTCTTTTTTCCTAGCAGAACTGAAAGGATTGAAGAGTGCATCTTTTCAATCCCTTCTCCTTCAACTCTGCACAAACACATCTGTCCACTCGTAATAACAACTAATTAACTCTTTTATTTTCAAACCTTTCCTTTTATAATAATTTTGTGGATTAACTCAACATTACATCATGATAGTGAAAACCTTTTCGTTGAGGTCCAATTTCCCGATGGATTTCTCTCATTTGCTAAAAGTTTCTATTGTTTTCCTATCTGACTGATGCTTATACATTTAAATGCCCAAAGGCTAGTTTACTAATTAAAATAATCATTTCCATTTTACAAAAGATTAATTAATTTGTTTTCAAACTTAAACATATATTTTTATCTCTAAATCTTTTCTGAAAATTTAGTTTTAAACTACTCTTTTTTTAATAAAGTTTTATTTTAATAATTATTTATCTGTGTGATTTTATATATATGCGAGTTTAAGATGATTTTTTAATTTTCCTTTTTAATTCTTAAAAAAGAAATTTTTATTGGCGAACTTTTTTTTTTATGTTTACTAATAAAAAATAATGTAGCGTACGTATGTGCCCATTACATATCAGTAAACTTGCTTTAAAAAAAAATGAACAAAAAAAAAATTTTACTTAGGGTTAACAAAATTTACAAAACATTCGGTTAGTATAAAAGACAATATACAAAAAAAAAATGTTGACTATTGTTTTCCTAAGGACCATCCACGTCTACACCTCCTCCCCACAAGAGTTCTATTTTTTTTTATACATTTTATTTTTATACATGTCATGACAAGCAAGTTATTTAAATTATTTATTTAAAAAGGTTGCATTGAACTAAATATGTTTTGAAAGATAATGGATTTATATGTGTATATTTGCAGCACAATTATAAATACCATCAACTTATTTATGACTGATTAAAATGCTTAAATAGGATTACACTGAAGTAAATTCCCAATGGTACTCATCGTAAAGTACATTTTGATCATAAACTTACAAAGCTGTGCGCGCCTCTATACGTTAAAGCATAATATATAACAACAAACAAAAAAACATATTTATTGCAACTTTTTGATTTTTTTTTTTTAACAAAAATTAGTTTTAAAATTATTTATACTTTCTCGTGTTTAATATATATGCGCAATTTCTTCTGGAAGTGCTTTTATAAGATTTAAAGTATATGACTTTATGTAACAGATAAAAGTATTTCATTTTGAAAAGAGAAATTTACTCAGGGTATATGTGGTTTTTATTAATAGATCAGCCCAAGATGGGTGGCCAGTTGTAACAATTTGGAAAATAACACTTAACATGATCTGCACTACAGGGCGCCATCTAGGCATTTGAACCTAGAAAAATTTATAAAGTAGACAGATATGTAAGTCAAAAAAAAATTTTTTTTTTTTTTTTTTTTAATTTTGATTCTGGTCGTTAGCCCAAGTCACTAGCTCAGGGAGTAGCAGAGATTTAATAATATAATATTTTATCTAATTATATTTCAATATTAAAAAATAAATAAAATAAGCCACTGCCAGTAATTAACATACAAAAATTTATTTACGCACATATATATATAAGATTTAACATTATTATTTTAATATGTTTACTTTAACATTATTTTTACTTTTATTTTAGATTTTTAATTTACATTTTAAATTTGATACTATTACTAGTTCGCACAGATTTGTTTAAAAATGTTGAGTATAGATCGGTTACATAGATTCCACAGTCAAAAACATTTCAAAATAAACATAAACGATCAAAATACAAAATCATTGATACTGTCAATTGCAGAGGAAAATTTATAAGTAACCCAATAACATTCACCATAAAATGCTTGCATTAACACCAATAACTTAAAAGACATCCGAATAAATACATTTTAGATACTCACCATAAGGTATCAGCATTTACCGAATGTCTATATATATTTTGATCGAATATGAAAACCAAAAATATAATCATCCGGTAACGAACCCATGCCAGCATCTATACCCAACTTAAATTTAATGCATCTTTATTTAGAGTGTCGAGTATGAATAGATTACATAGATTTGCCTTTGAAAAAAAAAAGTCAATCCTTGTTTAACCTTAGGCCAAAGGTTCGCAGTCAAACCAAACTTCAATCCATCTGATATATTGATGTGTTCAATGTAATACGAATATGGCAGCGCAATTAGGTTAAGAGAAAAAACTGCTTCTTGTCAGATAGGAATATTACATCTATCAGACAAGAAGGCCAATAAAAAAAAAACTCCATCGAAAGGAACAGCATTCTACGTCTTATAATCCCTTCCATAGGCACAACGAAAGTGTGCGGCATATAACAGCGATTCTTCCCATAGCGAATATCGTACTACATCTAGTAATTACACCAATATATCCAATCCATTGACCTAATCAACTATGAAACGAATAACCTAAGATTACCGTCCCCTAATATAACTTTACAAATCTATATAGTCATTTACACCCGACTTAAGTTTAATATTTATATAACTAGTTTAATGAAAAACAGAAATCATAATAAAACTTAAAGAACAAATAAATAAATGGAAATGATTTTACAAAAGAAATACATTAAATAAAATTATAACTAATTAATAAATAACGTTGGTCAGATAGGATTCTATTTCTTAATTATTTTAAATACGGAAAGTTTTTAATTTAATGTTCATTAATTATAAAGTTCTTACGGTTTTAAACAGTTCATCTTTATCTGTTGCTTGCCATTTGAACGTGAATTCCCATGCCGTCCAAAAAAAATTGGTATTCTGTTGGCCATTTTATTTATTCATTCGGAGGTTTTTTACTCCAGCTAGTCCTCAATGTAGAAAATGATAGTTCATTTCTCTTTTTTCCTAGCAGAACTGAAAGGATTGAAGAGTGCGTCTTTTCAATCCCTTCTCCTTCAACTCTGCACAAACACATCTGTCCACTCGTAATAACAACTAATTAACTCTTTTATTTTCAAACTTTTCCTTTTATAATAATTTTGTGGATTAACTCAACATTACATCATGATGGTGAAAACCTTTTCGTTGAGGTCCAATTTCCCGATGGATTTCTCTCATTTGCTAAAAGTTTCTATTGTTTTCCTATCTGACTGATGCTTATACATTTAAATGCCCAAAGGCTAGTTTACTAATTAAAATAATCATTTCCATTTTACAAAAGATTAATTAATTTGTTTTCAAACTTAAACATATATTTTTATCTCTAAATCTTTTCTGAAAATTTAGTTTTAAACTACTCTTTTTTTAATAAAGTTTTATTTCAATAATTATTTATCTGTGTGATTTTATATATATGCGAGTTTAAGATGATTTTTTAATTTTCCTTTTTAATTCTTAAAAAAGAAATTTTTATTGGCGAACTTTTTTTTTTATGTTTACTAATAAAAAATAATGTAGCGTACGTATGTGCCCATTACATATCAGTAAACTTGCTTTAAAAAAAAATGAACAAAAAAAAAATTTTACTTAGGGTTAACAAAATTTACAAAACATTCGGTTAGTATAAAAGACAATATACAAAAAAAAAATGTTGACTATTGTTTTCCTAAGGACCATCCACGTCTACACCTCCTCCCCACAAGAGTTCTATTTTTTTTTATACATTTTATTTTTATACATGTCATGACAAGCAAGTTATTTAAATTATTTATTTAAAAAGGTTGCATTGAACTAAATATGTTTTGAAAGATAATGGATTTATATGTGTATATTTGCAGCACAATTATAAATACCATCAACTTATTTATGACTGATTAAAATGCTTAAATAGGATTACACTGAAGTAAATTCCCAATGGTACTCATCGTAAAGTACATTTTGATCATAAACTTACGTGGCTGTGCGTACCTATATACGTTAAAGCATAATATATAACAACAAACAAAAAAACATATTTATTGCAACTTTTTGACTTTTTTTTTTTAACAAAAATTAGTTTTAAAATTATTTATACTTTCTCGTGTTTAATATATATGCGCAATTTCTTCTGGCAGTGCTTTTATAAGATTTAAAGTATATGACTTTATGTAACAGATAAAAGTATTTCATTTTGAAAAGAGAAATTTACTCAGGGTATATGTGGTTTTTATTAATAGATCAGCCCAAGATGGGTGGCCAGTTGTAACAATTTGGAAAATAACACTTAACATGATCTGCACTACAGGGCGCCATCTAGGCATTTGAACCTAGAAAAATTTATAAAGTAGACAGATACGTAAGTCAAAAAAAATTTTTTTTTTTTAATTTTGATTCTGGTCGTTAGCCCAAGTCACTAGCTCAGGGAGTAGCAGAGATTTAATAATATAATATTTTATCTAATTATATTTCAATATTAAAAAATAAATAAAATAAGCCACTGCCAGTAATTAACATACAAAAATTTATTTACGCACATATATATATAAGATTTAACATTATTATTTTAATATGTTTACTTTAATATTATTTTTACTTTTATTTTAGATTTTTAATTTACATTTTAAATTTGATACTATTACTAGTTCGCACAGATTTGTTTAAAAATGTTGAGTATAGATCGGTTACATAGATTCGACAGTCAAAAACATTTCAAAATAAACATAAACGATCAAAATACAAAATCATTGATACTGTCAATTGCAGAGGAAAATTTATAAGTAACCCAATAACATTCACCATAAAATGCTTGCATTAACACCAATAACTTAAAAGACATCCGAATAAATACATTTTAGATACTCACCATAAGGTATCAGCATTTACCGAATGTCTATATATATTTTGATCGAATATGAAAACCAAAAATATAATCATCCGGTAACGAACCCATGCCAGCATCTATACCCAACTTAAATTTAATGCATCTTTATTTAGAGTGTCGAGTATGAATAGACTACATAGATTTGCATTTGAAAAAAAAAAGTCAATCCTTGTTTAACCTTAGGCCAAAGGTTCGCAGTCAAACCAAACTTCAATCCATCTGATATATTGATGTGTTCAATGCAATACGAATATGGCAGCACAATTAGGTTAAGAGAAGAAACTGCTTCTCATCAGATAGAAATATTACATCTATCAGACAAGAAGAGCAGTAAAAAAAAAACTCCATCGAAAGGAACAGCATTCTACATCTTATAATCCCTTCCATAGGCAAAACGAAAGTGTGTGGCATATAACAGCGATTCTGCCCATAGTGAATCTCATACTACATCTAGTAATTACACCAATATATCCAATCCATTGACCTAATTCAACTACGAAACGAATAACCTAAGATTACCCTCCCCTAATATAACTTTACAAATCTATATAGCCATTTACGCCCGACTTAAGTTTAATATTTATATAACTAGTTTAATGAAAAACAGAAATCATAATAAAACTTAAAGAACAAATAAATAAATAAATGGAAATGATTTTACAAAAGAAATACATTAAATAAAATTATAACTAATTAATAAATAACGTTGGTCAGATAGGATTCTATTTCTTAATTATTTTAAATACGGAAAGTTTTTAATTTAATGTTCATTAATTATAAAGTTCTTACGGTTTTAAACAGTTCATCTTTATCGGTTGCTTGCCATTTGAACGTGAATTCCCATGCCATCCAAAAAAGATTGGTATTCTGTTGGCCGTTTTATTTATTCATTCAGAGGTTTTTTACTCCAGCTGGTCCTCAATGTAGAAAACGATAGTTCATTTCTCTTTCTTCCTAGCAGAACTGAAAGGATTGAAGAGTGCGTCTTTTCAATCCCTTCTCCTTCAACTCGACACTAACACATATCTGTCCACTCATAATAACCAACTAATTAACTCTTTTATTTTCAAACCTTTCCTTTTATAATAATTTTGTGGATTAACTCAACATTACGTCATGATGGTGAAAACCTTTTCGTTGAGGTCCGATTTCCCGCTGGATTTCTCTCATTTGCTAAAAGTTTCTATTGTTTTCCTATCTGACCGATGCTTATACATTTAAATGCCCAAAGGCTAGTTTACTAATTAAAATAATCATTTCCATTTTACAAAAGATTAATTAATTTGTTTTCAAACTTAAACATATATTTTTATCTCTAAATCTTTTCTGAAAATTTAGTTTTAAACTACTCTTTTTTTAATAAAGTTTTATTTTAATAATTATTTATCTGTGCGATTTTATATATATGCGAGTTTAAGATGATTTTTTAATTTTACTTTTTAATTCTTAAAAAAGAAATTTTTATTGGTGAACTTTTTTTTTATGTTTACTAATAAAAAATAATGTAACATACATATGTGCCCATTACAATATATATATATATATATATATATATAGAGAGAGAGAGAGAGAGAGAGAGAGAGACAGAGAGAGAGAGATGGAGCTTACCAATAGCTCTAAACAAGCTTTATTTTTATAAGTGCTGAAAGAGAAAGAATTCAAAATCTCTATCATTAAAACTCTACCTCCAGACCAATTGGTTTTGAGCTTATGGCTCACCTCAGTAGAGGGCTGGGTCTCTAGAAACTAGATCTAAAATACTAACTCAAAAGTCAGCACTTATAAAACACGTTTTTATCAATTTGAAAGTCTGAACTTTTTGGACATGTAAATGTCTTCAAATTCAGCTTTGCAAACCAGATAGCTATATGGGTCTGAATTCAGCTCAGTTTCAGCATATAGTAATAGCCTCTGCAATATAGCATTGCCAAAGCCATCAAAGATACACTTATAATAATTAACAAAACAAGTTATAAATTTTGTAACTTGCTTTTAAGCTTGCATTTAAATGATCACAAGATGGAGCTTACCAATAGCTCTAAACAAGCTTTATTTTTATAAGTGACCTCCACTGAGGTGAGCCATAATCTCAAAAACGATTGGTCTGGAGGTAGGTTTTAATGATAGAGATTTTGAATTCTTTCTTTTTCAGCACTTATAAATATAAAGCTTGTTTAGAGCTATTTGTAAGCTCCATCTAGTGATCATTTAAATGCAAGCTTAAAAGCAAGTTACAAAATTTATAACTTGTTTTATTAATTATATATATATACTTTAAAGTGGTCTGAAAATTAAAAATATAGAAATTAAACTATTTGTGTTTTATTTTTTTTAATGATTTCAATATTTTTGTTTATACTAATGAAATTAATAGTTGATATTAAATTACATAGATTGACTGCTCTGTGTGAGTATTGCCAATCATCAACTGCCCTATGAGGGTGCACAAAATATAGACTACTCTGTGTGAATGTATCAAGTTGTAGACTGTTCTCATGGGTTTACATATTTATGCATTGCTGTGTATGGGTACATACATTCATAGGATACTCTTTGTGGCTACATGCAATCATAGACTGGTCTTTATGGTTCTAAACAATCATATAGTTTGCAGTGTGAGTGCATATGCTTATAGCATGCTCTGTATGGGTGCATACAGTTACAGATGCTATGTGTGAATGCACACAGTCTTAAATTAGTCTGTGCAAGTATTTGCAATCATAGATTGTTCTGTATAGTTGCACACAATCATAGATCTTCTCTGTGTGGGTGCATACCATCATAGACATATTTTGTGTGAGTGTATCCACTGACAGACATAGAGCTAATGACAACAGATTGATTCCCATTTGAGAAACATAGATTTTAGAATATCAAATCAACTAGTTTAACTAGTATTGTAAAATTTTCGTGATGCTATTATAATAAACACATCACCCACTGACGGTAATTTTGGATTTATGTCATTTCAAGAAATGGAGCTTCAACCACAGAATACTAAAAAGGAGATTTAGAAGCTGATGTAACTTGTGCTTTAATTTGTGACTGGTCAAAGACGATATGTTTTTAAAGTATCAAGTTAAATGCAATTTTAGTATTCAATGTTTCTTACAAAAGTTTCACTGCTTATTCCTTATGTTTTTGTCATTGTGTATAATTTACCAAAGTTTGTAGAAGTGAAATCCCAACACAGCTTCCAGGGGTTCCTTATGTGGGAAATATTATATGTGCTAAATACCCAAAACCAAGAAGATTGCTTCATTCAATTCAATCAAATGTTTTAAATCTGATTAGCTTGCTCAAATAAATATTTTAGTTTTCAGGTCAATATGATTCATATTGAAAATATATGATATAAAAAAATCTTCTTTCCTTTTTTGGTTTAGAAACGTATTTGCCTAAATCACATAATTTTATCTTACTGTTTCAAGCATATACTACGGTTATTATAGAGCATTGATTAATTATGTTTCCATTTTCTATATATTTTAATATAATGTAATAACGAAGTAATAATTGTTATCATATTAATAATTTTAAAAATAAGTCTAAACAAATTTTAATCATGCAAATTACTCAATTCTTAAACTATTAAACATGCACATATACATGCCATCATTAGATTTTCAATTGGATGGACAGTTGAAGAGTTGGAGTGTGGAGTGGATTGAAGCCTGTCCATTAAACTATGAGGATAGTCTATCTTAATATATATCTGAGCACTTATACTATATATGTGTGTGAAGATGTTAGTCTGGACCAACTGATTGATTGCTGGTTTAGCATGAAATACGTATATTGGTGATTATTTATCTTTTCAGCATATATGTGTTTAGGTGTATCAGTGTTATTAGATGGAGTGGAGAGAGGTGGGTGATGTGAAAGTCTGTGCTCATATACCCTATATTACATATATATATATATATATATATATGTATTTATTTTTCATATATATATATATATATATATATGGAAATACATGTATATTGTATATACTGAACTTAATGCAATTTAGAAGGAACATAGTCACCAGTATTGGTTGCATAAGATGGAGTGGATAGTTGTAGGGAGCTGGATTTTCTAATATATATTGGTATATATCATTAAAAACCAGTTAACACTAAGACAAATCCAATATCAAATAACAATCAATAATTTCAATCTGTTGTCAAGGAAAGTTGCCTTGCCAACAGTATGAAATTTTTGACTGTAGTTGATATTAGGATTTTGATATTGGGATTGTCTTGGTGTTAACTGGTTTTAATGATTATTTACAAAACTATTTAGCCTTGAGAATTATATATATATATATATATATATATATATATATAATATATATATATATATATATATTGTGGCCTCAACTTTCTCTGCGCACTATTTCACTTATTTAACCTTAACAAACTCTCGTTTATTTCAAGTAGCTAGTCAATTGAATCTTATACTAATTTTGGGATCAAATATACCCGGGCACCAAATTGCAGCTATAAATTGTAATGCCCACCAGAGATCATCATCATTAGCCATATTTAGGACTATAGAAGATACTGGAAAAAATAATTAAATTGTCTCTCAAAAAAATAATAATAACAATAATATTAATAAAACCATTCAATCTATGTGGTCTTAATTTCAAACCTAGCATTAGTCATGCAAATATTTCATGATAAATTTTTATAAAATTCATAATAATGAGACGGCTTTCTTCCACAAGTTTACTATAAATATCTGATCTCGAGTAGTAACTACAGAAAATGTTATATATATTTCTCATTTATATCTGACTGGAAATAAATCAGTAATTGATGCAGAGAACTCATAATCTATGTTCATAATATAAAATTATTATTTAATTTAATACTAGATAAAAAATTATCCTAAATAAATCCTCCCCATTTAATTCCATTACTTTATTTTTCGTTTTCAGCATCTATCACTTTAATTAGCTACCATTATATAACACGGAATGTCTGTGTTATGTTCTCTAATCTGAGAATCCCTAATCCTATTTCTCTAAACACATAAATTAACCTGTCAATCGATTATCAATTCCTGATCCCTATTTTAATAACAGTGTAATAATTTTATGATAATATGCTACTTGACTTCCAAACTAGCTCTTAGATTAATATTCGAACTGCTCTTCTCAAGGTCTAGATCTGTCAAGAGGTGCCCTTATAAGCGATTACATTGTAATGGATATTATCCCAAATGTGTTAAAATAAATTTTAGCATGAGTTTACTAGTGGGAATCACTCTAAACACCAAGAGCAGGAAAGGGATTTTATGTCTGCTCCCAATATTCACAACATTACAACGAACCGAAAGACTAAATTTATTCAACTTAACTTAAGTATTCCCTGTCATTTTATTTTATATCATATAATCTATTATCCAAATTTTAAGTAATAATTTTAAATCTATCATATTTTGCCAAAGTAAACTATGGAAGTAGAAGATGGACATTAATCATATAAATCGATCAAAATTTACTTATGAAAGTAAAATACGGAAATAAATCACAAAATTAGATTATGTAAATTAATTATGTGAAAATGAATTATATAAAAGTGACTTATACAAAAAATGAATTATGTAAATCGAATATAGAAATAATCAATATAAAAACCAATACTGTAAATCAATCGTGGAAATAAATTATCAATATAAAATGAATTATGTGAATCGAATATGGAAATAATCAACATAAAAAACAATACTGTAAATCAATCATGGAATCACTTATCAATATAAAATGAGTAATTAAATTTAAATATGAACTAATATTATGTTAAATATAGTGCTGGAAGTAGATTCTGGAGATATTTGAAACATCAAAACACAAGACACAGTGTAATTTTATAATACTCATAAATTTTATTACATTAACAATAATGATAAAAATAAAATAAAAACACAAATATAATATTGTACACTCAAATATTTGATTCAGATCTAATAAAAACTATGATTCGAATACATGTTTAAATTAACTACTTTTCTGGATGACTTATTTATTGTTTTGACCCATTTATTTATCAAATACAAAAAAAATAACAAACGCTTACACGCATGGAATCAGAATTCCCTATATCTTAAAAGAGAAGATTAGAAATAGAAGTACAAATTTCTACTTCACCCCATTTTTATTGTAAACATTGTCCATTGGACTCTTCCAAAATAATTTATTAGTTTAAATTATTCTAACTAGCAATGTTAAATAATCATAAATTTCTAAATCATTTCAACAATCAATAATTTTTACTATTTTTATGAAGAAGGATGATATGCCATGAAAAATCCCCTACTGATTTTACAGATGGGTTTAAATTCAAAAACCTACACTTTTATGTTCATGCCTGTCAGATCTTTACGTTTTTGACCGTATATATCTTGATAGGTCAGTTTGTCGATCCAGCTTGATGACCTCAATTTACCATCATTCACAAAATTCAACACAGAATTTGTCATTTCCCCAAACACATATACATCTGACTGAATCCTTATCCTGTCAGGCAACTATTATTCTGTCCCACATAAGAGAAAACAACTCTTCATATCCTTCACTACCATGCAATATTTTATAACGCACACACAGCAATGTCTTAGTAAGGGAAATTAAAAAAAAAAAACTCCCAATCTCAACTGTTTGCTTGATCCAGAGAGAGAGAGATCTTTTCTTAAGATCTACTTTCATGTGAAGAGCTCCTGCCTATACACTTACTCTCTATATAGGCATGCAAAACATTTTCTACAACTTGAACAATAACTTTATTATAATAATTCCCTATCTTAACAAAATAAATGGAGTGAACATCAGTCATCTACTGCTATGGTAAATAAATCATGAGACAGCCACTTCCCATCTATGAGGTGGTAAGATAACTCTACCTTAGGAACAACAAGCATTTATTGCTTTATATATGCCCACACAAACATTGATTGCAGCCCAGATAAAAGACAAAGACTAACCAGATCCCGAATCAAAACATATATGAATTATTTCAATTTTAAACAGTCGAGCCAACAACATACACCCAATATTTCTATTAATAACAGATCAACAACACCTATAGCATAATTATGGTTTTCTACATGATCATCCATATCATTCCTCATATTTAATATTAAGCACAAATTAAAATTTTGTGAAGAACAAAAAAAAATATTTTATATCATTTCTGTCTTTTCTTTTTAAATTTAAATTTACGTAAGCATTTATACTTCAAGGGGATCAAAATCATCTTCCTTTCTTTCCTTTAAACATTTTAAAGAACATAAATAAAAACAAAATTATTAAATTAAGATAATCTGGTGGTTAAAAAAAAAAATTTCTATAGAACATGCGACATATTATGTAAACAAAATGAAATAAAAAACAAATGGCATATTATATAAATGAAATAAAATAAAGAGTAAATGTCAAACATTATGATAGTCTCTTTCCAATGTCTTTTCCTTAGATTGTATTCACTTCACTTTATTTGGAGATAGCTTATATAGACGCACAGCATAGACAGTTATTTTTACTCACATGCATATATAAACATGTAGATAGTTATTTTAAATCAAATGTATGAAAAGCAGATAGTTATTTTAAATCAAATGTATATAAAAACACACAGGCAGTTATTTGAATCAAAATTTATAAAACGGAGACAGTTATTTTAAATCAAAATGTAGCTACAGAATAATTAATAAATTTTAAGAGTTCTGTTGATTACCTTCCATTTTGATGAGTTTCTTCCTGGATTTGAATTCATTTGTTTTCTTTTCATCTTCTTTTCCATTTTTAAGGCTTAAATTATAGACAAGTAGATTCTGATTACTAAACACGAATTAACTTTTTAAACATTATACAGAAGCTTGCTGCAGTTTCTTCAAACGAATTTTAACTGGCCAAATAATTATGGCAATATGAATCGGTCTTTTCATATCATACAAAAGTTTGATGGTTCTTTCCTTATATGAATTCTCAATAGGCCCAATAGACGGGTTTTGACATTCAGCATAGACTATCTTATTAAAAGTTGATTTGTTCATAATTGATTTGAGGAAAAAAAAAAGTGCACCACTTAGATATGAATTAGAAATTCATATTTTGGTATACTGTAATACTTAAATACATTATCAACTCTGAGAAAGAAAATTAAAAAAAAATTTGAAGAAAACCTTTAGAGATATATTAATTTTAGTCAACCAGTTGTTCTCAATTAGCAAAAGTTCCACTGATTCACTTTCTCCAGCTTTTTTTATATTCACCTCGATGGGAAAGAAAAAACAGCTGTTAACCCTTCCTCTCTCCAGGTGGTTCCTCTTAAATCTTAATCAAGATTTCATCTCAGAATGAACAATTGAACTATTTCTTATGTGTCAATTTTGACAACTTTTCTTATCTTAAACCTTATCTTTTGAGTTAACACATTATCGATTAATTTATGGAAAAGCAATCAAAAGAAAATCTAATCAAAAGATAAGCTTACTAACACTTTTTTGGTAAAATAAATGTTACATTTATTTTGATCTAAATAATTTCTTATTTACATTTATATTTTTGAGTTAGAAATAATAAATTAGAACAGATTCATTTATTTTCCCTTTTCACACTTATCATGAAATAATATAGAAAATTATATCAATTTCTATAAAGGAAAGAAAAAAAATCAAACCCATATATCTGTATTACACACATACCTATGCAGACCATTCAATAGAAAACTGCTTATTCAGACTATATGAACTTACAATGTCCATCATAATTTCTTATAATTACAAGCATAAAATCAATTATAATTTCTGATAATCATAAACATAAATATCCATTATAATTTCCTATAACTTTAGGCCTATTCTTCCGAAAAGACTGTTAAACAAAAGCTATTGATAATCAATTCAATTTTAATTCTCACCAACTTTTTAGTAATGGATATCAAAATTCATAAGACTTTATCTTAGCCATATAAATATTTATCTCTCAATTATTATATTGGTAAATTATTATAGCAGTGTACAACAAATAAAATCAATCATCCCCCCTGCATTAAATAATGCTAGCTACATTCTATACAAACACAAACTGTCTCTATATATGTTACTTTTTTAGCTATCTAGTTATTAATTTCTCCAATAAAACTTCTTAACTCTCTTACATTAAAAAAAAAAATTTTTTTTGCCCATAATTAGTTTCATTTCTTACAATTGGTTTATAGATTAAATAAACCAAAGGTCACAATATATATATATATTGTGACCTTTTATTTAGGTCCCTGTAATTAATAATTCCAAAATTTTAAATGATATATTTAACATCAAAATCTTACTAAAGTGGTTTTCAATAGAGATTATTTTGAATGTACTGGGAAATTTGCTTGAGTGGAGATAAGATTTCAAACCCAGTCTAGGTTCTGACTAGACTAAAATAACAATTTAAAAGTATTATTATTATTTGGTAGATAAATACATTGCTATTTTATTAGTTTTGAATAGCAATTGAAATAAATAAATAATTAAATCAAATTGTTAAAGTCTTGTAAAATAAATCATTATAGTAAATTATTTAAGCATATTTTTTAGTACTAAACACCAAGCTGTCTTAAGTAATAATGGATAGTTATTAAAAATGAAGCCAGAGGGGGTAATACTAATTATGCATACCCAAAATCATTGGCTAATTCACTCCCAGAGTGCAATATAATAAAAACTATATATGTTCTAACATAGCTGTAGGGGGAGGGGGGACTAATTAAGAAAAACAAGAACCAAAGTAAACACAAACCTCAGCTCTGATTTAAAATAAGAAAAAAAAATAAAAATCAGCAAAATTCTGAAATCTAATTGTATGGAAGTAGATTACCTTGCTATCTAAAAATGTTTGAATAGGAAATCTCAAAACTTTGCAGTCATTGAAACACCATTCTTCTATGGATTGATAATTCTAAGAAGTTGTACAGAAAGAAAAATGGGAACTTTGTGCATCCTAACTGTCTCTCATCAATCTTATTTTAAACCCAGGAAAATTCAAGAGCAAGTAAGCTTTTGCTTTCATTGTACTTATACTTGTAACTTTTTATCTTTAAAAATAACGCACAAATTATTTAATCATAAACTAAGAAGTTGATAATGTTTGTATTTTCGCGCCAATCGTATTACCCAGTAGAACAAGATTGTGCGTGTAAAGCAAAATATCAAGAAAAAAAAATAATTCGAGATAATTTTAAAAACAAGTGGTATGTATGATGTATATAGTAAATAAACTTAAAGGTCATTGCTGAATCATCTAACTTTTAATAAAGTAAAAATAAATAATTGCGTGCTGTTATTCTCGATTCTTTATTAAGAAATAGAAACACTTATCGGCTGATTTGTTTTATAGCGCCAACTTTGTGTAATGTTAAAAAGTTAAATGATTACAGATTCATTAAAATGTTGAAAATGTCATAGTGATAATTGAATAAATTCGTTCCAATATTAAGAATCACATCATATTTTACCAATAAGAAGGGAATTAAATAAATATTTACTTGTAAATTTTTATTAAGAAATATCGTCGGTATAATAATGTTTACCATATTGGAATATACTCTGGCTGCTTAAATATTGCTACACATATATGGAATTGCCATGCTGAGAGGAATAAAATTAAAAAAAAAAAGTTTTAAAAGAAAAAGGAAAGATAAATATACTAAGTAATAAAAATTCCACTAATTTTTCAGGAAAAAATTATCTTGATTTAAACGTAAATAAATGATTTTGTTATATATCATTTGACATGCTTACCGAATAAATCAATAAAGATTTTAATAAGTTTGTTTTGAATTATCTAGAGCAAAGTAGATAAATTTATCTTTTTAAATCTGCTACAATTAGAAACGTGAATGTTAATTGCCTGATGAATTATCGCCACGGAAACTCTCAAATAATTTCTACTTTTGGATAAGTGTTGAATTTTGTGCTATTATACATACAACAGGATAACGAAATATATATGCTTAATCTAGACTGATTGCTCATCCTAATAACCATTTATATTATTCTAACTCACCAGGATAAATAACTTGGAACAGAGTATAAAATTTAATGGATAAAAATGTACACTTAATTTTGTTTATATAATTGCTGTTATGTATATCACTTACGTGTTATTTGGGAAATTTATTTTAAATATATACGTTTTATGGTGGCATGAATATATATTGGGTTAAAGAAAAAGGAAAAAGATGTGCAAAATATATACATCTATTATAGGTATTTTATTTTTTTTTAGTTAAGAGAAAACCGGAAAATATATATATATCGTTTATTTAGAGAGTGTTATAAAATATTTACTTCTCTCATAGTTTAAAACTAATGTTCAGGTATGTTAATAAAAAGGTAAATGTACAGACATTTTATCAAAAATATGTATATTGGCATGACTGAATTATTTTCTGATATAAAAGAAAATTTATTATAAACCTTTTCCATTTTGTAATTTGCTATAGAAGTGAACGTGTCCACTTTGAATACAAATACAGGTTTGATCTTTATTGTTTAAGTCTGTTGTGCTCTCTTTAATAAAAATATAATTGTCATTCTAAAATGATTAACGATCATTGGACATAGGTATTTTGATTTGGCTGTTAATACATTAATGAGTTTACATTATAAAATGGAATATGTAGATTTTCATTGTTATTGTTGGTATTGTTTTTATCTTGCTATAATTTGAGAATGACTAGTGACAGTTTTTAGTTAATGGGTTGTTCCAATTGAATGGCATCCAATATATTAATATTTATATGGAGCATAGGCTGATGGAGTCACCTATGGCTAATTTCATGAGAAAAAAGATGGATAGAATTTGAGCAGTAATTAATGCTCATTAGTATAAATAATCCTAAAAAGAAAGGATATCTATGGTTGGAATTTTAGTCTTTTTGTGGTGAGGCAAGGCCCACACATGTACATATACCCATAGAGAGGTATAGAATCGGCCATATATTATTACACAACTGTCATGTTGTTTTATAAAGTCTCCCATCTTAGTGTTAAATTCCTCATGATAATAGGGAGATAGTTTTTTCCACCATGTATGGTGAAGTGTAATAAGTCAAAATCATACGGCAAGTATAAAAACAGTGTTAAAGTTAGAAACATTGATCTAGCATAGTGTTTTCTTAATTAAAATACTGTTTATGATGTTGGAGGATCATCATCAGTACAGACAGACCAAACCAGAATCTATTTGTAATTGTAGAATTTAAAATGTAAAAGTAAGAGATGCACACTGGCAGAATGGATTCATTTTTATCAAATAATGATGTGACAATAAAATTGTAAGATCAGTTACATATTCAAGGGTTGAGCTGTGGACATAGGTAATGCTTAATGAGATCTAGGTGTATTTGACTTTTAATGTCTAGTATTCATTTAATGCACTAAACTTAGTCATTTCAAAGTTAAATAAGTTAGTAATTGCACAGAAGGTGATAATTGCCCTTATCATATTTTGATAAAAGATAAGGCTTTGGGATAATGCAATACTTTATAATGTTGGAATTCTAAATTTAAACTTTGTGCATATCCTAAAGTTCTAAATATACTGCTATTATGTAATTTAAGTGCTAGTGCAGCTTAAATAGGTTTTATTATCTGATTCTTAAAAATATGCCAAAGAGTAACAAATGATATTTTGAACATTATTTTCTACTTGGGTGTATCATTTGCTGAGTATATGGTCAAGGGGATAATAAGTATTTGTCCCATCCATAAAGTATTTTAATAGATTAGTTTTATTTCATGCCATATCTGTGAATTAAAAATTTGTACATAGTGTAAATAAAGTTTGTTGTATTTAAAAATTTATGTAGTTGCATGTAGTTACCACATCTATACACTATTATTGTTATTGCTATCAACCTATCAGAAGATTATAAATCAAAATCATCATCAACCAATATAGCACTTTTAATTATATTATGCTATATTATAATAATTTTGGTAAGTCTTATAATTTATTGGTATATCTAATGCATTATCACACAATAATTAAAATGTTAATAACTTGGAGTACAGATGGCTTTAAATAATATATTAAACACTAAACATAATATTGATTCAATTGATTTAGTTAAATCCATAGAGCTATCATTCACTGATCTTGATCACATAATTAGATGAGAAAGGGAATTTGGTAACTTATTGATTTTATTTATTAAAAATTTATTCCCAGTCAAAAATTTTCAGGTTTATATTAGTTAGAAAGTTTATGAGTAACTGCTAAATATAATTCTTGATTTAAGTTATATTGAGAGCTGTTTTGTGCATTATGTTTGGGTAGTGGTAAAATCCCTCTTACTGACCCAAATATATGTTGTATAACAATTTATAGTGTTTGAACCCTGAGAAGAATTAATTGTTAAATTTCAAGATAGAATTTAAATTTGTAGTAAATTCTATTGCTAGTTAATTATTATAGTTGGACTTGGAAATAGATTATTTTCACTGTTTTATGAAATTTAACCAAACTTTAAGGTAAATTAGTTATTTTGGCCTCAAATGTATAATTTGTTTTGACTTCAGGATAAACATTTTGGTTGTGTCAAGCTGGAAATCTCTATTTTTATTTAGCTTATCTTTTTATTATTTAATACCATATTAGGTCATAGTTTAAGATTTCAATCTTCATCATTAACCTTATTTTTCAATTTCATCTTGATCGTGCTTGTACTTATTCATTCTCATTTAACATTAATTCATTATCATAATTGATTAATCATATATTAACTTTTATTCTGCTATCATCTCAACTATTCATTAACTCTTAGTCTATCATCATCTTAATCATTCATTATTCTCACACATCTTTCTCTTCATTCTTATACTCATTTTATTCCACTATTTAATTATTACTTCTTTTCATCATCCATTTAGTCATTTACATCATAATTTACTCAATATTTCATTTATAAGTTTAATTTTATAATCATTCCAGAGATATAAATTGTTAGTTATGTATTAATTTGCTGAACATTAAATTTAACTCATCATATTTTTGTTTGTGTGGATTTCAAAGCTGGTTTGACCAGAAGTTTTTATCTTTATTAGTCACCTTGTGATCTTCTTTAGATCGACAGTTTCATGCTAGTTTTATTAAATCAAGGAATCATTTTGTTAGTTTTACATTTTCATTTCTTTATACCCATATTCATGATAACGAGAACACATTAGGTTCCATAAGAGAATTTAATCACTAAAATGTGCAGTATGATTCGTTGATGATCAGCTAGATCAGGAAGCTAGGTTACAGATGTGATTATGGCGCTAGCCAATGTGGCATGACTGTTAGTAGATAAAGGCTGGCTGTTGCCAGGTTACAGTTGCAGTTATGCTGAACAATGTGGATGGCATGATAATTGGCTGTAGCTAGTGCACAGTAGTGATTATGGTGCCTAAAATGTGATATGATTCATTTATAGTACAGCGGTCTTTGGGAGAAGGTTACAATATATATATATATATATATATGACAGCAGCTACACTTCATCAATACCAATATCAAAAAAACAATCAATATTCTCAATCTGTTGTCAAGGTAAATTCCTTTATACCATAAAGTCAGATCCCATCTTTATCTATGTGCTAATATGTTTATATAGATACTAAAGATTGAACTTGACTAAAGTCAGTGAAATTATTAATTCAAAAAAGTTTAAATAAACCTCATTAAACAGGCAAATATAACCTGTTGTGAAACCGAACTGACAAATAATTATAATTTTAAAATATATATTAATGTCTTTTTTTCGTACTGTTTATTGCAATCTAAATTCCTTATTTCTTTTTCCAAAGACAGAGGAAAAATAAAACGTTGATTACGATTTTATTCTTTTTTTATTAAATGTATATTTTAACAAGTTCCACACTACATTTTATTCTTCTATTAATTGAGAAAGAGTAAAGTTACTACTACTAAATAATTATTAATGATTTTTTTTTACTATAAAAGCCATCTTTCTGTTTAAAAGTTTTATTTTACTCATATTTAATTCTGAAATCTTACATATCAGAATCTTATAGAAAAAAATCCTTAAAATGTTCATGATAAAGTATGGGGGGGGGGATTTACTGCCCCCCCCCCCATCTCACCCACATTAAAAAAGTCATAAATATTTTATAAATTGCAACTTTTTTCTATAACATAAATTTCATTTTGTCACAGCAAATTTATTATTACATAAATAATTATTAATACTTTACATTTTGTGCACACTATATTTCTTTACAGCAGATGCTTTTTAACAACAGTTTGTTGTTTTTATGCCATTTTAGTTTCTTATTAACAATTTATATCTGTCGATTTTATGTTCAGAATATTTAATGGAATATGCGATTTCACTTCATCATTTTATAGATGTATATTTAACTCACTATCACCTCTGTTAAACTTTTTTTAATAACCGCAATAAATCTCCTTTTTTGCTTTAAAATATATATGTCTTATAAAATATAATGTTCTTTTCATTCAACCCAATTAAATTATATCCTTTTCTTTTTATCTTTTTAAAAACTTTATTTCTTCATCTGACATATATATATATTGTAGTGGGCACACATGCCATTATATTATTTTTATAAAAAAAAAAAAAAGTATAAATGTTCGCAAATAAAAGTTAGTAAATAAAAGTTAGAATTAAAAATTGAAAACAAAGTTTGCAAAAACATATATATATAAATCGCACTGATGGAAAATTATTAAAAGAAAACTTTATTACAAAAAAAAAAAATTTAAAACTAAATTTTAAGCAAAAACTTAAAAGATAAAAAAATAAATATATCGGAAACAATATATCTTTAAGAATGTACAATAATTAAATTACTTTCTATTGTGTTAAAACTCAAAATAGAAATGATTGTTGTTTTTACTCAATCTAAAGTAAACAAGCCCTTGGGGAAAATTTATAATTAAAGGTCAGATAAGAGATAAAAAATTAAAAAATATTGAGTTACCAGCTTGTGGAAGGTCAACCAGTGCTCGGACCCTGATGAAGACCGCCGTAACCCTCTTATTGTTTTCAAAGAAAGAGACTGTTGAAATATGAATGGTGCCATGGTAGGCTCGAATCATATGGGTCCTGCAATAAAATAGTTCTAGGATTGAACCAGCTAAAGTGGCCTCAGAATTGATAACTACAGCATGAACAACAAACCAGACTTCCCTGAAATTATAAATAATAAAAGACTTCATGAGAATTCGCACAATGAACCACAGAGCTCCTTTAATGTAATGTATAAACAATAAATTGTGAACTCTAATATATTATAACCCTTTAGTAAATTAACTTATCATTTCTTAAATGATTAAAGCCTAACCAAAGTTTAAATCATGAACTCTTATCTGATCAATATTATTCATAAAAATGTCAATCTCTTCTCAATACTGCACCTAGATTCACCTATATGTGATAGCATACAATCACAAAAAAGTTGATATATGACATTACTTTTCTGCTTGACAAGTATGACATCCTTAAAATTATTGACTAATTTATTAATATTGTTTGGAATGTAGAATGAAACATTAAACACATTCTTATATATATCCTTAAAAAATTTCACTTGTGGATTTGACATAAATGGAATAGATATCCATTGTTTACTATTAATCTTCATTTCTTTAAATCATTATAACTTTTTTTAAATTGACATAAAGTATTGCTTATTTGATACATTTTATAAACAGCATCAAGCAATTCCTTGGCAGATATATTTGCCAAAGAATTGCTTGATGTTGGTTATAAAATGGAACAAATAAACAATACTTTATATCAATTTAAAAAAAGTTATAATGATTTAAAGGAAATGAAGATTTATAGTAAACAATGGATATCTATTCCATTTATTTCAAATCCACAAGTGGAATTTTTTAAGGATATATTTAAGAATGTGTTTAATGTTTCATTCTACATTCCAAACAATATTAATAAATTAGTCAATAATTCTAAGGATGTCATACCTGTCAAGCAGAAAAGTAATGTCATATATCAAATTTTTTGTGTTTGTATGCTATTATATATAGGTGAATCTAGGTGTAGTATTGAGAAGAGATTGAAGGAGCATGAATTGTTTTATAAGCATGTAAAAAGTAAAAATAATGGTGATTTAATATCTCCTTCAGTTATCTTTGATCATGAAAAAACATGTAAATTTAAATTTGATTTTGAAAATGTGAAAATTCTTCATGAAGAGAGAAACCATAGTAAAAGAAAAATTAAAGAGGTAATTTTTATAAACAGGAATAAAATGCATTTAATAAATTGACAAGTTGCTAACATTGAAATACGAGATTCATGGAATTTGAATTGATGACGTTTGCTTCCGCTTTTGTTTAATTTTTTTTAATTTAATGGCAGTTGAGGCAAGTTTAAGAGATTAACCAAAAGTACTTCTGCGGATTTAAGGATTGTTTGTAATAGTTTGTAAACCGTTAAATTTATTATTTCAATTATATATACACAAAACAAAATAATCTTTCCATCATTCACTTCAGCAACCAACTTCCTTTTGCATCAAAGGATAAGAATGATGGCCTCAGATTCAAAAAATTTTATCATCAAAGTTTCTTTTATGGTTTTTTTCCATTCATTTTTTTTTTTCATGAAAGATAAATTTCTGCATTAACAAATATAATTTTATGACCTGTATTCAGTTCATAAATATACAACACTGAGATTTAATATCTATTTTTAATTATACTCTTATTTCCATAACTACAATGTATTTTATAAACTATCCCAGGAATAGTGTTGATATTCTAGTTGCATTTTTATATTGGACTACTTTGCTCTAAGGAAAAAATGGAGAAATCAGGAAACACCTCATAGATAAATATATAAAATTTCTACTGACTGTTGCCTTTGGCAGGATGGCTCAGTTGGTTAGAGCATTATTACCTTAAAATTCAGTAATCAATAATCTAAAAGTCCAGGTTTGAATCCCATGCTAGTACTATCACTGGTCAGGCCAGAAACACCTAAAGAAGAGAAGAGAATAATACCTCTTGAAATGTTGTGCATGTACTAAACTGTTTGGTATGCTATTACTAACAGTTGAATGTATTTGGAATATTTTAATAATGTTAAACTTTTCTAAAGACATTCAATACACATATTAGATGATGAAAATACTCCAATATAAAAATACACCTACCCCAGGAATAGATTTGCAATCAATTGACTGTTTTGAACTATTTAGCAATGAATATAAATTCAAGCTTTTTTTCCAGGTCACTTTCATATCACCCAATAAAAAAACTATTTTTATAAATTAATTTACTAATTGATGCCTTATGGGGCAAAGAAATAATCCCTTTACTATTTGTTTGCACTATAAGGCATTGATTAGTAAATTGATTTATAAAAATAGCTTTTTATTGAATGGTATAAAAGTGATCTAGAAGAAAGGTCTGAACTTAAATTCATTGCTAAATTGTTCAAAATAGTCACTTGATTGCAAATCGATTTCTGGAGTGTTTTATAAGACACCTTGTAGTTGTCATAAAATTTATATAAGTTAGAATACATTAAGTCTTAACGAAAGAGTTAAAGTTCATAAGAGTAGAGTTAAAAATAGATATTAAAAATCAGCTTCGTATATTCATGAATGGAATACAGGTCATAAAATATTACTAACAATGCAGAGATTATCTTTTATAAAAAAGTGAATTGAAAAGAAGAATAAAAGAAACTTTGTTGATAAAATGTTTTGAATCTGAGGTTATTAATCTCATGAATACATCATTTGATGTTAAAGGAAGTTGGTTGTTGAAGTGAGAAGGGAATGATAAAAAGGCTATTTTGTTTGTGTGTGTGTATATATATATGTAATAAATAAAGTTTGATATCTGTATTCATTTCACAATATAGGTAATATACAAATCAATATATATATATATCAAAATACAGTACTATTTATATAATTTATATTCTTTTAGAAGTACTTTCGACTATACACTTTTGTAGTCTTTATCAACTATATATATAAAGACTACAAAAGTGTATAGTCGAAAATACTTCTAAAAGAATATAATTTATATAAATTGTACTGTATTTTGATATATATATATATTGATTTGTATATTATATATATATATATAGTTGATAAAGACTACAAAAGTGTATAGTTGAAAGTACTTCTAAAAAAATATAATTTATATAAATTGTACTGTATTTTGATATATATATTGATTTGTATATTACATACATATATATATATGTTTAGTTGAATTTTACATGAGAAGGTATATTTGTTGATAGATGAAACTATGGTCATGTAAAAATTTTAGTAAAATGTCATTTTGGCTAGTATTGTAATTTATATGAATTTTTATTTCATATTATTTTATAAATATATTTAAAGATAATTAAATATATTCATGCATTTAAAATTAATCAAATCCAATTTTGATATGGAGTAAAATTTTATTTTGGATTGTATAGATTAAAGTAATGGTCATGCTTAAGAGCAGTATTTCAGTTTTAATCATAATCATGAAGCGAAATGCAGATTGTACTAAAAGTCTGCTTGGCGATTTTGAATTTGAAGTCAAATCTGTTTCGCATTAAATCGTAATTGATGATATAAATATTTAATTGATAAAGTGGTAACTTTTTACTATGATAAATATATATTTGACAGTAAAATTGCATTGATGAAATCTGGAATATATAAATATATGTACTTGGAGAGACCTTCATCCTGCAGTGGATTGATATTGGTTGATAATGATGATGATGATGATGTACATAGTAATTTTTATTATATATACTGTTAAAGTTAGAGTGGCTTTTAAATTGCCCAACCTTTGATAAAAGCTTCTCCATCAAACTCTCAAAGACGAACAGTAAAGAATTTGATGTTTTTTTTTATCCTTACTCACGTTTTAGCAAAGCATAACTAGATATTCATTATTATATTATATAGATAGCCGAGTGGACCAAACTACTAACAATAATAAGTTTGTTTGAAAAATAAAACATTAATCGCCCAAAATTTAAACCCAATAAAGTGCTCAATTACTGATTTCATAAATAAATAAACTTTGGTAGTATTAATAAATTATATAAATAAATGTGATTTTAAAAAGACTTAAAAAAAAACCAAACGTTAAGTAGAATAATGGGTTCAGGTCTCACAACACACAATAGAAATAACAAGAGGAAAAGAATGCTTTGATGGAAATTTTAATTAAGAGGAGAAAAAATTCTGACTTTGACGTAAAATATTAGTTAATGCGATTAAACCCATAATGTTCTATAACATGTTTCCCTATGCATATGAATATTTTAATTGCTAAAAAGACAAAATGAATAGAGCATATAGTATCAAACAATATACTTTCTCTCTTGATTAAAATGAAACTTCCTATAAAATTATGCGGTTTTCTATTTAAAAAATAAAAGGATCGGTTTGGTAATAAATATCCTCTTTGGAGGGAAAGATTAACAAAGAATCAATCTCTTGCTGTGGAAATTAACAAATTAAATAGCGCAGTGAACATAGATTGCCATTAAATTTCTTCAAAGAATTAATGTTGAGCGACTACTCAATGTATAGAGAAGTTAATAACATGTAATCGCGTTTCATGAGCACCAGGGGAAAAAAATAATTGAAGAATTAGATAAACATAGTAGATGGAGCGGAGCATTTACTAGTGATCAAAATAATGAGGTAAACTATAGCCAGCTAAGCGATTGTTGAGAAACTTTTCTCAAATCCGGAACTGCGATTTATTCATAGTCGTTAATAAAGCCACACTGAAGTGTATGCAAATGCGTAGAAACTGAGTGAAAATACTAGCGGGAGCGAACTTCCGAGTAAAACGCGTATGTGAATCAAGGATTAGCTGTTTTGAAAAAGGCAAGTACATTTGTGGTTTAAGATTTTTCACGCGCACGCACTAGCAGGAAATTGAGCTAGTTGAAAGAAAATATTTTTCTTAAGTATTTTTGTACTTCAATGTTTGCGAGTAAAATGCATTGAGTCCATTTATAAAAGAAAATTGCAGAATAGATCGATACCAGGGCAGAAATAAACCCGCTGAAACGCAATGATTTAATATTGTGAAACAAAAGCTTAAAAAGCTAGGTTGAGGTTATTTTTACCTTATTTACATTTTTTTTCGTAGAAACATAAAAGAGCGTAATTTTTAAATTAAGAATTTGTTGCAAGAAAATCCGTATTGTACAGCGTAATAAATTAGCTTCCCTTCCCTTTCTCTCTTAGAATATTCTCTTTCATTTTAAATGAGTATAGTATAACTTACTGCATTTCTGATTATATATATATATGTGTGTGTGTTGCATGTACCAAACAGGCTTAAATGTCTGGGCAATAAGTATCAGAACCAAACAATTATACTTGATGTTGTTTGCTATTTCCCTTCGCGCATATGGAATATATAGCTACATCATAAGCTTTAATAAAGGCGATTATCATGAAATTATGAGAGATTACTTCATAAGATGAACCCATGTTCACACAGATTTGCACAGACGCCTTTATATAGACAAACTAGTCTTCAAAAAGACCACCGCAGAGCGACTAACACTCCAATGTATTTGCATATCAAGGAACAGTGGTGTTTATATACCGAAATCACCCGAGTGGCAGATTTCTGACTAAAAGCGTTTTAGCTCAATTTATTACAAATTCATATTTATTCTAATTCACAATTTTACTTACCGAACTTGAATGATTAAAGATATCCCTACTTAATTACTGATTTGTACACTTGTTTATACAAAAAAGCATTAATGTGGCCCTTGCTGCTACATATAAATAGGTAAGTAGAATTTATCATCTTCAGCTACGATCTAAATGAGAAATCTCTAGTCTTGTTCTGTTCTTGGGTTGCATTTTACATTTGAAAAACAAATTCGCGAAAATATGTGGAAACACCTAAAAGGAGGATTTTAGATCACTTTTAAAAACAATTTTTATTGGATAAACTCTGGAATGTGTTATCATTCAGATGTGATCTTAAAACAATATTTTATAATTATGATCTTTAATTTTTAATTTAACAAATACCCAGATTAAGTATAATTAGATATGCTACTAAATCGCTAAAATTGCCAGAACGCGGAATCAAACAGCGAATTCCTATTTTATATACAGAAATGAAGATAATATTCACAAAGCCAGTTAAATGACACTAGTGAAGTTTTAATATCTTTCCTTTTATTTTATTTTTTAGCTAAAAACAGCTAATTATCCGTTTTTTTGGCCAAATAATAAATTATGCTGGCTAAGAATCAAAAGCTGGAAAATTAAATCCTACGCTTAAAAAAGGGAAATTTTAACAGACTATAATTTCAAATTATACTAGACTCTGCTTGTTAGTTTAGGCTACTAGATATCAATTATTAAACAGATAAAGTAATAAAAAGTTTATAAATATATATAATATAAATGCGTGCTACTGACAAATACTTTATGAGTTTTCCAGTCAATATACATGCGAATACAAAACATTATTCATTGGCAACATTTTGGCATTTCTGGAATTGCTATATTTGAAGGATTATATTTTTCAGGTGGATTTTTTTAATGAAGTCAAATTCTAATTGATTATGAGATGATAGATTGATTACCATTGGGTCTTGCAAAAAAAGCTGTGAATACTTTTTAGCTTAGTCGACAAGATAGTAATATCCAGAGTGACTTCCAACATTATAACACTTAATCATAATTAACTGGAATTCTTATGACGTTTTAAATGCTTTTTTTTTCCAGATCCAACAATAAACGATGGATTTGATATTCTTAGTTGCCACTGGAATTTTATCTACAGATTCACGACAACTGATGTTTAAACCACTAAACATCACATGATCACCAATCTTTATGCATACACAAGCTGTTTTCAGAGAGGTAAAACTCCCCTTACAGTAGTGCCATTCAATGCAAGCCAGAGTAATCAATGGATGCAGGAAGAGTTGTGCATAAAATTCCTATCTGGTTCCTACTTATATGAGTGGCACTACTGTATTGAATTTTGCCTCTGTGAAAGCAGCTTTTATAAGCATAAAGACTCGTAATCATGTGATGTTTAGTGGTTTAATACCAATCCTGCCCAAAAGGATTAAGATGACTGTGTATTTAAAGAATCAAATACACCAAAATGTATGGATGCTCACTGAGTTCAGATCTATATGACTATACAAGCTAATAAGCTTGCATTGAAAACATTATCGTATCTTCATTTTGGATTCACAGCTTTATAGTTAGCTAAGAATGTAAAAGATGATGGCTGAAGGGTTGCATTAGATCCTTAGGTCTAGGTGCAGAGCTCTCAGGTCCAAAGCTCCTCAATGATGAAAGCAATAAACTAGAAACTAATCTGAGGATATTGGATGAGTAGGCACTAGATATGAATTTTATGCACAAATCTTCTGGCATCTATTGATTACTCTGGTTAGCACAGGGTGGCACTACTGTATGGAGTTTCACCTCTGTGAGAACTGATGCTTGCTGTGCTTAACTGCTTCATAAATGAAATATGCCAACCACTCATCTATATAAATGTGAACAAATACTAATTATGAGTCATATAATTAGAAGCTGCTAAATCTGTTCCCTTGGTAGTAAAAATTGAAGGATTTTATAAAGTTACTGGAGAGTATTTTCTAGTTTAAAATTCTATAGGTTCCATTATGAAATTTTGTTAATACTTAAGTTCTCCAAAATACATAAGCTAAATAAATTACTATTTGATAGAATTGTTAATTGCTTGAGAATTTTTAAAAAGCTTGCACATTGGAAGAAACAGAGCTGGGGTATAATCTATGGACCTTGAATACTAGAGTCTAAAACTCAATCATTATACCAAACCTTGCAGGATCAATATTATCAATGACAAAATTAAAAGATAAAATGTGATTTACTTATGCATGATGATTTATATCTTCTTAATATGATAATGCATGGTATTTGCACTTTAGACAGAAACGTAATGAAGAATGTTTTGAATAGCTTTTTTAAAATCTATTATTTTCTTTATGTACATATATTATATTTTGCATGGCCAATACAGTAAGGTGGTATTCTCTAGAACCCAAGCTCCATGAATATTAGCTAAAGTTTTGGTATTTCTCTTACTTGACTTTCATATGAACTTCTGATCTTTGAACTATACATTTATAAGTATATTGCATAATAAAACTTAGATTTACTGTACTAATTTGACTTGTATTACACCATGCTCTAGTAAAAGAGTAGCTGGTAAGAGGTTCTTTCTTTTATTTTCCAGCAGTGCCATCTTTGAATTGGTGCATGTGCTATATAGTAAGATAATTCAGCTAATTACCATATGAACTTTAAGGCAATAGTATATGTGGATCATGAATATATTACTATGTTTGGTACCACAACCCATGTTAGAACAATGCACAAACATTAAATTTTGATTGAAATTGGGCAATGCTATTATGCCTCCACAATGTGCCAAAAGTGTTAAAAACCAGTCCCTACCTTGTGCGAGAGTGCTATACTGAAAATTACACTACTGAAGTAATATTCATTAAATAGATAATTTCTAGTCCAAAGAACAACTAATAAATTATTATTAATATACATTCATTAAGTGGTTTGTATCAAAGTTCTGAGGGCTGGAAGTTTGACATATCAATTAAACCATAAATAATTCATACTGATTAATGACAAAGTGATCTGAGTGAACTGATGAGGACTGGTTTAGCACAAAATGTGCATCTTGGCAATCATACACCTTTTTCACATGGTGTTGGTCATATGTTTTTGATCATATCTCCCCACAATATGTTAAAAGCAGATAGAATTCAGTCCCTACCTTGTATAAGAATGGTGTAGTAAAAATTACACTACAGAAATATTAATTCATTAAGTGGATAATTTCTCCTCTAAATGAGTAATGAATATAAATTACTATTATTGAAACATTTGAAATGATTCAGTCTGGATATGGAAGGGTAGCTATACATGGCAAGAACTTTTACAAAGGTTTGTAAGTTTTTGTGATGCCTGGAAGACAAATGATGATTAGCTATAGAAGTTACAAAATAGAGATGAACAAATGATTAATTTTTTTTGAATAATAGGATTTTTTAAATGTAACCAGCAAATATCAACTATTGTTTCCTGTTCGTTTGCTGTTTCTTCATTTTTAAGCAAAATGAGGAACAAGTAATAAAATACCTAGACTTAGTGATAAAAAGAGAGAACACATACCTAGATCATAAAATGATAATTAAACTGCTGCATATAAGTAGTTATACAAATCCAAAGTCTAACACCTCCAACACATATAAATGGGCAAGTATGAATGCTTTCCTATTCAGAAATCACTATTTATGTAAATACATAGTCGATAGAAAAAACAACATCCATAAATATATAAGAGAAATGATCAACATAGGCTTTAAACCCAGTACTAGCCATCAGAGAATAAAAATATTTTATAAAAAACTCAAAAATAAACAGCCTAAAGACAATAAGAAATATTTTAACAATTCCTTTTATACCAAATATAACTTCGAAAATTGCTAAAAAACTGAATAATGATTTTAAATGTAGCTTCAGAACACCTTCCAACACTAACTGTCTAATAAATATTTCCAATGATAAAATAGAAAAAGATCAAGCCCCTTGTGTGGTCTATAAAATAGCATGCCCTCAATTAGGCTGCAAAGCATCTTACTATGGTGAGACTCAGGCTAACATCAATACAAGAGTTTACCAATACAGTTATGCATATAATAGAGTAAAGAATAAAAAAATGAAGAAACATTGATTTTCTGGGACCACCAAGCAGCTACATGCCACTTATTTGAACCCAGTTCTGCCCAGATAATCTGCATGGGGTGATGCCAAAAGAAAAGTCAAAGAGGCTTATTACATAGCAAATTACCCCAGTGCCATTAATAGAAGAGAGGCATGCTTTGCTCTCTCCAAACAATGGACTGATTAATTAAAAATTCAAGCTCATTTGCATATATGTACAACAATTCACATCAGAATCTTTATTATTAAAGCTATGAGTATAGGATTTGAATACTTAATCCTGAAAGTGCTATGGTAGTTTATTAAATCTTAAATTATAATTATAGCTTCAGTAATGTATGTGAAAAAAATCGCACAATTATAATGCATATGCGATTGATATATACCTACAAATTGTATATGTTTTAATAAGCTGGTAATTAACTCACTCAGATTTTGTAAATAAAAGATTTAATATTGAAACTGTCTCTCTTCAAAGAAGCTGTAGTTTTAATTAGGGACACCTGAAAGACTACAGACTACAGGATCGAAGGTAGCTTGACCCATAATCTGCAAGTCTTCATTATGCAGATAAAATGACCCCTTAGTATCTTATTTAGAAAGTTTTGAAATTGCAAGTTGGCTCTCATCTCAAGCCTTTTTTTATCCCAATAAATCATCCATTTATGCCATTATCTATTTGCCTAAATCTTTGTTGTTTTATTGGACTATAGTATTGTATTCTGAATCCATAGCTTTATGTACTGAACAAATCATTGAGGGTATCTTTTTAATTTCACAATAGAAGCAATTACTCATTTTATTATCATTATTCTATACTCATCTATGGTAATATTAAGTAATTAATAAATACTTAATGGTACTGCAACACGTAAATTCTTAGATTAGTTTTTGGCTATTGGTCTTTATCCAATTCTTTTTATTAAATACTACACTTCTATCCACTGCTTGTTTATTTCTCAAGTAGATTAAATAGAGTTTATTTTGATATATAAAATTGTAGATAACGTCCAGATATTGATCAATTAGTATATCATGGCCCATTAATTTTTTTATTTAGACAAGTTTCTTCTCTAGATTTAAAACTATCTGCTCTGTTTGAGGAATTTTGGCATTGGCATATATCATAATTGCTATCAAGAGTAAAGTGATATGCTATTAGCTGATGTGGTGATGTGATAGTCTTTGATAACTTAAAATGTTGGGTACCTTTGTTGCTTGATCAATTCAGTTCTAAATTTCTTTTGTGGGAAGTAGCTAGTTTAAAAAAAAAAATCCAGGATGTAAGAATTTTTTTTTTACATGCAAAATATATTCAACTTATTGATTAAGCCAATTAATATTTAACATGCAAACATTAATCTTATCTTGATTTTAAGTAAATATTATTTAAATTCTCAATAAATAAATATCATAGCAAACTTTCCATACAGTAATGTCACTTAGTAAAAGCCTTAGTAATAAGTGGATGCAAAAAGGTTTGTGCATAAAATCCCCATCTAGTGCTCACTCATCCAATATAGCTTGAGTAGTTTCTAGCTTTTGTTTTCATCAGTGAAAAACCATGGATTTGGAAGCACAGTATCTGGATTTTAGGATCTAGTGCAACATTCCAGAAGCCATTTTTACCTATTTATTTAAATATAAAACTGTGAGTCCAAGATGAAAACACAATAATGTTTTCAATTCAAGCTCATTTGCTTGTACAGTCGTATAGACCTGAACCCAGTTCAATATATATATATATATATATATATATATAACTGGGATGGTCATGTGAAATCTGACTTGATTTTTTTGTAATATATATATATATATGTTGATATGAAGATTTTCATCAGTTGCATATATAAAAGACAAATTTTGTGGGTTCATCTGTGTTAAAAATTTAAATATTTATATACAGACGTTTTGACTTGATCACACAAGTCATCTATTGGGTGATAAAAGGTAGAAAGATGGTTGTAGAGATGCTACAATCACTGATTTAAAAAAAAAAATGTTAAAGTTCCACCAATAGCAAAAATGTTAAATTAAGAATGTTTTTTTAAAAAATCTTTCCAAATAGGAGGAGGTTTGCATGTATCATCTTGCTTATTGATACAATCTGGCCTTTTAAGTATCTTAATGGCTTCTCTGATTTTGCACTGGTAAAGATTATCACATCTGGATATATATATATATATATATATATATATATATATATATCTGGTGGTTTTAAATATATACATATATATATATATATATATATATATATATATATGTATATATTTAAAACCACCATCACTATCATTTTATGGACATGATACTAAAACATTACATGATCATCACTTTCTATACTCACCCAAGCTGTTTAAACAGTAGCAAACTCACCATATAATGATTACTAAGGTTTGCACTGAGTGGCACTACCACAACTGTTTTAACAGCTTGTGTAAGCATAGAAATTGTAATCATATGATGTTAAATAAATATCTTTTTTTAAATAAAAAAATCCAATTAATTCCAACGTACAAATAATTCTGCACTTTCGTATTTTCTTTAAGATAATTCTATGAGCCAAACGTATTTTTATATCATCTACACTATGTGTCTTAGCAAAAATATGATTGATTCTCTCCAAGTTTCTTGTGGTGCCAATTCTAAATAAATGCATGTGTTATATAGAAACATACTTGAGCTTTATACCACAAACATTTTATGGCACAAGTGTTTTTGAATCATACGTTATAACATGCAGTGTGTTCTATATATTAATTGATAATATTTAATGCTTTCTCTGCTGTCATGACATTTTAAAATCCACTTGAAATTGTCTTTACAATTCATGGCTTCTCTTCCATACAGAATTTGAATCACTTTACATTTTAGAATAGTAGTTTTGTCAGTTTGAATCAATTATTTATTGTTAGCAATAATCATACTCACATTTCATATTGTAATTCCAGACATGCTGGCTTGTGGTTATGCATAATTAAATTGTGTCACTGAGTAACACATGCATTGATTCAGAGATTGTTTCAGACAGCTTTATAAAAAGAAAACCAATCATTAGTTATTGTACATCACATGATACCATTTCTTATGATGTGATGTGATGTATTGTGGCTTCTCCTTAAACGAAGTCAAGAATATCTCAGCAATTATGCCCAGATAAACCTGTTACCCACTTTATTTTCCACTCCCCACTCTAAATTTTCCCATATTCTGCTCCATCCTATTTCCACAACATAATCTTTGCCAACTCTATAACCTGTATATCTAAATCCCCTTTATTTTTTCCCAAACCCAGCATAAAAAACAATAATTCACTTTCTGTATAATCACTTTTTTCATATTTATTCTTCCATAACTTCATTATATGTACCATTTCTGTTTTCAAACATTTACATTCAATCAACAAATGCCTAATATTTTCTATTCCTTCCTTACATAATTTACAAAATAATTCACCCATTTTTTCCCATTTACATGTATATTCTCTTGTAGCTAAAGATCCTGTTTGAGCCTTAAATAATAAACTACTTTCCTTACTAATATCATATATTAACTCACACCTAATATTCTGTTTATTTCTATATATATTTAAACTCTTTTTATTCTCCATACTATTTCTCCATCTCTCTAACTCTCTATTCTTTATTAATAAATCTATTCTTTTATCCCATTCCTTACTACAACAATACTCAACAATCCTATGTGATGTGATGTGATATATTATGGCTTCTCCTTAAACGAAGTCAAGAATATCTCCGCAATTATGCCCAGATAAACCTGTTAGCCACTTTCTTTTACATTCCCCACTCTAAATTTATCCATAATCTGCTCTATCCCATTTCCACAACATAATTTTTGTCAACTCTATAACCTTTATATCTAAATCCCCCTTATCTTTTCCCAAACCCAGAAAAAAAACCAATAATTCACTTTCTGTATAATCACTCTTTTCATATGTATTTTTCACAACTTCATTATATGTACCCTTTCTGTTTTCAAACATTTACATTCAATTAACAAATGCCTAATATTTTCAATTCCTTCCTTACATAATTTACAAAATAAATCACCCATATTTTTCCATTTACATGTATATTCTTTTGTAGCTAAAGATCCCGTTCGAGCCTTAAATAATTAACTACTTTCCTTACTATTATCATATATTAACTCACACCTAATATTCTGTTTATTTCTATATATATTTAAACTCTTTTTACTCTCCATACTATTTCTCCATCTCTCTAACTCCCTAGTCTTTATTAATAAATTTATTCTTTTATCCCATTCCTTACTACTATAACACTCAATAATCCTCTTAACACAATCATCCCATCTTTTGTACAAATATACTGATATAAATTCTTTATCCAAATCTTTTGCATAGCGCATTACCTTTCTCACCCATCTTGTTACCTGCCCTTTACTCATAACCCAATTAAATACTATTTTAGCTATTCTTTTATTATCCATAAACTGCAATCTACCAAACATTTTCATTTTACTTTTTGCATCTCTCATATGAAAACTTGACCATCCCATTTCTCCTTGAATTGCCTCCCTTGCTGTCCATACTTCTGCATCCAATGCATGTCTTCCTACTTCCCTTTGAGCTTTTTCTAAATAATCTAATATCTTTTTACTAACATATAATGCATCATTACCATATGTTAACCCTGCTACTGCAACTCCTTTCCATATAATTCTAGCTACATCATATTTATTATATGAAAATACTGTTAATTTCTTTATCAATCCCTTTCTTTTCTTTGCTTCATTTATCAATTTTTTCTCCCATTCATCCAAATAATTTTTCTGATTACTTAAAATAATTCCCAAATAACTATATCTATTCACTACACTTAACTTAATATCTCCCAATAAAAATTCTACATCTTCTCTTTCCTCAGTATTAACCATCATTATATTTGATTTTTCTTCACTAAATTTAATCCCCATCTCTTTACCCACCCTTGCACATGTCCTCAACATAACTTCCATATCTTCTCTTTTTTTTGCACACAAAAATATATCATATGCAAAAAAAAGACCTGACAAAATATATACTCCCTTACTACCTATTAACGGTATCTCTATCCCTCTTCCTAATCTTTCTATTGCTCTTTCCATTTCACTCAAATACAACACAAACAACATAGGTGACATAGGGCATCCTCGCCTTAGTCCCACACCATTTTTAACTTTAATTGATTCTATATTCTCTAATTGATATATATAATAATTATTTTCATATAATTTCTTAATAATATCTATTAAAGCTTCATCCATTCCCAAATTTGCTAAACTTATCCATAATCTATTTCTATTTACTCTATCATATGCCTTCTCTATATCTATAAAACTCATATATAACTGTTTATCTGCATTCCTACTCATATCCATAAGTTGTGTAACTACAAATAAACTATCTCCTATACGCCTATCTAATCTAAAACCTCCTTGCATTTCACCCACTACATTATTCCCTTCCATCCATTTTACAACTTTACTAGCCACCATATACGAGAAAACTTTATATAAAACTGATGTTACCACTATCGGTCTATAATTATTCATCTTTCTATGATCCTTACCCTTTCCTTTAAATAATAACATTACTCTTGTATTACTCCAACTACTTGGGAAAACTCTATTCTGTGCCATTTTATTAAAACAGGATAATAACTTTACTTTTGCCCTATATCCTAAATTCATTACCATCTCTGCTGCCCATCCATCTAAACCTCTTGCCTTCCCACTTTTCAATTTCTTCTCTATCTCATTTAGTTCATTTTCTGAAAAACTAATATTCCCATTACTATATTCTTTCATATTTTCTAATATTCTATCATTCACATCTAACATCTTTTCTATATTCATTACATAACTATTTAAGATTCTCTCTAAATCTTCTCTAGAACTACACTCAGTTCCCTCATCATCTAGTAATACTAACTCTCTCTCCCCTACATTTCTCCTTTTAATATAATTCCAAAATTTTTTACTTCCATCTCTTCCACTTTTATTAATATCCTCCAACAATTTCCTATTCAATTTCATTCTCTCTCTATAAATATCTATTTTAGCCAACTTCTTCTTTTCTAAGTACTTTTCCCATTTAGCATTAATATCTTTTTCACTTTCCTTATTCTTAATAGCACACTTATATTCTCTACATGCTTCTTTCCTTTCTTTTACACTTTTACTAATTTTAATTTTTTTATTACTTTTATTCTTTTCAGTATTCTCACCTAAAACCCTATTTGCAACTTTTTCTACTTCCTTACACCAATCCTTATACTCATCCCCAACCCACTCTTCCATTATTTCTTCAACTTGTATTTTATACTCTTCCAACTTATTCTTATCATTTACTCTCCATCCATATCTTTCACTATTATTTCTACTTTTATTTCTATTCTCCATCACATTACTAACCATTTCAATTACAATGAAATTATGATCACTAGTGCATACTTTTTCTTCATTATCAAATACCTTAATTTTACGTGTTTTATTTATTCCCTCTTTCTCTACCAATACATAATCTATTGTGTGAAATATATTATTTCTGGACCATGTGTATTGTCCCTCATAAATATTTAATAAATTTCCAATACTCAAATTCACTTTCTGACAAAAATTCTTCAAAAGCTGTCCATTTTTATTATCTACATCATCAATTTCTTCAATATGTCCATTCATATCCCCTATAACCATTATTCTCTTCCCCTTTTCTTTAAAACTTTGTATATCCTTAACTAAACATTCGTATATGTTACTATTCCACTCCAATATAATTTGACTATCTCCAGTAGCTATATAAACTATAGCCACCATCCATTCTTGTCTACCCAACCTTATTTCAAACCACAAGTGTTCTTGACATTTAACAATATTTAAATATTTTTTTGATATAACACCTATACCACCACCCTTTTTTTCTTTTCCTTTTCTATTTATACCCTGCCATACCAACTGTTCCAAAATAGGTTCTTCTTCTTCTCTTAAATGTGTTTCCACTACTGCTAATACCTCAAGCTCTTCATTTTCAATTGTTTTTTTTAATTCCATCCACTTTTCTGGTTTCCTACCACCTTGCATATTCAAAAACCCAATTTTAACAATTTATTCTTTCCTAACTACTCTTTTATAAATTCTTTTAATTCTTTCTTCTCCATTACATTTATAAATTACCTTTTTACCATTAATTTTACAAACCCATTCCTTCTCCATATCTATATTTATATCAAAATCAAATTCCTTTTGCTTACTTCTTATATTCCATCCATTCTTTTTAATAATATTACAATTTAAGAACCCACCCCCCTTTATAAGTTTCCCGAAAAAAATTCTTTATAAATCAAACTCCCTAAAACTTCACTTCCTTGTTTTCCTAAATGCAACCCATCTTTACTATATAACTCTCTCTTTCCAATAAAACAATCCCACACATCCACAAACATAACATTATTTCTCTCACACAATTTTTTCAATCTCTCATTTATAGAACATGCCCTATCTAACAAATAACTCTTGTCAAACCTTGGTAATAATCCAACTATTCCTACTCTTCCTTTAATCATAATCAAATTCCTAATCAAATCCCCATACTCATCTATTATTCTCTCTGATGATTCTAATAAATTATTAGTCCCCACCATAACATATACATCTCTACTACCTTGTTTTTTAACTTTATCTGCTACATCCCTAATTCTAGCTCCAGGCAAACATACTCTTACATACCTACTTCTATTTTCCCTTGCAATTATATCCCCACATTCTCTAATTAGTGAATCTCCTATCAATACTGTTTCATAATCTACTTTTTCTGCTCTATCCATAACATTTTCTAATACCTTCTGGTCCTCCTTATCTATTTCTTTATCATTCCTACTCAATAATTCCTTTATCTCCTCATATTTTATCTCTAATGATTTTAAGCTCTACATACAGTAGTGCCACCTAGTGTAAATCTTAGTAATCAATGGATGCACAAAGCTTCTTACATCCATTGATTATTAAGGCTTGCACTGGGTGGCACTACAATATGAAGAGTTTGCTACTGTAGTTATAATGAAATTTTGAACATCTCATGTAATCAATAAATATTTAATTGAATAATTTACTGTTCAGAAGATCATAAGAAACTAATGTTCTTAAATGGCAGTAATGGATCTTAATCTATGGATCTTGAATTACAATAACCACAATTTTATCACTGTATAAATTAAGCAAAACCTTATTACACCTATTTTTAGGGAGTACTTCATTTCATTTTTTAAATTTGCCTATTCTTTCAGTTTATTCTTATTGAAAAATTAGATAAATTTAATGTGAGAGATAAATTAGAAGAAAATAACTCTTAAAAGGGTAGACATGTCAAGCATTGGTGGTCGAGAGGTCAGCACAGCTGCCTTACAAGCAGTTGTCCTAGGTTAGCAGGTTCGCTTCCTGGTCGATGCTATGATACATAAGAAAAAAAGGATAGACATGGTAATAATCATAGGAAATGGTCAAAATGTGGATGGAGATAAATAATAATGCACTGTAAGTACAGAAACGAAAAAAAGTTATGTTCATAAAGTAAAATTTATAAAGAAAATGACTGTGAGAAGGATAAGAAATCTCAGAGAACATAAACCAGTGAAGACCAAAATGTATGCCATAAAGTGGCACATTTAACTATTATAGATTAAATTTAACATAGCCATTTTAGCAAAAACTGTATCATCTTTTTTTCTGTGAGGTATCAGTTAAAGAACATCATCATGCTAGGTTGCTTTCTATTAATCCAGTGATAAGTATTTTATGTTCTTCATCATTTGAGAAAAAATATTGATCTAACATATTTTATTAACTATATCTGTTTTTAGTAAAATTCTAAAGACTTACAGAAATCACTGTTCTTATGCTTGCTCATAACTGTTATTAAACAGGCAAAACTCTCCATACAGTAGTGCCACTTAGTGCAAGCCAGAGTAATCAATGGATGCCAGAAGGCTTGTGCATAATAATCCCTATCTAGTGCTTACTCATCCAATATCCCCAGACTAGTTTCTGGCTTATGGCCTTCATCAGTGAGAAGCCTTGGATCTGAGAGCACTGCACCTAGCTAATGAGCTTGGATTGAAAATATTATGTTTTCAATTTCATTCTCATAGTTTTGTAGTTAAGTAGAGATAAAAGATAGCTACTGGAGAGTTGCATTAGATCCTAAGATCTATGTGCATTGCTCTCAGATCCAAGGCTCCTTGCTGCTGAAGGCCATAAGCCAGAAACTAGTCTGGGGATATTGGATGAGTAGGCCCTAGATAGGGATTTTATGCACAAGCCTTCAGGCATCCATTGATTACTGTGGCTTGCATTGAGTAGCGCTACTGTATGGAGAGTTTTACCTGTTTAATGACTTACAGAAATCACTAATTCACATTTTAAATTAACAAAATTTATTTTACTATTAACTTAATATTTGACTTTCTATTTACTTCAGCTTTTCTACTACTATAATACCAACTTTTTTAAGTTTGAGTTATTCAATAATTATAATAATTAACATTAATCATAAAAATTACCATAATTAGCAAAAAACTATAAGTAGCATACTATAATTTGGATTTAATTTTAGAATTTATAAATTTTAAGCCATTAGCTGAATACTGAAAATTAAGCTAAAGGTGACTTCTTATCAACCTATAATATTTTCTGATTCCTGGTAACTATGATTTTTTATCTATCTATAAATATTTCTGAAACTTTTTATTTCTATTTTCACTATCTATTTCTTCTTTCCATCTCCTTTTTAGACATTCTTTTTCTTTCCCGGGGATATTCAGCTTAATATTTGTTTTGTTAAATCTTTTCTCAGATATCTTCAGTACATGTCCATACCACTCCAATTGCCTTGTTCTGATTTAATTTATTGCACTGAATTTAATATTAACTGTTTTTCAAATTATTTTATTGCTTATACATTCTCTCTTTTTGATCAGTAATCCATTTCTGCTACCATTAATTTCTTTTCTATACTTTCCTTCAACTGCCAAATCTCAATTCTATATGCAATAGTAGTTTATCAATATTTGTGTCTATTGAGTTTTGATATATTATGATATTGCAATATCCCATTTATTATCATTAAAACTTTTATATGCCATGTTCTTATCTCTATTATATTTTTATCTGTTATTCTTCATTGTATGATCTTTATGCCTTAATATTTCTTATATATTTAATCCATTGTTAACTCCTTAATACTCACAAAAAATTAAAATGATGAAAGACTCAATATAAGATTTAAAATTAAAATGATGAAAGACTCAATATAAGCTTTATTAAAGGTGGGCACCAAATGAACGACTGTGTTAGTCCTACTTTTATATCCTATTGATTCTTATAAAAATCACTAGAGTTTAAACTGGTCGAAGATTGACACCTAATAAATTGCACTGCAATTTAATAATTGCTGACAATTCAACCTTACAATAGATGGCGCTGAAGAATGAGAGGCAGAAACAATGTTTTTATTCATACAATCACAATTTATTTTTTATTCCACTGTAATTTTAAGGAGTAAATTTCAGAATATTCTAATTTAACATTATTATTATTACTTAAAAACATAAAAAAGATCACTTTAAGGTGTTGCTAGAAAATTTTGCAGTATTTAAAAGAATATTGCTAAAAAAAATTTAAAGTAAAAAAAAATCTTAGTTAAAATCTTAAATAAATTAAATAAAAATCGTCGGTATTTTTTATTTCATTTTTAAGCAAATTGTTATTTTATATATTATTAATAAAATGATTGTTTTTGCTTTTTTAAGTTGTTTTTTTTAATGATATCTATTATGTTTCAGATATTTCATATTTAAAGTTGGTTTTCGCACATCCCCCAACACAAACAGACTAATCAATAATGCGAACAACAAGACTGACCCAAGCCAGATATCCCAGGTTGTATATAGAATTTCATACCGTCAGGCCGGATACAGCGCCATATATTATGGGGAAACTAAGGCCACTGTCAATAATAGAGCCACTCAGCATATGTATGCATACAGGAGAAGGCAAAACACAATGACAGCATTTCAATATTCCTCGAACACGAGAAGCACGCCAGTCATAGGTTCAAACTCTTCAACCTCAAAATTGTGTGCACTGAAACTAACAACTGCTAAAGAAAGATAACAGAAGTGCATTTTATCATCAATGACAATAACACAATTAATAGACGTGACACAGCACTTTGCTTTGCTGTCTCCTGAAAATGGACAAGCTGTTTAATTTACATATACATTTGCATATATTACCATTTAATAATATCACAACAACTATAATAACTATTACTATTTTGGTTATGATTATGAGAGATAACACCTCAAAAGTGCTTAACTTTGATTAACTCATTTTGATTGTTTGCTAATAACAGCTTCTTCAACCAGCGTTTTAAAGTGCTTGTATATACTATTAGCATAATATATCTTATCTTATATTAATATATGCTTTATAATAAGATAACCAATCTTCATACTTTAATGGACAGGCTTCAAACTATTCCAACTTGCAACTCTTCAGCCTTCCATTTCATTGAAAAACCTTGGCACTAACAAGGGCTTTGAACATTCCATCATCAGATTTTCAATGAAATGGAAGCCTGAAGAGTTGTGAGTTGGAATAGTTTGAAGTCTGTCCATTAAAGTATGAAGATTGGCTATCTTAATATAAAGCTGACACTGATTGTATATATGTGTGAGGATAGTAATCTAGACCAACAGATGAAAGTAGGACTAAAGATAAATGTTAAAAAGACTAAAGTAATGTTTAATCGATTTGCTCAAAATATAAAAATAAAGATTGATTATGATGAATTAGAAGAAGTTAACAGTTACAAATACCTTGGTCAGATTAATAATACAGATGGAAACATAATGTGTGAAATTAATCATAGAATTAAACTTGGTTGGAGTGCTTTTGGTAGAAATAATTTGATACTAAAAGGAAATATGCCTATGTGTTTGAAAAGGAAGGTTTTTAACAAATGTGTTTTACCAGTTCTTACCTATGGATCTGAGATTTGGGCACTTAATACAAGAGCAATAGAAAAATTCCAGACCACTCAAAAAAGTATGGAGAGATGCATGTTGGGAATAACAAGAAGAGATTGAAAATGCAATGTATGAGTAAGAGAACAAACAGGTGTTACTGAGCTCATTGAAAAAAATAAAAGATTGATGTGGAGTTGGGCTGGACATATTGCTAGAAGAGATGATAATAGATAGACAATTGAAATCTTAAACTCGATTCCAAGAGATTGTAAAAGACCCAGAAAGAAAACACATGTGAGATGGATGGATGAAATAAGAAAATATACAGGGGTGATGTGGAGAAGAGAAGCTAAAGATAGGAGAAGATGGATTAAACTTGGAAAGACCTTCATCCTGTAGTGGATTGATAATGGTTGTTGTTGATGATGATGATAGAATATTTTGAATATATATATATATATATATATATAAATTTACAGTATTATTTCTGGAAGTTTTCATGTAGTAAAAATATAATAGTTAAATGGCTGACATTTCAGTACAATAACAAGTATTTTCCTCAGAGCTTCTTCTTTTTCAAATCATAAGAATGTGTGTGGTGAGATTTAAAATCAATATTTTTTTTCTTTTATGATTTCTTCCTTATTCTTAAATTTGATTGGTTGAGAAATTTTAAAAAATATTTTATCTTCCAATAGCTTTTTCCAAATATTGTTAATTTTCTTTAATTCACACTTTTCATTTATTCTCTTAAGCCTTTAAATGAAAAATGTGAATTAAAGAAAATTAACAATATTTGGAAAAACTATTGAAGAATAAAATATTTTTTAAAACTTCTTGACCAATAGAATTTCACCACACACATTCTTAAGATTTGAGAAAGAAGAAGCTTTGAGAAAAGTAATTGTTATTGTAATGAAACATCAACTATTTAGCTATTATATATTTACTATATGGAAATTCCCAGCAGTAATACTCTCAATTCATTTATCCATGAGAATATTAGAATTAATATATATATAAATGTGTGTGTGCATGTGTGTGTAAATTAAATGAAGATTTTCATGTTGTGTGATATTTTATAAATCATGTTTTTGGGTGTAATCATAGTCAATAAAATAAAAGACTGACATTTTGAAAGACTAGATATTTAAACAGGCTTTTGCAAAAATGTGAAAGATCTTATCAGAAAAAAGAATATTATAACTTATAAAAAAAATTGATGAATTTATTTGCACTTCATTAAAATCATTCTGATTTAATGTTGAGAGAAAGGTTTTTTTTCATAATATTTTAATAAGGTTTTGTTTATCTACTTCAGGACATCAACAGGGCTATTTTAAAGAATTAGAGATGAAATATGCTTAGTGATAGAGTACTAAATTGCTACAAACCAAGATTGCAATTTGGAAATCTAAACCTACATTCTTCTTGTATTTCTTATATCAAATCAATGTATTTTTCATAATATCCTTGTTTTAACTCCTATTTAACAGTTTTTATTATTTAAGAAATTTCATCAGATCTAAAAAGCTATTGCATTACATTATTGCATATTTATGTACTGAAACCACAGTGAAGTTGTATTTTATTCATATATATATATTGTAACGATCGGAATGGAAGTGGAGATCGAATCTACGATATCTGCACTATATGGGCGCCATCTAGGCATTTGAGCCTAGAAAAATTTATAAAGTAGGCGGATATGTGCTGTTAAGATTCCACTTTATTTAGATATTCAATCGTTAGCCCAAGTCACTAGCTCAGTGAAACAGCAGAGATTATAAAATATAACTTTATATCTTAAATATAAAAAAATAAAAGCCATTGCCAGAAATTAACACATAAAAATATTTATTTATGCACATATAAAATCATTCTAATATGAGGAATAAGTTTAACATTTTAGATTTTTATATTAATCTTTAATTTTACAATAAATAGATTGCAATAAGGAGTTTAATATTTATTTAGTGAGTCGAGTATGAATGGACTACAGAGATCTGCATTTGACAAGAAAATATTCTTTCCCTTATTTAACCTTAGGCCAAAAGTTTGCAGTCAAACCGGTGCCAATCTATCTGATACATTTATGTATTCAATGTAGCATGAAAATACGACAACACAAAATACTATACTGTCAGGAATGTACATCTGAACAGTAAGTAGAGTTAGAGAAGACATTGTCTCTCCACCAACAGGAATGCTACATCTGTTGGTGAGTAGAACAATAAACAAAAAAACTCCATAAGAATGGACTGCGGTCCTTTGTCGACTTACAAACCCATCCATAGGCAAACAGAAGGTGTGTGGCATATATATGCAATCCTGCCTGTAGCAGATCTCATACTACATCTACTAATTACACAAATATATCCAATCCATTGAGCTAATTCAACTACAAAATGAATAACCTAAGATTTACCTCCCTTAAACTATATATATAACTTTACAAATCTATACAGCCATTCACGCCCGACTTAAATTTAACCTTAAGATACGTTCGCACAGATGAATTTTATACAATTTGTTTTATAATGTTGAGTATAGATCGGCTGCATAGATTCCACAGTTAAAAACATTCCAAAATAAACATAACCGATCAAAATATAGTCATTGAAAATGTCAATTGCAGAGGGAATACAAGAAACCCAATGGTATTCATCATAAGATACCGCATCGACATCAGTGACCTATATATTCTAATCGAATATGAAAACCACAACATAATTAACCACTAATGAATCCATGCAATGTCTATACCCAACTTTAATTTCATGCATTTAATAATTTAAACGATAAATATTAATACAAATAAAAAATAATAAAATGGAAATGATTTTTTCTTTTAGCAAGCAAATATGTAAAACTTAAACATTTATAATTAATTTGAAACATAAGTCAGATATATATAATTTAAATATTGATTGTCAATTTGAAAATCAGATAAGAATTCCTTTTTTTAAATTTAGGTTAGCTGAATTTTAAAAGTTTGAACGAAAGTTCTTAATTATTTTTTTTAAATTGTAAAGTTCATAGCTCACTGTAGAAGAGTCCAGGTTCCTGTTTTTAATTCCCATGATGTCTCCATTGGAAGATTGCTCTGATGTTCTGGAGGTAGCATTTAGCTGGTTCCATTCTGGTATTACAGTCTTTCTTTTTTTTTAAAAATAAGTGAGAGAGAACGACAAGTGCATCTTGTTGCTCATCTCACCAAATCAAGTTCGAAACTATCTGGAAAACTGTATTTATCTTTTTATAGTATCCATGCGGATTCAACCAACAAAACATCACTAATCCATCCTGTTCATTCGGGTCTGGGCTGAGGCTTGGTGCTTCCATTGGTCAAGCTAATTTCTCTTTATTCTCTTATCTAATTTTCAACTGACTTTTTAATTACACAAGAGCCCTAAAGCTAGCTTGCTTTTCAATTAATAAACAATCACTTCCATTTACAGATTACAGGAATTAATTAATACCTGTTTTTATTTTTACCTACATTATTTCTTTATTAAAATATTTTTATATTTAAATCTTGTATTTTTTTATAAAAAGTACGTTCAAATATTCTTTTTTTAATTTAAAAAAAAAAAATTGTTAAAGTTTAGCATCTGAGCGAATATATACGTTTAACAAACATTTTAATTTTAGCGTTTAGTTTTTTTTCCTTTTTAATAGATTTTATTTTTATTTGCGAACTTTAAGATTTTATTTTAAATTAATGTAACGGCATATTTATATATCGTTACAATATATATATATATATATGATAATCAAAACAAGTTATAAATTTTGTAACTTGCTTTAAGCTTGCATTTTATGATCACTAGATGGAGCTTTACCAATAGCTCCTAACAAACTTTGTTTACATAAATGCCAAAAGAGATAGAATTCAAAATTTCTTTCATTGTCACCCACCTCCAGACCAGCTGTTTGTGAGCTTATTGGCTCATGTCAGTGAAGGCCTGGGAGACTAGAAACTAGATCTGAATACCAACTCTAAATTCAGCATTTATCAAACACATTTCTATCAGTTTGAAAGCATGAATTTATATATAAACAAAAATAAAAACTTTAAATTAATAAATTTAATAAATTTTATAATACAGAAGCAGATATTTTTCCATCTGAGAACAATCACATTTATTGCTAATACTTCTTTTGGTTACATTGAAAATTCCTGTTCAAATTTTGATGTATATAATACTTTGTGTAATAAAATATTTTTTAAATGCAAAGCCAAATATAAAAAAAAATTGTAACATATTTTTTCTTAAATAATAAAATAAAAGTTAATGATGCAGAAATCACATACAAATGGACTGTAAAACATTCTTAAATTGTGTTTGAAAGCTAAAATTTTAAAATTGTTAATCAAAAATCTGAAATGGGTAACGGTTAGTAGAGATGACTATATAAATTCTAAAATTGATACAATGTTAAAAAGGTACTTTAGTATTACTCCTTATATGATGTAGTACTCCGATATCATATTACTCTAAATTTGTGATGTTTAAGACAACATTTCCAAGTAATGTGCAGACAAACTTAACTGATAAAATTTGTTCACAGATACCATAGAGGCATTATCTTAAACATATCACAAACTTAGAATAATACATCACTGGATGTAATATGTCATAGCATGTATAATTTAAAAAAATAATGGAGACATATATTAATTATGGAAAAAACATAAAAAAAATAAATTAACAGGTAATTATGAATTGTACATGTATTAGATGACACTTTGTGTCACCAAAAACATCTTCCCTCCTCCCTGCATACTGTAGAGCTTTGTGCCATCATAAACTGCATGTTTAATCTAAAAAAACAAAATGGTAAACTGTTACTTTAATGTAAATGAAATATTTATTTTATATAGCACTATGTTTATAAACTGTAATATTAATAATCTACAAAGTGCATGTGCATTAGATAATATTTTAAAAATTATTTCAAAAGAAAAACAAATATTTCTATAAAAAAAAATATTTAAGATTTTAAAATGTTTAGCAAAAATAAATAAAACATAAATATAATAACATTTCACTAAAAATGTATTTTTAAATCTTATAAAAAATACTAATAAATGATGAGAGTCTCTGTGATGGACTGAACTGCGTAATGTGTTTAAGAATGGAAAGGATAAGCACTAAATCCCACAGGCAAGATTTTTTACTCTTGCAGGTCACCATGTACATATTTTAATCATTGACATTGATTAGTCATGTCAGTATTTGGTTGCCATGACATCATTAACTGAAACTTTGAATAAATATTGCCAGATAAAACATCATACCAAAGTACCGTAACAAATGCCAGACTGCCAGAAAGACCATCATTTTCTGATGACAAGACTGCTATTAAATTTCAATAAGGGAAAAACATTAATGAAAAAAAGATACAATCCAGAGTATATGTGCTTGTGATAAAAGTCTAAAAATTCATTATTTATTTTATCTTAAAAAACTAAAAATTGTTCCATTAGTTTTTGTACCTTTATTTTTTGAAAAAATGTGAATGAGAGAACACAGTGTTAATATATATGCAACTTTACTTTCTCAATTTATTATTAATAACTATATTTCTATTATTTTTAATTTTTGTTTATACTATAATCTTAATTTATATGAATTTTATATACATAAAAAGCATTTGTTTGATATATAAATGTGAGTGTGCTTTTTGAAAAGTATTGTACACCTGCTCAGTAATCAAAAGCTTACTAATAAAATTAAGTTATTATACATGGTGTATGATGTACTCTTTGCAAGGGGGATTTGAAATAAAATATAGTGCATAGTATGGCTCACTGTAGTATAATACGTTTTTTTTTTTTTAGATCTGGCAACAAAATTGTTAATAGAATATAATCTTAATCCTTGAGATTGTAAAGTCCTGGATATCATATTTGATGAAGTGAGTCATTTAAGATATGTAACTAAGATATTAACCCAGAGGGATGGGGACAATTGTAATTTATTATTTTCAATTTATTTCCCATTATTTACATCAATGATATTTTATTCTTATTGTTACTATAATTGTTTTTTGTTAGTTTTATTTTCTTTCTATGTATTGTTATCAGTATTATAAAATTAAATAACCTAAATCATATATAAATGTTAGTTTTGTATTGTTATTTTTCTAAATAGAAAATAAAAGTTTTTCTATTCTCGAAACTTATTAATGGATAAAGTTTTTTTTTTTCTTTTCTTCTTTTCTTTTTTTCTGAAGATCCTATTTGATTTCATAAGTTGATTTATTTACTCAATTTACTTTATCACTCAATAAACAGAAATCAATTAAAAAAAAGTTCTATGACCTTACTAGACATTTTACTTTTTTTATATTCTAGGTTTTCTGCTTTATTTTTTTTTCTTCGGTATATATAGTTTTTTTTTTTAAGAAAAAAAAGCTCATCAAATTGATCGAAGATTCTTTTAAGAGTCCACTTGCAGAATGAATACAAATAAAGATTAATTGTACAAATTTTAAAACTTTATTATTATTAAATATGATTTTCAAAAAATAAGAAATTAAAAAAAAATTATATGTGTGTGTGTGTCTGTACTTAGATATTTTAGTTATGTGATTAAAATACTTTAACTGTGATTAAATTTGTATTAATTTAGATAATATATAGGGGTTTGAACCCAGACATTCACACGACCCTCAACAATCCACACTATCTTATACTGCCGATACACTTGATCGCACACATAATTTAACATGGTTGAGGATCGTGTAAAAATATGGCTTCAAACCCCTATATATTACATACTGGAGTGCAGGTATGAAAAAGCCTGTACTGTAGAAAAAAATCATATATTAATTTAGATAGCAAATAGAACATATCTGTGCTATATTTTTTAACAATACAGACTTTTATTATGCAATTCTGGTAGATACCTTTATAATAATCGAATTGCCTGTGAAAAAATTAAATACATCAAATGTATTCTGTAGTAGACTAAGACAAATATAACAGCGTGCATGTGTGTGAGTTATGTTAAGTGTAATATCAGAAAATTTAAAGCATTAACGCATTTCAGTATATATGTGTCAAATATTATTATATATAATACTAAACTAACCGACTAAACAAATTTCATGACAAATTATTTATTAAATTAATTAGTAATATTATTTATAAAGCCCTAAAATCATATGATCACTGTTTCCTATGATTATATAAGCTGTTAAAACAGTAACAAACTCTCCAGACATTGGTGCCACCTGGTGCAAGCCATAGTAATCAGTGGATGCTAGCATTAATTAATTACTATGGATTAAACTGGGTGGCATTACTGCCTTGAGAGTTGGCTGCTGTTTCAATGTTATCTAGTGTTATAGAATTGAAAAAACGAACAGGCAAAAAAAATCGACATTCTTTCTATTCATCTATATTTTCAAATTGACCATAACAACATCTCTATATAAAATTAAGAACAAATATTTTAATAAGCCAAGAATACGTGAACATTAAATTCAATTTTCTAATTTTCATTTACAAGATAACATCAATTTGTATTTAATAACCTTATATATCTTTCATTATTTATACATATAACAATATAATCAATGCATAATGCTGAAGAGCCATAAAACAAACAAATATCATGGCAAACTTCATATTTATTTAACTAATATGGCTACATAAAACACAAATCATCTTAAATGTAACTTCTTAGACCATATGATACCTGATACTACAGAAATAAATTTAGTAAATCTTTTTTAAGCTATAGATATGTAACTATATAACTAAAATATAAATCTTTAAGCATCACATGATCACCATCTCTTATACTAGCACATAATTGTTTATAAACAAGGCAAAACTCTCCATACAGTAACGCCACCCTGTGCCAACCAAAGTAATCAATGGATGCCAGAAGGCTTGTGCATAAAATCCCTATCTAATGCCTACTAGTGCTCTCAGATTCAAAGCTCCTCACTGATGAAGGCCACAAGCCAGAAACTAGTCTGGGGATATTGGATGAGTAGGCATTAGACAGGGATTTTATGCACAAGCCTTCTGGCATCCATTGATTACTCTGGTTGGCACAGGGTGGCACTACTGTATGGAGAGTTTTGCCTTGTTTATAAAATATAAATCATTAGTAAATCTTTCTATGAGCTATAAAAATTAAATTGTTTATTTAGAAAGTTTAAATTTACAAGCCCTAGTCTTTATCATAAATGTTATCAAGATTGCTAAAAAGATGAACTTTATATTGTTAAATAAATTCTGCAGTCTTCACATTTTCTCTTTTAATAATTTATAATTCATTACTATATTTTTAATAAGATATAATCAAATTAAAAGAAGATATATATTAACTTAGCAAATAACATGATTTATAATATCTAAATTACAATTAATATTTTACTTAAAGTGTCTATAATAATATTTGTTGTTTATATTTGACCCTGCTGCTCTAAACATAAATTTAGCCAATAGAAAAGTAATAATTAAACTTTTTATATTTAGAATTATTGATTATAAAATTTGGGTACTTATTTGTTTTCCTGTCAATCAAGCTCTGTATCCTATATTTTTGATGAATATACAGTTTTGGGGCATACAATAAATATTTACAAAAAATGGCTGATAGAAAACATTGTATTTAATATTTACATTTTTTTCACCAGTGCTATTTTTAAAAAAAATGTGCAAAAATTAATTACAATATTTACAATTACTGAATATGTATTAGTTGTTAATTACAATTAACAATAATAAATGAAAGGTAAATATAAAGTGTAAGAACCAATGTCTATATGTATTATAAAGATGTTTCATGTTTTTTTAGATTAATAAGTTAATCAAATATACTCACTTTTTTTTTATAAACAATGCATCTAAAGATGTTTCATATATTTTTTTTTATTTTTAGATTAATAAATTGATGTCTGCATTAATGAATCCAATATGACACTTTATGTTGCTATTTTTTTTTATATTAACATGTTGCCTTAATACAAAATAATAATAATAATAATAATAATAATAATAATAATAATAATAATAATAATAATAATAATAATAATAATAATAATAATAATAATAATAATAATAATAATAATAATAATAATAATAATAATCATAATAATAATAAAAAAAAATGTAAATATTGCAATTTTTGCACAATTTTTTATTTTTTAAAATAATACCAATGAAAAAAATGTAAATGTTAAATATGACATTTTTATTCTTTGTCCCTGAAATTGTATATTTATCAAAAACACTGCTGCAGAGTTTGGAAAACAGGAAAACACACACAGTAGTATGCTAAGAATTTAAATTAATCAAAGAAAAGACTGCTATAGGATTTAAATTAATCAAAGAAAAGACTACTTTGTAAAAATAAAGATGATGCTTAAATGAACATGTGATTACAAAAGTTATTCAGTACATTTTGTAATTAAAAGAATTAAAAAATATTTTAATTAAATAATTTTTTTTCTTCAGTCCAAAATAATGTGTCCCCACATTTTCTGATGGATGTAAAATCTAAAAAAAATAAAAAACATTTGTATTAGAATTATAATTTTATTTTATTAATTAAGAAAAAAAACTTAATCATGGTGCATATCAATTGGTATGTTCCCTTACAGATAACTATACATAATGAGACTAATTTTAAGTCAAAAGCATGTAAACTCAAAAAGAGATCTGTTTTTAATAGAACTTCTTAGTATTTGAAGTTTAGGATTATACAGAGAGATATGCTAATGATCCTAACTATGTTGACTGCATAACTTTCTGTCAGTGACATTACCGTTCAGTGTATATTAAATTTAAAATAAGGAATGGCAATGTATGTAAAAGGTCTATCTACTTACATATACATGCACAACTAAAAGAAAAACCAATTGTTAGTAAAAGATTCTAATTTTATACATTAAGCAACTATTGAGTGAAAAACCCAGCAATATTTAAACTATGTATATATGACATAAACATAATAAAAAAAACTTATTGTTAATAGTAAGAGGATTTGAACACAAACTTTCAAGCACACTTCAGCTATTGATATCTCATACAACTATACATATAATCACACAAATGTGAAAAAAATAAATGTTCTCCAATATACATATTTTGTGCTGAACTAGCAGCCATCAGTTGGTTCAGGTCATTATCTCCTACACACTTATATAATCAATGTTCAATTTATATTAAAATATATGGATGGCTGAAGAGTTGGTGGGTGGAATAGATTGAAGTCTGTCCATTAAAGTTTGAAGATTTGCTATCTTAATATATACTGAGCAGTGATTATATATATGAGTAAAAGATAATGATCTGGACCAACTGATGAGTGCTAATTCAGCACGGAATGTGTATATTTTGAGATCATTGATCTTTTTCACCTGTATGTGGTCATGTGTATTGGTTGTATAAAATGGAGTGGATAGCTGTAGGTAACTTAAAATTCTAATTTCAAGTCCTAATTGCATTATGTTCCATATAGGCAATATTCTTTATATATATAAACATAGTAATGTGTCTGTATATTTTATTAATGCCCTACATTTTAGGAACCATTTTAAGTAAGTATCTCATATTAGTAATGCCAGAAATTTAAATGAAATATTACCACACATTGCATATCAAATTAGGTAATTGGAGGACAATTAAATGTTGTACAACTATATAAAAAACTCAGTTTTATGAACTATACCTATACACTAGAGCATGAGTAACATACCATTTAATCAAATCCAAATTTATTTATTTAATCTAACTTAATAATATTTCTAATTTATGAGCACCATATACTAAATCCCTCTGCCTTCATTACATTATTAGCACCTTGAATCAAACATACCATAAATGTGTCAAAAGTCAGAATGTCAATTATTATTGGACAATTGTAAATAGGGCACATGATGAAATTGTACCCATTAAGGAGATTGATATGTTTAAACAAATATTAAGATGAATAAAAAAAGAATTCCCAAATAAATGATAATAATATAACTTTATTATAATGATATGCATGAATAAATTAAAATAAATTTGCTTAACAATTGACAAAGAAAATAAATAAATAACCAAAGTAAAAATAAATAAATACCCAATATCGACAACTTTATTGAAATCTTATTTAGTCCTTACAATTTTTTTTTATTTAACTTAGAAATTTTTACTATATTTTCAAAAAAACCTTAGATAAATGAAAATAAATAATAATCTTCCACTTACATTTTATGAGTCGAAAATAAATTTATATTTCAATGAACAAATACATTCAAACATATAAAACAATTATTACTCTTATAGCACAACCTACATTATTTTACTCATTCATTCCGGTTATTCGTTATGACTATTTATTTGTTATATATATTTTATTTATTTAGACAATAATATATTTGGGATTTATGCAAATATATTGGAATAATATTTCTGTATTAAATATCTTTCCATAAATGTATTAAAACATTTTAAACTATTGAGCCATAAAGTATTTTTTTATACGCTCTTTTCTGTTTAATATTTATTATAAACACAGATGAGCTCACTTATAATTTATTTAACTAGACCATATTAAGATTATTATACGTAAATATATATGATTGATAAAATAGATTAAAAAATACATTAAACATTAGGATATTTAAAAAAGCAAATTACATTAATAAACGTGATAAAACAATACAATTACCAACTGTAGGGTTACGATTTCTCACACAAATGAATAAAAACTAAGAAAACTACCCAATTTAAGTCAAATTATTAAACAATCACGTGATAAGCTATCTCTGCGTCAGCCACGTGATTACTATTTTTCACCCATTTAAGGGTGTTATTTTGTCAAAATGTCATACTTTATTTTAATTTTATCAAACAAGTTGCTTCCGTCAAGCGTTGATGGCCTAGTGGTTAGCATAGCTGCCTTCCAAGTAGCTGGACCGGGTTGCTTCCTGGTCAACGCATTTGACACATAAAAAAACAACAAGTTGCTTTTGAAAACAAGATTTATAAATATCTTTTACCCGTGAAAACATTCATTTCAACATATATACATATTAAATGAGTTTTACCTTTCTCATTCTTATCAAATTATAAAATATTATTTATTAGTTAAACTACTTCTTATAATTTATTGGTCTCTATCAGCATAAAGTGGTCTTGTGGCAAGGTTGTTTATTTCATTTTACCTTAAAAATATAAGCTTATATTATCTTGCTTTGTTTTAAACTTTTGTCATATATCATTATATTTATTTCCAAATTGTAGATCCATGCCCCATAGATCGTATATCAAATTAATCAATGGTGAATTTATCAATCAATGTAATGAATTTTCTTGATAAGATTCACCTTAGAAACTTGTGATAGCGAGTATATTATTCGTAATGTATATTTTTTTAACAATTTAGTCATTATTAAAACAAATAAAACTAGATTTTTTTCCCTAGAAACTTTACAATATACAAATATCTAACAAACCAAAGAATACACCCTCTAATATATGTACATTGATAGGCACAGGTATACATTATCAGCCATCTTATAAGATATTGCACTTATGCTTTAATAAAATATAAAAACAAATATATACTTCTCCATGTGACTAATGATACCTTGGTGTCATTTATTTATTTGATGGTTCAACTAAAAATGTTTAAAAAAAGTATGATCTTAACCAACCATCTAATATTACCAGCACCAAACAGAACCATAGACTTAAAATACTAGATTATCTATTGGGTCATTATGTTTGTTCAAGTATGTTTATCATCTCCTTCAAGGTATAGAGTTATAATAACTTCTTCCTTTTTTCAAGCTTGAAAATTCTATAAGTATTAAGCAAGCTGTATGAGAATTATTAATTTGATGCTATGTAATTCCTACATATCTCAAAGGTATAAGCTTATTATGCTCCACAACATACAAACCAACTTATCTAATGGTAGGAAATTACTTTTAATTTTAAAGAAACTCTATAAATAAATCTGACAAGTATTATAACTATAAATACATTCAAATTATTAATTCTGGTGGAAACATAATGTATTAAATTATTCATAGAATTAAGCTTGAATGGAATGCCTTTGGTATAAAAAACAATATTAAAAGGAAATATGCTTATGTGTTTGAAATAGGAGAATTTTAATAAATGTGTTTTACCAGTTTTTACTTACTGATCTGAGACTTGGACACTTAATGCAAGAGCCATTCAGAAACTTTATACTAGGGATGCATGTTAAAAATAACAAGCATAGATCAAAAATGAAATATATGGGTGAAACAAAAAACTGATTATTGACAGCATTGATAAAATTAAGATTGGGGAGTTGAACATATTGCTAGAAGTGTAATAATAGATGGATAAATGAAATCAAAAAACTGTATCTCAAAAAAATTATAAAAGATATAGAAAGAGACTACATGTGAGATTAATGGATGAAATAAGGAAGTTTGTTGGTGTGATGTAGAGAAGAGAGGCTAAAATTAAAGTAACTGGATTAAACATGGAGAAACTATGATGATGACATGCAACTAATGGGCATAAATAAAAGAAAAAATATATATACTTGACTGATAAATAAATCCAAATTGTATTATTTAATTTAACTTCCAAATATTTCTAAATTCTGAGTGCTAAATTAATATATGTTCCTGATAGATTTTCCTACAATTGTGACATTAACTTATTGCATTAATTATACCACAAATGTAAATCATAAGACAAAATCTCAATTATTATATTAATAATAATTAATAGAGTATATAAAATTAAATGTATCCTCAAAATGGATAATATCTATGAATTATAATCAGATTCAAAATAAAATAATTAAATAAAAAATAAAAATGAAAACTATCAAGTAATTAAAACAATATAACATTATAATAATAATATATATAAATAAATGCTAACATTAAGAAAATTTGTTTGACAATTTAGAAAGAATTAAACAATAATTATTGCTTGGGTGTTCATAAGTAAATTGAGAGTTAAAATTATGTGAACTGGAAATGATATGAGCATTTTGTGCTCTATAGTCTCACAATCTATCACTACACTAAACCCTAAATATAAATAAAGATATCATCTTGACCTTCATACATTATTTCATCCAACCCTAGCCAAAAACAAACCTAAAATTGCAATAATCTAGAATGGCGCTATTAAAACAATAATGATTATTTTTATAATCTTCATCTTTTTGCAGTTTTATATATTTTGACAACTCCTAATGGATGTTTGAATCAAATTTCTAATTTTTTATTTTAGAAAATTAATCTTAATTATTCATTGTATTTCCAAATATTTTTAAAAATATAAATTTACAAATAAAAATCATCTTAAGTTAATTTTTCAGTTTTGCAAAAATAGAAAATAAGTAATAAACTGAATTATGTATTCAAAATGGTGGCTTTTTGTTATTGCGTAATTATCATAATTGTCAATAAAATATTTTGCCAAAGGAAAAATATTTGTTTCAATTCCTTTTCTAAAATTTGAATGAATATTGTAAAAGCTCATATTTTTGTAAAATTTTAAACTTTGTTTATAATTATTAGTAAGATGAGAAAAAATAATGTTAGGATGCTTATGAAATGTTTTTTTAATCAATCACAAACAATTTTCTGCTTTATGTTATACATTTATCAACTTCTAAATATTTTCAGATAAAATCTGATTTTAATCATAAATAATCTTGTAAAAAAATTAATATTTTACAGATATTCAAAAATAATGATTAATATATAAACAAACTATAGAAAATCTATGTTTTTATTTTCAAAAACAAAAAAATGTGAGAAGTATCAGGAGTACTTTTAAGCATGTAAACAAAGAACTACCAATTAACAGCATAATGCTTGCTCTGTATGATACTGCCATTTTTAGAATTTTTAATAAGTAATACATCAATATTATTCTAGTCTCAGTTTTGATCATCATATAAATGTAATACTGGAAAATATGTGGTAAAGCTAGCCACAACAGTAAAAAGAAGCTAGAATGACCAAACCACCACCAGGGGCACAACACTTTCACATTCAGAACTGTGAAAGGTTTAAAACAAAGATATATGTATATATGTTCAAGCCTTTAAAAGTTTTTATCAGGGTGAATTGTTTGAGTTTCATCATTAATGCATGTTTGGGAATAGTGAATCTGAGATAAGAAATGCAGTATAAGAACAAAATAATCTTAAAAATTCTTCTGCAGTGCAATGATTTATTATTCCTCCACATGGTGTTAAAGTATATAGAAACAGTCCCTATTTTATGAGAAATTTGTTTAATGGAATAATAACAAGGTTCTAAGTATGGCATAAAAAAATTAAGCATTTATTACTTCTATCTTACATGACAAGTGAAGAATATTTGTAAACTCATGCATAATGACAGAAAGTGGTTCATAGCTTCTCTATTGAGGAAAGCTTGTGATATACTGGAGTTGAGGAATATACTGATAAACAATCAAAACAACTTTTCAAAATGCATGCATATTTATAGTGCTTCTTGTGTGTGATAACCCATGTATTATTTTGTTTAATAAAATCCCAACATTTCATCATTGCCAAGGCTAAGATCTTAATGAAGAGCTGTTATGTCTTAAGTAATAATGAGTTTGAGTGTGAAGTAAAAAACAATTATTCTTATGTATCTTTGATGATTTATTATTCAGAATAGGTGGATTAATAGAAATATTAGTTTTTCAGTTTTACAATCAATTTCAAGTTGATTTTAGAAGATAAAATAAATGGGCTTCGCAATGCTGAAATATGTGGTATTTAAATCCTACATTTCCAAATTAGCTTGTATTCTATCATTATCAAAATTAGATATGTGATTAAATTCTTTAAAAAAATGAAGTAAAGGGGGGGGGGTACTTAACTTTTGATTAAAGGCATTTAATTCTGGTATTAATTGAATTATTGTATTTATTTAAAACACAGTAATACAGATATTTTCAAAATTTTTGTTGTCTTATTATAAAGATAATACGATTATTTAAGTGTGGCACCTTGTAATATAAAAGTTTATGATTCCAAAATGTCATCTTGTATATCAATTTTGAAATCATGGTTTCCTATTAAAAATATTAAATGTAATATATAATGTTAATAAATTAGGAAATAATTCTAAAAATGTCATATCTGTCAAGCAAAAATGCAATGTTGTGTATCAATTTTTTTTGTGAATGCATGTTACTATATATAGGTGAATCAAGGTGCAGTGTTGAAAAAAGGTTAAAGAAACATAAGTTGTTATATAAGCATGTAAAAAGTAAAAATAATAATGTTTTTCTGAAGGTTTATGAGGATGGTGTTCTAGTTGCATTTTTATATGGGACTATTTCCATCATCTTGTATTTGGTATGGACCTGATACTATATCAAATTTTAGACAAAAAATTGTCTAAAGTTGGCCAAAGTAGAAAATGATTTAACTTTCTTATGTAAATGTAAATCTGAAGGGTTAATTCCTAAAGATTTGCAACTAAAACCCCCAATTCACTCTCAGAGAGCATGTGAAGCTCTATTAAGACAAAGAATAAATGCTCAAAGGTTCTCTAAGTTTCAAACAATGCATTTCATTAATAATGTAAAATGTTTCCAAAAACTAAACTTACTGATGATGACTACATGAGAGTTTCTCAAACAGTAAGAAAATCATATTCTACATTACATAGAAAAATAAAAGAATATAAAAAAAGACTTGCTAACCTACATGGGCATATCAAAAATCATAATGTGACAAGCAATGTAACAACTTCACCTGTTAAAAATTTCCATTCTAAACATCTAACAGATACTGAAATTTCTGTTCTTGAAAGAGGATTAAACTTTGTCATAACACCATATAATATTCCTATATTAGATATGATGGCAGCTACAAAGAAAGTCACTCAAAAATTGCCTTTAGAAGCAGCAGCAGAATTACACTGGAAAATAAAAAGAACACTTGAAAAACATCAAAAATTGAAGACAAACATATCCTATGGTGAAAGGAAGGTAATTAAATCTCCCAAAGTAGATAAATCTATAATTATTCTCCCTGCTGACAAAAGCAACACAACAGTTGTAATGAATACAAATGATTATGACAAAAAAAATACAAGAACTTCTCACAGCAGGCCAATATAAAAAAGTGGCAAAAAATCTGATACAGAGTATGAAAACAAAGTTAAAACCATTAATCAGAAAGCATTGCACATTATTCACTGATTCATAAAAAGTAAAATAACATCATACTTCAGCAAAATTCCTCATCTTTATGATCTACTTAAAATGCATAAAGATCATGTTCCATTAAGACCTATTGTTTGTTCTAGAGATTCACTTTACCAAAACTTGGCAAGATTTATTTCCAAAGTTCTAAGTTCTTTGGCATGCAAGACCCAGTCCTTTGTCAATGATTCTAGACACTTTGTAGAATTAATAAAGAACATAAAAATTGAAAAAATTGACTTATCTACTGGTAAGCTTTGATGTTGAAAGTTTATTTACAATTGTACCATGTAAAGAAGCATTGTCTATTAAAAGGAAAAGCATCACATGATCACATTTCCTATACTAGCACATTAATTGTTGATAAACAGAGCAAAACTCTCCATACAGTATTGCCACCTGTGCTAAACAGAGTAATCAATGGATGCCAGAAGGCTTGTGCATAAAATCCCCATCTAATGCCTACTCATCCAACATCCCCAGACTAGTTTCTGGCTTGTGGCCTTCGTCAGTGAGGAGCTTTGGATCTGAGAGCACTGCATCTAGATCTTAGGATTTAATGCAACCCTCTAGCAACCATCTTTTATCTCTACTTAACTACTAAACTATGAGAATGAAATAAACACAAAAAATATTTTCAATCTAAGCTCAATAGCTTATACAGTCATATGGGTCTGAACTCAGTTCAGCACCCATACATTTTGGTGTCTTTGGCTCTTTTACAATCATAGCCACCACTATCCTATTAGGCAGGACTGGTGTTAAACCATTAAGCATCACATGATCACATTTCCTATACTAGCACATTAATTGTTGATAAACAGAACAGTATTGCCACATGTGCTAAACAGAGTAATAAATGGATGCCAGAAGGCTTGTGCATAAAATTCCCATCTAATGCCTACTCATCCAATATCCCCAGACTAGTTTTTGGCTTGTGGCCTTCATCAATGAGGAGCTTTGGATCTGAGAGCACTGCATCTAGATCTTAGGAACTAATGCAACCCTCTAGCAACCACCTTTTATCTCTACTTAACTACTAAACTATGAGAATGAAATTGAAAACACAAAAATATTTTCAATCTAAGCTCAATAGCTTATATAGTCATATGGGTCTGAATTCAGTTCAGTGCTCTCAGATCCAAAGCTCCTCACTGATGAAGGCCACAAGCCAAAAACTAGTCTGGGGATATTGGACGAGTAGGCATTAGATGGGGATTTTATGCACAAGCCTTCTGGCATTCATTGATTACTCTGTTTAGCACAGGTGGCAATACTGTATGGAGAGTTTTGCTCTGTTTATCAACAATTAATGTGCTAGTATAGGAAATGTGAACATGTGATGCTTAATGGTTTAACACCAATCCTGCCTAATAGGATAGTGGTGGCTATGGTTGTAAAAGAGCCAAAGACACCAAAATGTATGGGTGCTGAACTGAGTTCAGACCCATATAACTATATAAGCTATTGAGCTTAGATTGAAAATATTTTTTGTGTTTTCAATTTCATTCTCATAGTTTAGTAGTTAAGTAGAGATAAAAGGTGGTTGCTAGAGGGTTGCATTAGATCCTAAGATCTAGATGCAGTGCTCTCAGATCCAAAGCTCCTCACTGACGAAGGCCACAAGCCAGAAACTAGTCTGGGGATATTGGATGAGTAGGCATTAGATGGAGATTTTATGCACAAGTCTTCTGGCATTCATTGATTACTCTGTTTAGCACAGGTGGTAATACTGTATGGAGAGTTTTGCTCTGTTTAAAAGGAAAAGATTAAATTGTGATAATAGTTTACAAACCAGAACAGCTCTTTCTATTGATAGTATATTGGAACTATTAATATTCTCCATGAAAACAGCTTACTTTCAATATAACACCGAATTCTTCCAACAAAATCAAGGAATGGCTATGGGCTAACCGTTGACTCCCCTGATTTGCAATATTTACATGGAAGAACTTGAAATCACAGCCATAAAAACTCCATATACACCTAAAGTTTGGTTGCACTATGTGGATGATACAGTTGTTGTATGGCCATATGGTGAAACACTGCTACAAACTTTCTGGGAAAACATCAACAACATATCCCCTTCAATTAAATTCACAATAGAATCAGAACAAGAACAAAAATTGGAATTCTTAGATGTTCTTGTGATCAGACTCTCTTATGGAAAAATCAAAACTACTGTTTACTGAAAACCTACATGTACAGGAGAATGCCTAGCCTATATGTCCAATCACCCAGAAACACCAAACATGGAGTTATGCTATTACTATGGAACAGTGCAAAAAATGAAAAGATCTATGTAGAACAAACTCTTATGAAAAATGGCTATCCTTCAGCTGTTATTAAGAAAACATTAAATAAACAACAAAAAGAACTATCAAGAGAAAAGACAATTATTGGTACTGTAGTGTATCCATACATTCCAAAAATAGCAGACCAATTAAGAAAAATCTGCAATCTATATAACATCAGAACAGCTTTTCAGAGCCATAGCACACTATGAGGAATTCTAACATCTACAAAACCTAAACTTGAAATGCTGAAAAGAAAAAACTGCATCTATGAAATACTATGTGAATATGGAAAAACATATATTGTTGAGACCAGTCATCTCATTGAAAAACACTTTCAAGAATATAAACTGATGATTAGAAGAAAAAAACAGATGTGCCTAAGGTAGCAGACCAGGTATGTACCAATGAACATATGTTCAATTGGAAAAATACAAAATATTGCATAAAGAAAAAAAGGTACAAAGAAGAAAATTCGAAGAATCTGGTCACATGACAATGGCAAAGTATCCCATAAGCCAACCTAGTGTGACTATACATAATGTCTGAAAGCCACTAATCAACTTTGCTTGTAGGAAAAAGTGAAGATATCAAGAGGAACCTCATAGATAAGTATATGAATTTTCTACTGACTGTAGCCTTTGGCAGGATGACAGTTGGTTAGAATGTTACCTTAAAATTCGATAATCAAGAATCTAAGGATACAGTTTAAATCCCATGCTAGTACTGTTACTGTCAGGTCAGCAACATCTGAAGAAGAGGGGAGAACAATGCCTCTCAATGTTGTGCATATATGAATGTGTTTGATATACTATTACTAATAGTTTAATGTATTTTGAATATTTTTAAAGACATTCAATACACATATTAGATGATGAAAATAGATCAATATAAAAATACAACTAGAAATAATAATGATTTAATGACTATTTTAGTTTTCTTGGATCATGAAAAACATGTAAATGTAAATTTAAGTTCGATATTGAAATTATTAAGATTCTTCACAAAGACAGAAACCATAATAAAATAAAAATTAAGGAGACAATTTTAATAAATAGAAATAAAAATAATTTAATTAATAGACAAGCTACTAACATTAAAATTGAGGATTCATGGGATTTGAGTTGATGATGTTTGCTTCCATTTTGTTTATTGAATTTAACAGCAATTGAGGTAGGTTAAAGAATTAACCAAAAATCTTTCTACTGATTGAAAGACCATATAAATTAGTTAATAACCATTATATATATATATATATATATATATATATATATAATGGTTATTAACTAATTATATATATATATATATATATATATTGTAACTGGAAGTTCCCAACATAAAAATATAAAAACCTTTTTACTACTTATATTAAATCTAATTACACTTGGGTCTCGTTTTATGCAGATTATTTTAATGCAATTTTGAAGTTATGTGATTCATGTTTCTTCTTAATATCTTTCATATTTCACTATATTTATTAGATATTAAGAAATTTAAATTATTAATAATTTATTTTGAATTGAAATACTTTTTTTTTCAAAAACATAACGTTATATTAGCAGCTAATGTGAATATGGCCTGAAGCTGTATTTAGAATTTTAGCTTCTATGTAAATAACCTATTTATACTAATGAGTAAATAATAATAATAGATTTATACTTACATATAAAAATATCTCAATAAATATTCAAAAATTTAAACTTTTAAACCGTATTTTGTTATATATAACAGAAATAAATAATCTTTTAGATTTTTAAAATAAAAAACAAAGATTTTATAAACTGAAAATAATCTTCCTAATGATAATGTATAATCTTTTTGTTTTGATTACGATGTCATTTTTTTAATATAGGAACAGAAACCATTAACACAGCACAAAATTAAAAGTAACGCTAGTTGTACATCACATCACGAATAAAAATAAACTGGCTAACAGGTTTTTCTGGGCATAATTGCAAAGAGATTCTTGACTTCGTTTAAGGAGAAGCCACTATACATCACATCACATTTAATCTGATTTTTTACCTGTTTACAAATGAACACTAGGGGTAATAATTAAAATATGTATGAAAAATGTAAAATTAAATACTCTAGTTAATAAAAAAAGTAAAAAAAGTTTGACTTGTATTAATTTTTTTTAAATATTTGAAATTTTTTATTAGTCATACTTTATTTATCTTTATTGATTTATTAGTCATACTTTATTTGTTTATTTTTTTAATGCAAATTTTAAAGTAAATTTTTCTTGTTGTTTTGCTTTTATGCGAATTCTGAAAAATACAGAACCTATCCCCCATTTTTCAAAGTAAGTTAAGTCTATTTGTGTGATTTTTTTAATGTGGGTTTTCTGTTGAACATATCTACTGCATAAAACAAGACCCAGGTGTACTTATTATTCTAAATCTAGTTCTAATGAAATTGTATTTAAACATATTAATTTTTAATATAACCTTTTAAGAGGACCCCATTACTCAAGCAGAGGATTAAGTTTGATTAATATTTGCATATCAATCATACTCCCGGTCAGACTGAGATTTAATAAAATATTAAACCAACAAAAATCTTTCCAGACCAAGGTAAGTCTCTCTGGCTGCCTGAAATATGAAATACCTCATGGGGATAATTTATAAAGAGTTTCAAACCAGGGCACCATCCAATACTTACACTGAAACCCATGAAAAATGACCCATGACTAGTTTTTAAACATGAGACAGGCAACACATTTACTAGGAAAAATTGTGAGAGAGAGACATAAACAACACTAATAATTTACATCAATTTATTTACAGACAATAATTATAATAAAAAAAATAAAATATAAAACATATAAGAGATATTATACATTTAACAAATATGCATGCTTATGAATTCTATTCAGGGCAAGATTTTAACTTTTAATACGAGTATTTAAATTTTTAAGTTTTAATAATGACATCATGGATAATAATTATCTAGGTGTAAGTACAGCATAGTTTCTGGTTTACAGCTCCGGTTTGAACACAGTCTCTGGTTTCCATAAGCTGTTTAATTTCCATAAGTTTTTTGAATGCAGTCTCTGGTTCCACAAGTGGGTTACACACAGTCTTTGGTTTTTTTGTATTTGGGTGATCATCTTTTCTTCGGATGTGGTCAGATTCTTGGTAAGTGTAGGTGTAACATCAATGCAGCCTCCTGATTACTTGTCTTATAGTATGTCTGGTTCGCTTAATTTGGTAGATCTTGGCAAAAGGAAAGTCAGAGTAAACTACCAAGGCATTTGGCCAACAGCACACAGGAGGCAAGCAGAGGAAAATGGCCGAACACAGCATTCGGATCTAGTCTCTCATTTCTTTTTAAACAATAATAATACTAATAATTAATAACTCTCCACCATAAAGATACCAATAATTATATCAATAATGAGAATAGAGAATGTCAGCTTTTTATACTACTCTGACCCCACCTTTGCTAGAGTGTTAACCATGCTATCATTACATTCGAGCTTTTAATTAAAAATTAAATTCCTTTTTTTTTCTATTTTAATTAATCTGATATTAGCTATATTGTTCAACTAATCAGCCTGGAATATTAATCTCCAGAGCTTTATTAGTTTTTAATTAATCATAGAAATTTTTCTTTTAGTTAAAGTATTTTTTTTTTACAATGAGTATTTTTGACAGAATTATACAAAAAAGAAAAAAAGTTAAGTTATTTCTAAATTTTCTTTTTATTTTAACTTCTACTTTTTCAAATTATTAATTCTTGATATTATTTTTTTATTTCAAAATCTTAAATTTTTATTATTTTTTTTTAAAAAAATGAGTACATCATGTAACCCGTATACACACACACTTTTACGCAACGTGTGCATATACAAACTGTTACAATATATATATATATTATTATTAAATATAATTTATATACCACATTAATTATTTGTAGTAATAACATTATTAATACATACTATTAAAAAAATAATATAGGTAACCCATATCTAAAAAGTGAATTTTAAACATAATTTATATGGAACCTCAAAGTTTTAATTTTTTCTTTTTAAATCTAAGTTATATCTTTAAAAGAAAAAAAAAAGTAAAAAAACTTTAACAATTTTTATATTTACAATTTGAATTTTGAAGCAACCTATTATATAAAATTAAGACTATTTTTTATTCCACATTTTTCTTATTTAAGCAAAATGTATTCAATACTTTATTCTATAGAATAAAATAAGTAAATGTTTGTATTCAATCGACAGTTTGATAATTTTAAAGAAAAATGAGGCAAAATACAAACTTAAAATTCAATATTATCACCATTATATATATTTGAAAATAGTTTTATTATCCTGGCCTTATAATCAAAATTATAATAAATAACAAACTGTAATGCAAAAAAGATGATAGATGAAGTAATATTAAAAGATCGATTATTAAAAACAAAAACAATAAATAATTTGGGATTGAATATTTAAGCATGAAAACCATTTATAGAAGCATAAAAAAAGTGAATAAAGGATAAAATATTCTGCATGTAGCACATTTACCAAAAATAACTGAAAATAGGATAAAATTATATGCAGATAGATAGATAGATGGATAGATAGATAGATAGATAGATAGATAGATAGATAGATAGATAGATAGATAGATAGATAGATAGATAGGTAGGTAGGTAGGTAGGTAGATAGATGGATAGATAGATGAAAGGATGTATGGATGGATAGATGGATGGATATATAGATGGATGGGTGGATAGATAGATGGATAGACAGATGGACAGATAGATAGATAGATAGATAGATAGATAGATAGATAGATAGATAGATAGATAGATAGATAGATAGATAGATAGATAGATAGATAGATAGATAGATAGATAGATGGATGGATTGATAGATGGATGGGTGGATACGGATGGATAGATAGAAGGACAGATAGATAGATAAATAGATAGATAGATAGGTTGGTAGATAGATAGATAGATAGATAGATAGATAGATAGATAGATAGATAGATAGATAGATAGATAGATAGATAGATAGATAGATAGATAGATAGATAGATAGATAGATAGATCGATCGATAGATAGATAGATAGATAGATAGATAGATAGATAGATAGATAGATAGATAGATAGATAGATAGATAGATAGACAGACAGACAGACAGACAGACAGGTAGCTGTATTTAAATTAGATGTAACTACTTTCAACTGAGTTATGTAACATCAAAAAAAAAAAAAATGACAGAATTGTACCATTTTATCTAGAAGTCTGACATTATATAAGCTTAATGTTTGATATAGTTTTTAAATTATATGGTGAATATTACCTACTGTTTTGATTTATGTATAGACTAAATAATCTTACCCTTAATATATACAGAAAATGAAGAACAAGTCTTACTTTTAACAACCTGTGAGAGATAGTTACTTCTATTTCAATTATGGATATTTAAAAAAGTTATGATTAATTATTGTTATATTTATAAAACTACTACTGCATATAATATTTAGAGGTTGTTAAAAAGTATACTGTGTGTATATTAATGAGGATTTCAGATTATTTAGTTTAGACATAAAGCAATAGACAAAATTTATTCTATAATTTCAATACTATACCAAAATTAAGCATATATAACAGTAGTGCTTAAAGAAAAAGTGTTACCATTCTGTCCTTCATTGCTTTGATGTCATATAACTCAATGGGAGGTAATTTCTTCCATTTCAATAACAGATATTTAAAAGTTATGATTATTTATTATTATACATAGATAGATAGATAGATAGAAACTTGGAAATAAATAATGGAAATTAAAAGACATCCATATAAACAAATAATTTTACCTTTTGTTGTTGCAGAAAGCCATCAATTAGCACCTGATAGTTCTTCAGAGACTAAACAAATTGTCACAATTAACCTATAATAGATTAATGGAATAAACTTAATTAATTTCTGGATTCCCATGATTTTATTTCAAGTTAAGTCTAAAAACATCAATTGTGGTTGAAGAAACTTTTTTTTTTATTTATTTTGAGTGCACAGTCAATAAAAGCATTTAATATAAAAAGATTTTTTAGCAGTATTATTTTTAAGTTTTTAATATTGACACAATAAATCAAAATGTAAATCTATATTGTACTTTAAATTGGCTGGACACTTACAGTTGATGTATATATATATTAATAATATTACAAATCGATGTCTGTATTTTTTCAAAATAATGGTAGTCGACTTGTACAATTTTGTAAAGAGAATGGGTTTGTCATTGCAAATACTTGCTTTAAAAATCATATTAGAAGATTGTATACATGGAAAGCTCCAGGTAACAAAGAACATTATCAAATTGATTATATACTGATTCAGAATAGATATAAGAATGCTGTTAAGGGTTCACATGCTTTGCCAGGTGCTGATATAGATTCGGATCATAATTTGGTGATGGCTAAATTAAAGTTAAATTTAAAAAGAATTAAAAGAGGGAAAAGATACACAAGATGGGACTTGGATAAATTGAGACAAATGAAAAAAGGAACCTTTGGTTTAATATGTGAAAATGAATTTAAAAGAATTGTTCAGGATGGGAAATATATTAATAGCTCTGATGATGTTGGAATAGAATTAAAGAGGGATTCTTGAAAATAGAAAAAAATGAAATAGGTATTATTCGTGTGAGAAAAGCTAAAAGACCTTGGATAACTGAAGGTATGTTGGAAAAGATGGAAGTGCGGAGATGGTGGAAGAATGTAAATACTGAGGAAGGGCAAAAGGAATATAGGAAATTTAATAATGAATTAAGAAGAGAAACAGATTTAGCAAAAGAAAAGTGGTTGGAGCAAGACTGTAAAGAGATAGAAAGGTTTCAACAGATGAAAAGATATGATCTAGCATTTGATAGAATACAAAGTATTTCTTGGGAGAAAAAGACATGGGTAGCAAGTGAGATTGCGGATAAGAATGGAAGAAGGTTAACCGATAGTAATGATATATTAAAAAGATGGGAAGAATATATTCGGTATCTGTTTAGTAGAGGAAATAATTTAATTAGTTATGAATTTGAAAATGAAGAAGATGTTGCAATGGATGATAGAGGTATGGACATACTTCCAGATGAAGTAAGAAAGGCAATCGCACAAATGAAGAATGGTAAGGCTATTGGATTTTATGCAGTACCTATAGAATTTTTGAGAGAAATGGGAGAATTTACTATGAAGGAAATAGTTGGACTTTGCAATTTGATATATAATAGTGGAGTTTGGCCTGAAGATTTTTTAAGAACTATAGTGATTCCAATTGCTAAAAAGAAGAAAGCTGTTAAATGTGAAGAGTATAGGACAATAAGTGTATTGTCTCATGTTTCTAAGGTGTTATTGAGGATTTTAACTCAAAGGATTTATGGGAAGGTTGACTATTATATTGCTGAAGAACAGTTTGGTTTTTGGAAAGGGAAAAGCACAAGAGATGCTATTGGTATTGTTAGGACAATTGCAGAAAGATATATTGAAAGAGATAAAGGAATTGGTATATGTTTTGTAGATTTAGAAAAGGCATTTGATAGAGTAAGCTGGAATAAACTGATGTCTATCTTAAGAGATAAAGGAGTATTCTGGAAAGAAAGATGATTAATATGGAATATGTATAATGGGCAAAGAATAAGAGTTAGATTTGGATGTAATGAGACTGATGAAGTGAATATAGAAAGTGGAGTTAGGCAAGGATGTAGTATGTCACCTGTTTTGTTTAATATTTATTTAGAAGATATGATAAATAATTATTTGGACTGTGGAGGAGCAAATGTTGGAGGGAGAGTAATAAAGTGTATAAGATTTGCAGATGATATGGCTCTTATTGCTGAGGAAGAAACGGATCTTCAGAATATGTTGAATAAATTGGAAGAAGGATGTATGGCATATGGAATGAAGATTAATATTGAAAAGACTAAGTGTTTATGGATAGGGAGAGATGCAAAAAGACTGCAAATTGGAATCCATGATGACATGGTGCAGCAGGTGAAGGCATTTAGATATTTGGGTTGTTGGTTGAGTGAGGATGGAAGAAGTGAAGATGAAGTTAAAAGAAGAATAACATTGGCAAAGGTGACATTTGTAAAAAGAAAGAAGATATTCTGTGGACCTATGGAAAGAGAATTAAGGAAAAGATTAATTAAATGTTATGTGTGGAGTGTATTAATGTATGGTTGTGAGACATGGACATTGAGTAATAGAATTAAGAAACGACTGGAAGCTTTTGAGATGTGGACATGGAGAAAAATGAAAAAAATCAGTTGGGTGAATAAAATAACAAATGAAGAAGTTTTGAAAAGAGTTAATGAGGAAAGAATATTGATCGAAAGTATCAAAGAGAGAAAGAGAAACTGGATTGGACATATACTAAGAAAAGATTATAGTTTAATGAAAGATGTTTTGGAAGGAATGGTGAGTGGAAATAAAAAAAAAGGATGGAAGAGATTGACATTATTGGATGATATACGAGATGGAAAGGGTTATGTGGAATTGAGGAAGTGGGCAAGGAAGAGAATGGAATGGAAGAATGGATGAACTGATGTAGTGACTACTCTCTGGACCTGTCTATTGGACAGACTACTATTGATGATTGAATGGTAATAGTATTAATACTGAATCCTACCATCTGATGGCACTCTTTTTTGCCCAATTCACATCAATATAACGATTCACGAGCCATCTGTTTGTTTTCATAATACTACGGTAATTTTTTTTTCAACTGGTTTTTAATTCTTTTTCATCGGTGATGGTAAACCACCAAAGTTTTTTTTTTATTCCACCTGGGTTTTTTTTTTTTTTTAATAAACAAATACTTTGTTTGTAGATAGTCTAGGGGTGTTGGTTTGTTTGTAAATTAATGACAAACTGTCTATAGGTTTCTTAACATAATATTACTTATGGTAAAACACTTTTTTTTTTCACACGGTTTTTTTTTGCTTCATTTTCTTAAAGAAACAAACACTTTGGTTTTAGATGGGGTAGGGGTGTTGGTTTACTTTTAAATTATCGATTAATGCTCTATCAGTTTGTTTACACAAAAATACGGTAACAAACACTTTGTTGTTTTTAGATGGTGGAGGGGGGTTTGTTGTTTGCTTTTAACTTATCTTCTCTTTTTTTTGGTATGTTTTCATTTTCTGAAAGACTTCAACAATTTGGTACTTTTGAATAAACTCACACTTGGTTTTTTAGAGGCTGGAAAGGAGAGGGGTTGTTCTGATTTTGAATTGGTGTCTTTTTTTTTTTTTGGTTAATTTATTACAAGGCTTTTTTGTTTCAAATCTTTACACTACCCAAAGCTTTATATGATGGTGAAAATTTCTTTCTTAATTTTTTGGGTCTTTAATTTTAGAAAAAGACATAAACAGTTCGTTTTTAAAGAACACTTTTTTTTAAGCTGGGGGAGGTAGGGTGGTGGGAAGATTTGTTTTGATTTTTAATTATCGGCTTCTTTTTGGATTTTCTTTTTGAACATTTTATTATGTTACTGCACAGTTCTTTATTATTATTATTTTTTTGGTGGAACCTTTTGAATAAACTCTTAAACACTTCTTTTTTTAGTATAATAAAATATTACCTACTTTAACTGTTAATGAAACTTATCAAATATTACCTACCTACTTTACAATCATGTGAACAACAATGAGTTTCTCCATAAAATAATTTATTGAATCAAAAAGAAACGAAACTTTGGACAAGTTGTGAAACAAAACAAGTAAAAAAAATCCCAGCATTTACAGAGGCATAAAAACAGCAGCCAAAAGTAGCATGCAAATAAAATAACAGGGAAGCCTCAAAGCTGTAAGTAACAGGATTTTGGAGCCTTTGAACCAACAACTTCCCTTATGCAGATCTACATAGGTATGCTTGCAGAAGTTTTTCTTTCTGGGGAAACACAATATTGTGCATCCACTTGTGTGATTGGTTGACAACTTACTCAGCTACATCAAATTCGGACAACTTGCAGACAACATTTGACAGTTTTTGCACAGATTTGGGCATTTGCGCATGAAATAAAAGAACTCTGCTGAAAAGAACAACCTTTTCACATTGTGTGCAGTTCAAAAGCATAGGGAAGCATGTGTGACAACATGACAATTCTTAATATGGAATACTAATTCCACTACACTTTCTAAAAAATTTCTGATAATGAATTTTTGCAGTTTTGTCTCTTTCAAATACGGCCACCATCAATTCAGACCATAGCAAAAATTCAAGAATGCTCACTTGATGAATACTATCATAATGCAATGGGCATAGTATTTCATTATGTAATCATAGAATACATACTCTCAGGCTCAAAAACACCTCTTGTATTGTCAACCATAAGTTAAGGCTGTTAAAATAGTATATTGATGTGTGTTTTGTGAAAAATAGTGCCATCAGATGGTAGGATTTAATTTACATACTATTACCAAAATAATATATGTAAATTTATAAATAAATATTAGAAAATACAGTACTTAAAAGTTTATAAAATATATCTATGTATTTTCTAATATTTATTTATAAATTTATATATATATATATATTGAAAATTAACTTAATTATATTCTGGACATAAGAAATATCTAATGACATATATAAAAATTATATATATATAGTATGTGTACATTATTATGTATGTAAAATAAGTCAGTAACTAAGTTTTATATTTAAAATTGTTTGACAGTTTTTATTTCTATTTTAAAACAGTTCTAAAAAAATTATGAAGAAGAAAATTCATGATCATTGTTATCCAAAATTATTGCTAGTTTTAAATAATGCAGTTCTAAAATAAAAATAAAACTGTAAAACAGTTTTAAATAGCAAACTCAGTGATTTATTATATATAAACAATTATTTACAGATACTAAATATGTATATACACATTAACAGTTTAAAATAGTTTTCAAAATATTTTTAAATTGAAAGAGAAAAAATTTAAACTGCCCTCATGACCATTATTTAAAGAAAATGAAAATTCTAAGAACAATTGTTAAGTGCAAAACATGATATTATTGAGTATTATATATGTTCCCTGCTCTCTGTTCTATGTCTGTCAAATTAGTTGACATAATGAAAAGATAAGTGTTTAAATGGATTGTGATATAACTTAGTTATATATTAATTTTCAAGCAATTTTTAAATATATTAAATCTTGATTTTAAAATTTTATCTTAACTTGAAAAAGATCAATTATTAACAAACAAACAGATTTTCCAAAATCAATAAAAGCATTTACTAAAAAACAACTAATAAAACTAGTAATAAGATAATAGCAAAAATTAGAGCATATAAAATATAGAACATAAAATTAATATTTATTACCCATTTGTCTCTGTTACTGGGTTTTTTTGTTTTACATTATGTTTATTTTAAAGAGAAAAATATTATACATTTTTATGAATAAAATTATTAAAAAAACTGGATTACTTTCAGTAAGAAAAAAAATTTGAAATTTATAATTGTGTAATACAGTTTCAATGAGAATTGAGATACTTACTTGATAAAATTACCCAATGTTTAGTAGATGTTTTATAAGTAGATGAATGATTTTATGGATTAAAATCACATATTTCCAAATATATTTAAAGGCATTGACGCTTCACAATGAAAAACCTCTCTTAAAATTTTCTAATGCTTTTAAAACCTTTTTTGTTTATATTTTTGATAGTTCTTATTAACTAGTTGGATTAAATTTCAAAGTTACTATTTGATTAAATTTAACCTTACTTTTTTTAGATATTTTCAGAAATTTTGAATTATTTGTTAGAATTATTTTTTACTTTAAAATGATTTTTAAAAATAATTTGATTTTGAAAGTATAGGTCAAAAGTTATTAAACTGCAATATATAATAAGAATAATAGTTTTTTTAATGGATGTTTAATACATCATCACTAATAATATTAAGTTTAAAAAATAGATTTGCTTTAACTCGGTTTTTAAAACTGGATCATATAAATTGAATAAAATTCTTATTGAAATATAAAATTCTAATTATTTTAACAAAAATGACAAATAAAATCCACTACAGTCTGTATGAATGTATTTTTCCAGCTAATTACAAGTTTAAATTTTATGTTATTAATTTCACTTGATTGATCTTCTTGTAAAAGTAAATATTTTTGAATAAAATCTGTATCTAATCACATTATTCTTCTCAAAAAATATGGAACAAATATTTTAGAAAAATAACTATATGTAAACAAACTATGAAAAGTATGTTTACATTTTTGAAATCTAAACAAACGATGGGTATTCTGAAACTCCCATAAGCATGCTTATGTGGAGAGAACAAGAAATTACTTATCAGTGGTATTGCTGGTGCATTGTCTTATTTTTTTCATAAAATATTAAAATTTCTTTTAAATCAATAAATTTAGATTATTTAAGTTTCATATTTTGCCACCAAATGAATAAAATATCAAACATTAACACAGAAATAACAACAAGAGCATAGGTAAAAGCCAAAGTGACCAGAAGTGCCATCACCTACTCTGAGGAGTTTCTGGCATGGTCACTAAAAAGATTAATATTTTTATAGAAATGAAATATTTTTCCCTTTAAAAAAGTCAGTCACTAATTTGATTTATATAAATATTTAATGAATATCTACAGATGATAACTATTAAACAAAATAACTCATGACATTACTAATGATAACAACAACCATTTTATAGCTAATTACGTACATGAATATGAAAAATTAAATACTTTTTAGATAGTTTTTTTACCCATTCTTCTTTTTCAGTATTAACACAGATAATCATTAACAGTTAGTTCATCAGAGCTTTATAAGCTTAGAAGTATTATTCTTATATCTTTTCTTTTACTTTTTATGCATTTTTTCAAATACACTAATGCAATTTTTATATATAATTCCTTCTTTATTTTTCTAAGTGCCCTGCAGGCATCATCAGAGCTACAACATTTAGACATATAATCATATAACTATTATTTTATATACATATAAAATACATATTTTACATTATTATTCATAATCATATTTTATTTTTAACTCTATACCTTTAGTTCTCTTACTTCCTAATTATTATTTTCTTATTATTTATTTATTATTTTTACTTACTGCTTATTCTTATTTTTTATTTCTTCTTCTCTCCTATCTACCTTTCTACAATTTTCTTTAATATATCTCTATCACCTTCATATTTTATTTTAATATGTATTGATCTAATTTATTTTCTTTCTTTCTATTATTTATCTATAGTTATTTTTTTATTAATAATTTTTGTTTTATTCCTATTTCTATCTTTATTAATTATTCTCATTCTTAATTTACTTATTCATTTTACTCACCTTTTTATAACCTTCTTCGTTTTTACATTTGTAACTGATTCTTGTTAAAGCTTTAGGCAGAATTATATATTATCACTTATTTGTTAAGTAATTTAAGTTTTAAAATGCAATTTGCCAATTTTAAGTGTTTAAACTGTCCATTTTCGTGGAATCTTTGATGCACTCAATTATTCTGATTAGATGCTAATTTTATTTTATTTACTAAAATTGATGTCACCAGCTCAGAAACAAATATGTAAATTGAGATTTAAAGCTGAGATAAGGTAGTCATCATTTATCATGAAGGTGTAACAAGGAAATTAAAAAAATTTGCTTGCAGCAATTGGGACAAAATGTTCCAAAGTGGATTTTTTTTTTTTTAATTCACAGTCAATTTTATTTTAAAAATTTTATAGTATGGTGCTTGAACATGGGACTAAAATACTGGTGACAATGAGGCAGGAAAGCTACTTAGTAATGCTATACATCTTCTCCCCTCACCCTTCCGTCCATCTCCCTCTTTCTTTAAGCTGTCCAGAGAAATCAGTTTCTATTATGGTCGTGTGACTTATAAAATGACATGATGTGCAACAAAAATTTTGATTCTATTTTAAACAAGAGTTATTTATATTCTAAATATAAAATTATGTAAAAAATTGAAATAATTTTTAGAAACTCTATTTTTAATAATTTTATATAAAAATACGGATAAATATAAAGACCTTTCAACGATGGATAAAATGATACTAATTTTTCTGTCAATAATTTTAAAACTGTTTACACCAGTGGGCCCTTAATATACAGTAATTTTAAATAAGGCAATTTTTTTAAAATATAAATAAATACTAAAATAAAAACTTTATGCACGCTTAGCATTTATATTCTTAACTATTTATTTCTTAAATTTATTGAAAGTTAAAGTAAGTCAACATTCATAACTTCATTATTTATGTGGTCACGTGCTATATATACTTAAATTTGTGTGTGAAAAGCGTAATCACATATATAATTACTTTAATAAAATGTCCTTTAAGAATTTTAATTTGCTTTTTTTTTTGTTAGTACTTCAATTTTAATCATTTATAATCTTTTTAATGACTGACCAACGTACTGTATAAATAGAGAAAAAGCCCAGAATTTAAATTTCATCCTATAGCCAAGCATTTTGTTTTCATAACTATACTCATCAATCTTATATATGTGTGTGGGTGTGTGTGTGAAAATATCCCAGAGAATATAGCTAACTAAATATTCAAATACAAAATGATACATCACCCAAACGTTACGTTTTTCAGCAACGCCCACTATGAATAAATCTAACACTATATTTATATGTCAAGCGTTGGTGGTCGAGAGGTCAGCACAGTTGCCTTACAAGCAGTTGTTCTGGGATAGCGGGTTCACTTCCCGGCCGATGCTATGACACATGAAAAAAAAAAAAAACAACATTATATTTATTTACAGAGGAGGGTGTTAATAACATATCATTTGGAAGGATGATTTAGCATTTTATATATAGTTATGAAGTAAGGATTAAAATTATACTTAGCCACATGAGAATACCAAATATGTATCAGTACATAGTATTAGTAAATGATGATGAAAAAGATGATGGTTAACAAATCTTAAAGATGGCCCTACATGTAATTGCAAAAGTATAAAACATATTTTTATTAGTCAAACATATTTATTATGAACTCGAAAAAGTTGATTTGAAATTCAATTAGACATTATGAACTATAGCATCAAAGAACAGACAAATAGGATGATATGTATAACAAAAGGAACATTTTGCAAACACTCATCAGCAAAGAATAGACTAATACAATGGTGTATAAATTACAAAAGGCACAGCACATAAATACATAGCAAAGTCATGCAAATAAAAAATAAGAAAAGAGAAAAGAAAACTATCCACTTATAATGAGGTCGGAAAAAGACCAGACTCTATGTAGCATCGACAATGTGTGCAGAAGAAAATATCCTGTCTCTGTTTTTAATTTCTGAAATTTTTTTGTAAAACACTGATCATAATTTCCTAGATGTAGGGCTGAAGAAAAATGGCATCTTAGAAATCAAAGTGTAAACATAAGAAAGGTAGTATTCCTAATTGAAGAAAAAAGACCGTGTTTCATGCTATCATTGAAAGTGGAAATAGAGAAAATGTACAATTTAGTAATTCACTCAATATAGTTAAGAAAGAAGGACACTGGAACAGAAAGCGATGAAGTGTTTTTTTTTTACTTATGTCAAGAGAACAAAGGTAGGGGTTGATGCTAACATGCACCATTTTCTGTGATAAGAAACGACTAGTAGATAAAGCATTTTACTTGATTTTGTTAAGGAAATCAAAGTAGTTTGTTTCCAGATACCAGAATTTGGATTATTTGATTATCTGTTTATTAGTGATAGTAAGGAGAGATATTCATCTTTGAGGTTGACTATCCTTATGAATTATATACAAAATTGGTGTAAGGCATATTAAAATCAACAAAAAGAAAAGCAGTAGAAGAGCTGGATGAAAGAATAAAGTTAATATGGCATTTAACTTGATATGTAAGACTGGATCTGTTATATAAATAAGAATAAATAATGTTCACTGTTAAAGACAGTATGATGAAGGGTAATGACAATCATGTTTTGGTTAAGATAAAGAATGCTAAAAGTATCAAATGGTACTTTGTGACATATCCCTGCCGCTGGAATATTATCAGTGGAAAACTGTCAAAATTCAAACCTCCCAAGATATTAAACAAGATTAATATCAGAACACAAAGTCTAATCTCAGAGAAAAAAATAATATGAAGAGAAAATCGAGGGACCCTATTGCTGATAGCAAACAGCCATTTGGGAAATTTCATGCCTCTCACATTGATACCAGCAGTATTCAGTTGCATAGACTACATAATTTAAGTAGGAAGAGCATACCCAGCTTAAAATTCAAAAATACGGAGAAGCAATTAATTAAAAAGGCAACACAATTTGAGCAGCAAATTATGGGCACCCCATAGGCACATAGAGGTAAATTAATGCATAAAAACTAGAACTCTGTATAAAACCAAGAAATCACACAAATGAAAAACAAAATATAAAAAGCAGGTAGAATCTGATGTGAGATACACACAAATAAAACACAATATTTAAAATTAAACATATTAATAGGCAAAATTAAACATAATACCAAATATGCACTAAAACAAAAAAAAAACATGATTAGTATAAATCTTATTGCATCTTGGTAGATATACTTTCAATGGAAGGCAGTTCGCAGACCATGGCCAAATGGCCAGATCAAAAGAACTAATTGTAATCTTTCATATTTGGACACACAGTTATGAGTGTTCACTTTATCAAAGAATAACTCTTGTTCTGGTGATAGTCATGCAACTGTAGCTAACACCTGCCTAGTCCAATGGTGATCCCTAGGCACACTTGGTTTTAGAGAAGACTCACCTGTTATCAATGTTTCCATTTCTTAAGAACATCTGTAATAAAAGTTGTCTGGAACTCTGTTTATACAGCTTTCAAATCAGGTTTAAACTCAGGATTGATTCTAGCATCAGAATTTGGGTTATCATTTATCATCGTATCTGCTATGTAGTTACAAGACAGTTTAACAATATCTTTGTATAGAGTATAAATTGAATGTTCAAGGCTTCAATAAAGATTGTTTCAAAAATTAAAACCCTAATTTTTTCTAATCAACTATGAATTATAATCTCAGTTATGTGCTAAAACAAAAGCTGGCCTTGAGAGGTCAGTGCAACTGCCTTGCAAGCAAGCAGTTGGTTGCAGACGGTTGTTGCGGGTTCGCCTCCCAGCCGATGCTATGACATATGGAAAAAAAAGTAAATATCACAGTTTTATATAATTTTTGTAAACTTGGGAATAAATTTCTTCAAAAATTAGGTTTTCTACAATAATATAAAAGTGCTTCTTCATAATGTTTTTGATAATAGGTTTATTAATTTATATGTATTAAATGGATTATGTCCTGTACATGTGGGGTTCAGATTGACCTTAGGTCAACATGGGTGTGACAATAATCTCAGCCTCAGAGTGGCCTTTAAGCATTCCATGATCAGATTTTCAATTGGATGGACGGTTGAAGAGTTGGAGTGTGGAGTGGATTGAAGCCTGTCCATTAAACTATGAGGATAGTCTATCTTAATATATATCTGAGCACTTATACTATATATGTGTGTAAAGATGATAGTCTGGACCAACTGATGATTGCTGGTTTAGCATGAAATACGTATATTGGTGATTATTTATCTTTTCAGCATATATGTGTTTAGGTGTATCAGTATTATTAGATAGAGTGGAGAGAGGTGGGTGGTGTGAAAGTCTGTGCTCATATACCCTATATTACATATATATAGCCACAGGTATATAACAAGCCTGTGTTTCAGTTATTAATTTATATGATATAAAAAAGATTTTGATATTTAAAAAATTAAGATTTTTTTCTGCCATATATAAAGAGAGTAACTGATAAAATTAGTAATGCTTTAAAGAATGTAATATCCACACAATTTATACTACATTTAAAAATATTAATGAAGTATTTCCATGCCCTAAAGATAAAATTCCTTTGGAGACTCATGGTGCATATGGAATTTCATATGGAGTTTGTTTACATTCGTACATTGGACAGACCAATTGTAGAATAAACATAAAAAAGGAAGAACACATTTTGGAAGTTAGAGAAAAATCTAATTTATCAGCTATTTATTCATACATTAAATTAACAAACAATAATATCAATTTTAATAAAACATATTCTGTCAAAAATTGAACAATATTACCAGAAACTGCTAAGGCAATCTATAGAGATCTTTAAAACGCCTAAGAATATAAAATGAAAAATGTGAATTAAAGAAAATTAACAGTATTTGGAAAAAGCTATTGGAGGATATTTTTTTTTTTAATTTCTCAACCAATAGAATTTGAGAACAAGGAGAAAATAACAAAGGAAAAAATAATGATTTTAAATGTCATCACACACATTCTTATGATTTGAAAAAAAGAAGCCCTATGGAAGATATTTGTTATTGTACTGAAATGTCAGCTATTTATCTATTTTATATACATATAGATAAATTATTTTTTGGGTAAAGCCATTTATTATTTTCTATTATACACTGATATTTCCATGAACTAGCATCCACCATTGGCAAGGTAAACTCTTGAAAGAAAATTTGTTCGATTGCAAACTGTAACATGTCTGAGTGTGAGATGAGGTATAAAAATCAGCTTAAAATAGTTTAGTTTTCAGAATATGAGGTTTATTAAAATGCATATTTTCCTTAGTTTTACCACCTATTAATTTAAAGTCAATATTAGAAAACAATAAAGAGACCTACTGGTTTAAATAGAGCTGATGAAGCACAATGTATTCCAGCCATATGGAAACCTCTCATTTTATCTATGTCTCCTAATATTGCCTTTAAATTAATAGGTGGTAAAACTAAGAGAAATATAAATTTTGATAAACCTCATATTCTGAATACTAAACTATTTCAAGCTGATTCTCATGCTTCATCTCACACTCAGTCACATTACAGTTTGAAATCAAACAAATTTTCTTTCAAGAGTTTACCTTGACAATGGCGGATGCTAGTTTGTCAAAATATCAGTATATAATAGAAAATTATACATGGTTTTACCCAAAAAATAATTTATCTACATGATACAACCGTAAAAACATTAAATATAATATATATAATTGCAATGAGCCTTTTGATTAAAAAATATTTACTTATCAACATTTATAAATTGTACTGATAGTTAAATAGAAAAATTGTATAGTTAGTTAGTAATAATACTTGACTTTCATCTGCGTATATATATATATATATTAAGCATTAAATCACCCCACATGGTTAAGAAATCCAGTACTGCCCTCTGTGAACTAATATATAAAATACATTAGAGTTCGTATTTCAAAATAGCCAGATCAAAATGATATGATCTGGCTATTTTGAAATACAAACTCTAATGTATTTTATATATTAGTTCACAGAGGGCAGTACTGGATTTCTTAACCATGTGGGATGATTTAATGCTTAATATGTGTATATATTTATTTCAGTATAGCATTATGCACTGGGATTATATATATATAACAATCCACTAGAATAAAACTACAAAAATTTTCAAAAAATGCCTATATAAAATTGAAGATTAATATCTTTTGCTATAGCCAGCTTCAGCGTATTCCGCCATCTTAAGTATTGCTACTTGCTGATGTTTCAGTACAAAATCAAGTACCTTAAGATGGCAGAATACGCCGAAGCTGGCTATAGCAAAAGGTATTAATCTTCAATTTTATATAGGCATTTTTTGAAAATTTTTGTACTTTTATTCTAGTAGATTGTTGTATTATACTTATATTATTTGATATATATATATGTCATATTATTATTACTATTTGCAGGATATTCCGTGTAGTGAAAAAGCTAAATGCTGATGTTTCGGTACTTGATATTGTACTGAAACGTCAGCATTTAGCTTTTTCACTCCACAGAATATCCCACAAATAGTAATAATATATATATATACATGTCTTTATTATATATGAGTAAGTCAGGTGATGAGTAATTATATTAATGACTAGTCAGTCATTAGCTACTCTATTTTTAGAGGATTGCTACCTTTGATTATGTAGTTAAAAGTTGAAACTTTTAAGCAATGATGATATTTCTACCCATAGTAATGCATGATGGATCTGATAGCAATCGTGAGAGCTTTCTGTGTGGATACAAGTAAATTTATTTAATAAGTTTACTAAAAAAAAGAATTATGATATGTTTTCTAAAGTGATTTTAATATTAGAGATTTCATTTAAAGAAAATATGTCATATTTTTTGCTTGGAATAATATTAAATCATATACAGGCTCTTCATAATAAATAAAAGAATTTAAAGGCAGAAATTCAATGATTGATAATATCTTAAAAATTATTGATCAATTAGAACAAAAAAATACATACCTACATTCATTAATCTGGTTACTCTATGCACTGGAAGCAATCTATAGATTGACAAATTGATTTCACAATTTACACATGGTAGTAAACAATGAGGATTGCCAATTCTTAGCCAGAGCCAGCACTTAAAATATCTCTGTCAGGAACCCTTCCCCAAACCCCTGACCATAGTTTCGTGCTTTGGCACTCCTCAGAGAGGTGTCAGGGTAGGTTCAGACACTAGATCTAAAAATACCAACCCAAAGCCAAGCACTTATCTAAAAGTTATCTATTGAGTGGAAAATATGAAATTTTCAGACATCTACATGTCTTCAAACCCAGATATCCAACTCAAATAGTTATATGGGGCTGATAGATCTTCAGCCATACCATATATTAGTAGTCTTAGCAATATAAAATTGCATAAGACTTATGGCGGAGACTATAAATAGTCAAAATAAGAGTCATAGATCACATGATCCTATCTCTTAAGCTTGTAAGTTATAAACAATGAGGATTGCCAATTTCTCTACAAGCTTTGTGATAAATGCTTAGCCAGAGCCAGCACTTAAAATATCTCTGTCAGGAACCCCATCCCCAAACCCCTAATGATGGTTTCGTGCTTTGTCATTCCTCAGAGAAGTGAATGCATGGTAGTCTCTTACATGATGCCATTGACATTTTGTTCAGAGGAAGAGTAATTTGATTATCTTTTGAATATTGATACAAGAATTATGATGACATCTTTTAATAATATAACCATTTTATTTACTCATTCAAATTTGGACAAAGATAGCTAGCTTAGTAAAATTAAAACAGGTCTGTGTAATCTTAAAATTAATAAACGCTGGATTAATGAAATACCTGAAGAAGTTTTGAAATGTGGTGAAGATATGTTACCTTAAAATCACCAGAATTCTTTAAAATATACAGAACCATAAAGTTCTGACACCTTACCTTGAAGTTATTTTTATTGTTCCAATTTCTGAAATCAAAGACAATAGGCACGATTGCAGTAATTATCATGGAATATCATTAATACCCACTCCAGCAAAAATACTTTAATAAATTTCTTGAATAGATTATTTGCATTTGTAAATAAACAGATTCCAGTCATAGATAAACAACTATCAAAGACTCAATGTGATTATAGAGAATCAAAAAGCATTACAGATGTGATTTATATTAAGAGAAAAATGTCATGATCGAAGGAGTGATTTGAATATTGCTTTTATTGAGCTGATCAAGGCATTTGACTTCATGTCATTGTTGGAATTTAATTGGCTATTAACAGTAATTTATTCATGTTATGCAGTGGCTGCATAATGGAATAAGGGAAGGTTGAATTACAACAGATGAAAAATCTGGAGCCTATATGAAAACTCATGTGAAACATGGATTAGAACTTTCTCTGACATTGTTTTCAGTTTTTATGACTATGGTTTTTGAAAAGGCTTGCAGGTGGCTTAATTACACATAGATCAAGATAAAATACAGGTTTGGGATAGAATTTTTTAATTTAAATCAATTTAAAATGAAAACAAGAACTTTTTATTTTTAGATTCTGAATTTATAATATGCCAATAATTGTACTCTTTTTTTCCAGTTCATAAGGTGATCAGTTATCTAATGATTTTAATGTAACATATTAATGTTCAATAGACTTAAGTTGTTTATCAGCTAGTGGCAGAAAATAATCTATCAATAACTTTTAGCTTGGATGGTTATAACCTTGAGAACATAAACCAAATTAATACTTTAGTAATTTTATAAGTAGAAAGATGGAGCTAGATGTTGAGGTACAGTTTTAGATTCCAAGGTATTACTGCTCCTTTTAGCAAGTTAAAAGATGGGATATTTCATCACAGAAAATAATTCCTTCAACTAAGATAACCATATATGCAGATGTTATTTTATCTAATTTATTTTATGGAAGTAAAACATGGACTTTCTATGAACATAATATAAAGGTATTAAAAAGTTTCAATTAAGGTTAATCTGTAAAGTTTTAAAAATACAGTGGAAAGGTTTTAAACCAATGAATTTGGTCTTCAGCTTACTGAATTAGATTCTATTAAATCCACAATTGTAAAATCACATCCTATTGGATAGGACATGCAAAATGAAGGAACAACATTACATTTTATTGGATAGGACATGTAAAATGAAGGAACAAAATCACATCCTATTGGATAGAACATGTAAAATGAAGGAACAATTGAAGATATACTAAAAGAGTATTTTATGATGAACTTGAGTATAGTTTTCATGGAAGAGATAGATCACATCTACATTATAAGGATCACATATTACAATAGTGCTTTGGAAAGTTCTAGAAGAGAATAGATTTGAGAGCTCTAATTAGTCATAGTGTTCATGTATTTTAAAAATAAAAGTTCTCTGCTGATGACAATACAATATAACATTTTAAAATATCAACTACACAGAAAAATGAACTGCCATGTTGGTCACAGATTGGTTTGTATAGTCTTTGCAAAACTTGTTTTTATAGTAGATATTTTTTCTGTTTCCTTTCTATTCTTTCTTGAGATCAGAATGCCTATCCTTGTTTATTAATGGCTGTTTATTATTATTATAATTGCCATTATTATTATCATCATCATCATCATCATCATCATCATTATTATTATTATTATTATTATTATTATTATTATTATTATTATTATTATTATTATTATTATTATTCTGCTATGCTATGGGAGGTACACCATGTGCTCTTTGCAGTGATCTTATATTTGGAAAACAACCAAGAATTAAATGTATTAAATGCAATAATAAGTTTCATAAAACATGTGAAATCTGATGGAATAATATTGCATAAAAAAGAAATAGAAATGGAGTCCTATATTTGTGATAAATGTAATCATAATTCAAGTAGTAATAACATAATGGAAGTTAATGAAAACAAAATGGAGGTTATTGTATCAGATATAAATGATTCGCAAGACTTGGATATTTTTGATGGTCAAAATTTATTAGAAAATGAAGGTAATGACATTTCTAAATTAATAGAAATGAATTCTATTTCTAATCATTGTTTTGATAAAGGAGAAAAAATCTACCTAAAATGGATAATAATTGTTTATCTTGTGAAAAATCTACGTTTTTATTGAATAGAATTTTAAATATTGTTACAGATTTATCAAGTGAAATTAAATTATTGAAGGAAGAAAATATTATGATAAAGAATATGTTATTAAATGTATCTGTTAATAATTTGGATATAAATAAAAATAATGATTATGAAAGCACAGACAGAAATTCAGTTGTTTTTAATAAAAAAGAAAGTCAACTTGTTTTCAAGCAAAAAGAAAAGCAAGCTTGTGAACTTATTGTTTCTGATTTAAATTTCCCTCCACTCTCTACTATAAATAGAAGTGAAGGAGTTGATAAATTAAAAAAGGAGGCAGTTTTTAGTGTCGATAGATCAAGTTTTAAATTTAATGAACAGGAGAATAAAGCAATTAAAGTGAAGGTTGGTCAGTCAGATATGAAAACAAATGTAATGTCAGATGAATCGTCTGGGATTTCTAATCAAGATAACACTTCTAAAAAATCATATGCCTTTTATTTGAAAGATTGTGCAGATAAAGAAAAGGATGGTTTTAAAACTGTATTTTATGGAAAAAATAAGCCTAAAAATATTAAAAATGCAAGTAATTCTCTTATTATAGGAAATCAGGTTAATCATGTTTTAAAAGCTGTTAAGACAAGAAAGAAATTTAAAAAAAATTTTCTTACTAGAATGGATAATGATACCTCTGCTGTGGATGTGATTGCCCATTTGAAAAATGTTTTAGATATAAATAGTGTGTGTTATAAACTGAATACAAAGTCTAAAAAATATTCTTCATTTTATTTATCTATAGAAGAATCTGAATCTGATAAAGTTTTGGTCAGTAATGTTTGGTCTTTGTCAGCGGTCATATTGCCCTTCTATGGGGATTTAAAATATTTAAGAAATATTAATGTTGATAGTACACAGGATATTATATTAAATATTAATAAGATTATTGAAGAAAAGACAGAAGATATTATATTGACTGATAATGTTGATGAAATTAGCACTATAGTGCAAGATATAAATTTGCAAAATAATCTGTGTAATAAATAGCAATTCATGAATTGTTATTATCAAAATGTTCGTGGTCTTAGAACTAAGACAATTGATTTTAAATTTGAATTGTTATTAAATGAATATGATATTATCTTTTGAACAGAGACTTGGTTAAAAGAAGAAATTGATAATATTAGTATATTTGATGATAGGTATTGTGTGTATAGATGTGATAGAAATTATAATAATGAAACAAGAGGTGGTGGTACTTTGATTTCTATTAAAAAAGACATAAAGCATAGACAGATAATTATTAATGATAATAATATTGAATCTTGTTGGATTGAAGTTAGTTTAAAAAATAAAAATAAAATATTGTTAGGTACTATATATCTTCGACCTACTTTGTCAATGAATGATTTAGATGCATATTTAGTTAAGGTTGAGGATATATTGGTGAAATATAAATATGATATTATTATAGTTGGGGATTTTAATGAAGCTGATTATTCAAGACATAGTAATAAGAATGTTGATAATAGTAAACTTTATAGATTAAAATTTTTTGTTGAGTTGGTTAGTTTAATTCAACTTAATAGTATTATTAATTTTAGGGGTGGTATGTTGGATTTATTGTTTAGCACTAAGAATGATTTGAAGTGCAAAGAGGCTGATCAAGCTCTTTTGCCCCCTGATCCTTATCATCCACCTTTGGAATTTGTAATAGATGGTTCTCATGAACATATAAAAACCTATGGTAAATAGTAAGAGAGATTACAAACATGGTGACTATTATGGCCTTTATAAAGCTTTTGAGGACATTGATTGGAATGTAATTTTGATGGAAAATGATCCAAATATAGTGGCAAATAATTTTGTTGGTATAGTTCAAAATTGTCTAGATCAATATATTCCTGTTAGGCATTATTTAAATACTAATAACAAATATCCTAAATGGTTTTCTAGGGAATTGTGTAAGGGCTTAAATAGAAAGCATAAATATCATAGGTTATATAAACTAACTAATGATAAAGAATTGTATAAGAAATTTAGTGGTTTGCATGCTTATACTAAAACTCTTATGAAAAGAGATTATAATAATAATTTAAATAGAGTTGAAGAAAATTTTAGGAATAATCCACAAATGTTTTGGAATTATATAAAAGATCTTAATATTGTTGGAAGTAAGAGTTGTAGATATAATGTAATTAGGCCTTCTATGGATGATCTAGTCAATCATTTTACAAATATGTATTTAGATACTTCAGATAATGATAATATGGTTGATATTAAATTTAATAAAGAGAGTTTTTGGAATATAGATGTTAATAAAATTGCAATTCCTGAAGTGTTTACTGCAATTTCTAAACTTAAATCGAAATCTTCTATGGGATATGATAATATTCCTAATTTTATTATCAAGGGTTGTGCTGAATGTTTGGTAGCACCATTGCATTATATAATTAATTTATCAATTGAGAAAACTATTATTCCTGATATATTTAAGATAGCTAAGATTATACCAATTTTTAAAAAAGGGGATAGATCTGATTCTGGTAATTATAGACCTATTTCAATTCTGTCACCTTTTGCTAGGATTTATGAAAGGTGTATTTATAGTAATATTATTGTAGATATGATTAAGGTATTACCTAGTTATCAGCATGGTTTTTTACCTGGTAGATCTGCTGAAACTAATTTAATGGTGATATCTGATCATATTGCTCATGCCTTATCTGATCAGAAGCAATTAGATGTTGTATATTTTGATATGACTCAGGCATTTGACAAAGTTTCATATATTAGACTTTTGTATAAACTTAAAATGTTGGGTGTTAGTCCTCATTTAGTTGAGTGGTTTTCCAATTATTTGAGGGGTCGTAAATCTTATGTACATATGGATAAAACTAATTCTCTTTTTTTTAATTGATATGATAGGTGTTCCTCAGGGTGGAATATTAGCACCATTGCTTTTTAATGTTTATATGTGTGATCTTGATCATAGCATAAAAAATAGTATGATACTTACTTATGCTGATGATTGTAAGTTATTTAAAAGAATTATTACTTATAGTGATCATATTGAGGTTCAAAAGGATATAGATAGTTTTATTATATGGTGTAGGTATAACAATATGGAGATTAACATTAATAAAACATGCATTGTTTGCTATACTAATAAAACTGAAAAATCTGTTTATCAATATAAAATTGAGAATGGTGTTATTAAATATAAAGAGACTGTATCTGATTTAGGAGTTATATTTTGTAGCAATTTTACTTTTAATGCACATATTAAATATATTATTAATAAAGCATACAGAAAGATGGGCTGTATTTTGAGATATGGGAGAGATTTATCTATTTCCATAAAATATAGGTTATTTTTTTCTCTTGTTGTTACACTTTTAGAATATAATTCTTGTATATGGAACTTCAATCTGATTAATATTCAGTCTAAAATATATAATATTGAAAAAAGATTTAATAAATTAATAATGGGTGAATGTCAAATTGTTAAAACAGTATTGAAAGAAAGGAGAATATTGAAAGATATGATATTGTTGAAAAAGTTGATTGATGGAAAAATTGATGTCAGTAACTGTATATCAAAAATAGAATTGAAAGTACCTTGTCGTTTAATAAGAGAAATGCAAACTTTCAAGATTAGTATATGTAAAAATACTTTCTTTGGTAAATCAGTTATTAATAGATTGCAAATAGAATATAATCTAACTTTTATTAGTATTGATGTTTTTTGCGATCAATTTGTGATGAATGTTAAAAAACAACTAAATGTATAATTATGAACATATATGTATATATAATTTTATGTATGTAGCTTGTATTTGCTTATAGTTGTTTTTTTTAATTTTAATTATTATCATTGTTATTTTTTTTTTTTGTTTATTGTGTATTTCTGTTAAAGTGTAAATGTTAAAATGGACATAATAAATGGATATTGAATTGAATTATTATTATTACTATTATTATTATTATTATTATTATTATTATTATTATTATTATTATTATTATTATTATTATTATTATTATTATTATTATTATTATTATTATTATTATTATTATTATTATTATTATTATTATTATTATTATTATTATTATTATTATTATTATTATTATTATTATTATTATTATTATTATTATTATTATTATTATTATTATTATTATTATTATTATTATTAAGCATTTTTAAAGCGTATCTGTTTGAAGGTGTTTAGCTTTCACGTTCTTATATTATTATTATTATTATTATTAGAGGGATTTAAACTCAGGATTTTGAGTCTGTATTCATTTTCCAATTCATCTCAAACAACCAATGCATATAGTACCACACACATGTGAAAAAGATAAATGATCCCCAATATACATATTTCAAGCAGAACCAGCCCTCATCAGTTGGACCAGATCATAATCTCCACACATATATACAGTCACTGCTCAGAAGAGAGCAATTCCTTAAACTTTGATGAACAGGTTTAAATCTTCTCAGCCTTCTAATAATTAAATCATTCATTTCATTGAAAAACCAATGACAAAATGCTCAAAGCCTTGCTAGTCATGTGCCTAAGTTGTATAAGTTGGAGTGGATAGCTGGGGGAGTTTGAAAGTCTGAGTTTAAGTCCTTCTAATTACATTAAGTTTAGTATACATAGTACATGTAGATAGATAGATAGATAGATAGATAGATAGATAGATAGATAGATAGATAGATAGATAGATAGATAGATAGATAGATAGATAGATAGATAGGTAGATAGATAGATAGATAGATAGATAGATAGATAGATAGATAGATAGATAGATAGATAGATAGATAGATAGATAGATAGATAGATAGATAGATAGATAGATAGATAGATAGATAGATAGATAGATTTATTTATTTCATTATTTTCAAAGGGCAGGTATCCATAAAGTGTCATAATGTATGTAGAAATGTCTCTTCTTGTGCGAAATTTGCATTGGTTTTGGCATTAAGTGTTAAACACAATAGAGATATGAATTTGATTACCAGTTAGATTCAGAGTTTAAAATTACATAAATCATATGTTCAAACCTGTTATTCCACCTGAGAAAGTGGTTTGGAGTTTTTATAGTGATAGGTGATTGTGATGTAACAGAATTGGAAACAGAGATACACTTATATATTAAAAATCTTCTCAGATATATTTCAAAAGTGTATAAATTAATTTTTACATATATTTTTCTTATGCAATGTTTTCTGTTTAACCAATGTTTTTAGGTGATTAGAAATAGTTACCCCTCATGTGATAGTGGGTGCAGTCAATTATATGTTATAAAATATACAGCTGATTCTCCGCAAACATTTTTCCATATATCTGATTATTAAAGAGTCAAATGGTAGATGATTTCAAGGCAGCACATCTCTTTAGACACAACATGTTTCATTTCTTAACATGTAAATAATTTATGATTAATGATTTTGGAAGGTGACATAGTTGATTAAATATATTTTTCTTAAATATGTGAGATTTGTATCTTCATAATAAATCATTCAGAATTTGGAGAATATACATGTAGATTTACATCTCCAAAACATTTCCAGCAGTTTTACAAAATGTATTTTACAGAATAATGTGATAATTTAAAAAAAATAAAAAATGTAGATATTATTATTTAATTCATTAGATTTTGCAAAGGATGTGGTTTATTTTTAATAGTGATTCACAGCTTCAGGAAATGCTTCGAGTTACGACATAAAAATATTAAAGTAGAACTGAAAATAAATATTAAGAAAAAAACTAAATAATGTTTAATGAATTTTCTCACACAAAAAAAATAAAGATTGTTAATCATGAATTAGGATTTAATAACTATAAATATCTTGACAAATATATTAATACAGGTAGAAACATATTGGATAAAATTAATCAATGATTTCAAATTAGATTCAGTGCGTTTTGTAAAAATAATGACAAAAGGAAATATGCTTATATGAGTAAAAAAGGTTTTTTTATATATGTGTTTTACCAGTTCTTACTTATGAATTTGAGAATTGAACATTTAACAGAAGAGTAATACGGACATTTTCAGACTGCTCAATGAAATATATGTTTGACAAACAAAAAGGAGTTGAAACAAACACCTGAGGAGAAAAACAAATAGTTGTCTTTAAAATAATTAGGAGACTGGAAAAGAGCTGAACTCATTATATTGCAAGAAGAGATAATAAATAGATGGACAGTTTACATCTCAACTGTATATAAGGTAAAAAGACCTAAAAATACACCACCTCATATGAGGTTTAAGAAATAAAATAAAGAAAACTGTAATATGAAGAAGAGAGAATGTGGATCAGAGAAATCGGATTTCAATTGGAAAGTACTTCCTATAGTGGATTAATAATGATACAAATATTGAAGATGATCTTATTTAAATAGTGAATTAATAGGGTCCTTGAATGCCCTTGTTTACAATATGTGACATATGCCACTTTTTGGGGTATTTGTAATGGATTCTGCTATATATCTGCATAAATGGCATTGGATCTGTTATTTTTGTCAACTAATTTCTTGTCAGAAACTTTTTATTTAGGGATTTTATTTGAAAAAAAAATATGCACTGATAATGTGGTGACTGATGTTAATATGATGTATTATTAGATTAATTAATTTATAAATATAGGGGATTTGAACTCAGACTTTCAAGCCACTTCACTATCCACACTATCTCATACTACTGATACACATGACCACACACATGTAGAAAAGATAAATAATCACCAATATATGTATTTTGTGCTAAACCAGCACTCATCAGTTGGTCCAGATTACCATCTCCCATACATATATATAAACAGTGCTCAGTTTATATTAAGATAGCAAATCCTTACACTTTAATGGACAGGCTTCAACCCACTCCAATCGCCAACTCTTCAGCCATCCATAATATTGAAAATCTGATGATAGAATTTCCAAATCCCATGCTGATGCCAATATTGTTGTCATACTCATATATGTGGTTTTTAGAATATGTGACATTTTGTATATCCATATAAAAATCCTCTTTTTTTACTCATAGTTGTTGGGATAGAAACCTAAATTATCAGAATTCCATATTTTACATTAAGTTGATAAACTAATCTTGTCACTCTATTTGATATGCCATCAATCTCCACAATGTTGTTCCTTCACTTCTTATTTATAACTGAAATACAGGCTTACTATATACCTGCATCAATATATGTAATATATAGGGTAAATGAGCACAGACTTTCACATGACCCACCACTTATCACTCCATGTCATATCACTGATACATTTGAACACATATATGCTGGAAAGATAAATAATCACCAATATTCGTATTTTATGCTAAACCAGTTGGCCAATCCTACACATATATGCAATAAGTGATCAGATATATATTAAGATAGCCAATCTACATAATTTAACGAATTCCACTCTACGTGCTTTTAATATTTGTGTCTTTTAACTTTACAGAGTCCAACAATAGCTAATATTACATATATGTAGATTTATGTACACACAAGCATATGAATAATATTTTGTATATGCAAGAAAATTATTTGTTTGTTTCAATCTTTATATGAATATAAATATTTTATCTTAAAAGTTTTAAGCAATTTAAAGCGTTATTAAAGTATTTGAACCGTGTAATAAGTTATATAAAAAGAGGGAACTTTATTCAGTGTAGATTTTCTATAGCAAACAGACAATAAAGAATGTACTTATTTATTTATCTATTAAATAAAAATGTATTATATTAAGATTATCTCATTAGCCTTATGGTCGCGTGGAAATTCTTCTCTGTTTTTATAGTTCTTGCAATATAGTTTCCTTTATCCTACCTTTCTCTCAGTTTTGTGGTAAATGAATAAATTCAAAACTGTCACTTTCATAAATAAATAATGATCATTAATTTCGTTTTGGGCAAATTTCTCATAGAAATGGTTTAAGTTTCGTTTCGCAAATACAATATTGTAATGTACCCATATATGAGAACTTTTATTAAAATCCATTGAAACGAATAGCTATTTTGTTTTTTAAAAAAGATCGGAAGTAATTGCATTTTCATTTATAATAGTTCAATTTGATGACCTTTGTGAAATTTTACTTTCGTAACTATTCTTTTAACTTTCGGAAGGGTACATGTCGTGTGCGCAAGTGTGTTAAATCATTCCAAAGTTACTTGTAAATTTGATCAATTACGAGATTATGATAATTAAGGTTTAGCAGTACATTCTAATTTTTTTTTCTAATTTTATCTAATAACAAAGGTTACCTAGAAATTTTAAGGAGAAAAGTAATTATTAATTGTTAATGTGAAGCACATGTGCATATTTCCAAAATTTTAAATCACTAATTCGCGGGAATTGAAGAGTTGCTATGGAAATAAGAAAGCTGACCACTGGTCAGCTAATCTATTACAGTTGAAACATATGCAAAACGTCTATTTTAGGTCGCGACTTCGTGATGAACAGAATAATAGATGTCATGTGGGAGAAAAGCAATCGTGGACAGTTTGCATTTGACCTCTTGAGATTTTATATTGTTGTTTACGGACATAATCCTCTACTGACCGTCTAGGCTATTATAGCTTTATTAAAAGCGTGGGCGTTAAAAGATTCATCTAATCCTGGCCATTAACGTTACTGATTTGCGCTTTTCTTGTCAATATCTTTTAATTCATCAAAAACTAATTATTGTCCAGTGGTTTTTCACTCGTAATGATTTCCCCAATTCGAAACCAAATTTGAAACATATTTATATTTTATATATAAATAAATATTAATTAGTTTTCTATTTAAAATCTACATACGTATATAAAATGATTTTGGAGTGAATATATTTAACTAAATCAAGTTTGATGAATAACTATGTAAAAGTTTTGCAACTGAAACTAAGCATATCTTTAAGTTTCGTTGCAGTCATGTTTGTTATATAATTGTTTTAATGTGTGTGTGCGTGTGCGCGCGCACACAAAATATTTACTTTTAATTTTTAGCTTTAGATGATTAATGATTGTATTTGTTATGTGTAGAGTAAAATTTATTTTTTTAATTTTCATATTACAACTCTAATCGTCAGAAAATCTTAACAATTAATCTTGTCCCCTCCCCCTCCCATCCATATGTATATAGTAAAGTGAAAATTTTCATGGGTAAATAATATAAACGTATATTCCGGATTATGTCAGTATATACATTTACTTGCTAATACAATTAATATAGTCTGATGCCGTGCTAAAGTTAACAGTGGACTCTGCAGGTGAGGGATAGTAGGATATCCCTAAATATGAAGAACAACTGTGAATAACAACTAAACAGTCCCGGAAAGGCTACCACTTTTGAATATAAATAATCTTTTCCTTCATCGGGCAGTTAAGTTATTGTACAACCCAGTCTAATTTTATGCCAATGGACATCTTCTTATACCAACAGTGACAATAGGAATGGATGTTTGTATTGCAATAATTCCACTCTTAAATTTAAAAAAAAAAAAGGCATTTCTGATTCCAAGGCCATTTTTCTTTACTTCAATATCAAAAAGGCAATGATAAGAAGATTGTTTGTTGCCTGGGAAAGATTGCATGTTTAACCAGTACTATTTAGGAATCCCCCCACCTAGCACAGCAGTGGAAGCACCTATAAATGTAGTCTAAAAATTGCGTATCTCACATAGTCTAGCTAAGTTATCAAATATGGCATATTATTCATTTTAGAAGTAGATACAATAAGAATAGTAATATCAGTAGTAATGGTAAAACAATGATTTTACTAGATAGAACTTTTCGAAAGCAGCACAAAGGATATCACTGATGACTAAGTTGATATCAAGAATTAAGATCAATATAGATGCTCTTAGTAAAACATTCCAAAAGAAAAAAAATAGATAGATGCAAGGATATAAGTTGTTGTTTTTTTTTTTGCAATGGCAGGACAATGAATGAAAAGATATTGCACGATGTTGAATTTGCTCTAATATTTAATTTAGTATCTCTAATTGATGAAATTCATCACTGTATCAATGAAAGGAAATTAGTGCTAAACTTTCTTCACACAGTACAACTTGTCCTCATTTTATTAATACTTATGCTCCAATTTTAAAAGTATTTCAAAAATGAAAGCTTTTATTTATTGTTTGATAGCATTATTACAAAAACATATTAAAATATTGATTTATTTCTTTTCGGAGATGTTAATGCAACTGCTACCATGAAACATAAATGGGCATTAACACTCAGGCAATAGAGCATTTAATAGCCAAAAATAAGACATGATTACCATTCCTTATGCTTACACAAGCTGTTTACACAGAGGCTAAACTCTTCATATAGTAGAGCAACTCAGTACTAGCCAGACTAATCAATGGTTGCAAGAAGGTTTGTGCACAAAACCCCTATCTAATGTCACCTCATCCAATATCCCAGACTAGTTTCTAGTTTGTGGCTTTCATCAGTGAGGAGCCTAAGATCTAGGTGCAGCACTTTCAGATTCAAGGCTTCTCATTGGTGAATGCCACAAGCTAAAAACTAATCTGAGGATATTGAATGAGTAAGCACTAGATAGGAATTTTATGCAAAACTTTGCATTCATTGATTGGTCTGGCTTGCATTGAGTGGGACTATTATATGGAAAGTTTAGCCTCTGTGTAAGCATTTAATAAATTGCATTATGGTTAGAAGTCAGAATACAAAAGTTTACACTGCATGATGAATAATAAGCAGAGATTGTTAAGTAGATCATAGATTAGTATGGTCCAAATTTAAAATAATAGTTACATTTAAAACTAAATATATCAGTCATTTCTCAAGACAATTAATGTTTATTCATTAGAGGATTCAACTATAGTTTCTAAATTTTGAAAGCTATTGAAGAGTAAAATTTCTAATTTAGATTTTCAAGTTTGACGTTTTCATAAAGCATTGAATTTCTCTCAAGATATGTGTTATGGGTTTAGATAAATTTATTGGATTAACTAAAAAAATCACGACTGCTTTTCTGATAATAAGCTTATTATTAGTAATTTAATTATGATGAATTTTCTGCTTAGCAGAATAATAGATTAAATATAAACTTTCATAATAAATAAAATAGCTGAAAGCAGAAAGTCAACGATTAATAAGAAGGCTTAAAATGGATTGATGGATTAAAACTACAAATAATATAGAGTCACTAGCTGATCATAGCTATTGTAGATCTTTTTTGATGCATTGAAATAAACATATGGACCTGAAATATATTATCCCCATCATATTAATTCCAGGAATGGCATATTCTTAACTGATGTTATCAATAAAATTCTTTGGTAATCTTTTGAACAATGATATGAAAATTGAGATGACAACTTTTAGCAATGCACCCATTATATCTAATTTCAATTAGGACAAAGATACCCAGCTTAATGAAGGCAAACAGCTCATTGTAATCTTAAGAATGGAAAAGTTCTATATTCTGATTAAATATCTAAAGACACTTAAAAATATAGTAATGATATGTTAGCATCAAATATTAAAATTTTATTATTTATATATAGAGCTGGCAAATAATTGCTTAACAAGCATTGCAGAATATCCCTAACCCCAGACCAGTTTCTGCTACTGGCTTTCTCAGTGAGGTGTTAGAATATTCAAGCATTAGATTAAAAATACCAGGACAAGCCCAACTCTTTATCTAATGAATAACTATTAAGTAGAAAATCTGAAATTTTCAGATATCTGTGTATCTTCCAATCCAGCTATCTAAATTAAATAGCCATATGGGACTGAACACCAAATTCAGATACATCATATATTAATACTTTAGCGATATAAAATCACCAAACCCTTTTAGCAAAAATAAATTACAAAGAAATCAAGTTATATGTCACCTGACTTAATTTAACAAGCTTCTAGCTTTATTAATATTTTAATGTGTGCCACAGAGTATATAGGTAAACCTATAATAAACCAGTTTTCTCTCCCTTTATATTAAATGCTTATCTAGCATCAGTGTATATCCTAATCTAGGTTAACATGCTAATCTGCATATCTCTGGGCCTAATTGTGTGATCAACTTAACTTGATATAGATAGATGCCACAGGAGCGCTATTAATTTAATTATATAACTTTGGCTATTAAGTTCCATATGATTTAGCAGACTACACAAGAGCTAGAAATTTGGCATATTAATATAGGAATAAACTTTCATACCCCACTACACTTTATCGAACACTTAAGATGAGACAATATGTAACATTAATCTCATTAGTATGTGATGCCTACATGCATAATCTTTCACGTTCTCATTACATAATTCTGTATATTTTAGTTTCATTATCTTTTATTTTATTTATTAAATTAATAATATTTAAAATATAACTCATTTTCATATCTTTATTGTCTGTGAGTTCATTTTATCCAACTCTAGAGTTATTTGCACATACATCATTTTATCTATATGCATATCATTCTATTATGTTCCATAATTAATCACTTAGTCATATGTGTGTATATCTGACCAAATCCGTATTAAGTTAGTTAATTTATGAGTCTCTTGTTCACCCTGGGTGACTGCTGGACTGTGATTAAATGAATTGTCCATGTAAGTTGAGAAATGTCATCCATAGAGTATTAGATCATTGAGCAGAGGTGAAAGGATTGAATGTTTGTCAGATTCTGGATCGGCTTTAGTGTATTTTGTCTGTGTTCTAGATTTTGTTACGTGGAGAGATAATTCTTATCATTTCAATATTAACCAAAGAACTTAATGGAGCTCTTGACAACATCCTGGTAATCAAATGATAAATAATAAAAAGTAAAACTTTAAACCAAGTGGAAGTATTTATTGGCTATATTTTTATTAAATTTAATCAATTTTATCAAATATTTTATATATGTACCCACAGCTTTGCTTGTGTTATTAAATTAAAAGAATGTACTGTAATTGATAATTAAATTAAAATATACTTAAATAATATTTACATAAGACAATACATGATTGTTAACAGCAAGTAATGCATTTTTATGATCAATATTGTAGATGATTTTTAACTGTTATTGATAACTCATGCATTAATTCATGTAAATATATTTAATTCTCAACTAAATTACATTATTTTAATTTACTAATATGAACTAAGTTGATACATGATTTTGCATGCATTAGTAGAATAATAATAAAAATAAAAGCATAAAAGAATATAATGTAGTTAATTATTAAAACACATTTATAATTTTTATGGTCGTTATAACAATGGTTATGCTACAATATAAAAAAAATGTGTATTTTATCTTTAAATATTTTTTATTTAGCCTAAATAAGGTTACATTATGTTAAAACATAAATAGATTACCATGCATTACAATTGCGTATTAGATGAATCTGGTATTAGTTCATATGGTTTGAAGTTGTTTGAGGTTGAGATAGTCCTTGTGATATAGAGCTCATAGGTGTATGGAATAGCTTCCATGTCTCCTCATAAATGAATTTTGATGATAGTAGTTTAACTCTTTGTTTTATCTTTTGCAGTGATTGTATAAAGCAGAATCTTTCATTAAGAGGAGGCTGTGAATACATTTTCTTGCAGCTTACATACCAGAGTGAATATGTGATGAAATTGACATTCTAATGAGTGGAAATTGTTTTTAATGCAGTCTTGTAATGATATAATGAGGTAGTAGTCTCTCTTTATGTTGTAATAAATAATAGATCTTATTTTTCCAAGTCCATTGCATGAAATGATGATGTCTCATCTTCTCTTCTGTAGTTTGGGCATACTGAGTCAACTTTGATGATATGCCATTTAAAGTACAGGAACCACAATGTAGGCATGGCATCCAGGTTTATTTTCATGATGAAGTCCAAATATTTGGGTTCTAGAGCCCAATGTTTGAACAATGTTGTTATTTTATAATTGGTTATGTCTAATTTTGTATTTTGTAAATTTTGATCCAGGTTCATTAATTTCTGAGCACTCCAGATATTTATTTTCCTGGCAATGATATCTGGTGTAATGTTGATGTACTGCTTGAGGTTTTGTGTTGTTTTATATAGTCAGCTGCTTTTCTTTGGGGGTGGTGTGTCAGTTGGCTGTATTAATTCAATTATGTGATTTTACCTGTATTTAATTCCTATGATGTAAAGGAGGGTATGAGTTTTTTGTAGAAGTAAGACTGGAATAGCATGTAGAGACATGCCATTAAATTAGCAATGCTGTTTATTTTGCTTATGCTTTTGGCTACTGTTTCATTTCTCCAGAATAGCCTGGTACTGAACTTATTTATTTTTTTATGAAGGAACTTGGGTAGACATTATAGGTAAGTAGTAGGAAATTATGGACATAATCTTCATATTCAGCATGGCTACCTTATCCTGTAGGGATAGGTACATTCCTGCCAGAGTTTTAGTTGATGTCCTGGAGTTCCTTTGACATTTTTGTCTGTGACTTATATATGGAAAAACCCAGAAATTTCTGGGGGTCAGCACGATAGCTTGATGATATTCTTTTCCCAGTCAGAATACACCAGGTCTATGATTTCCTGGTGTTAATTTTGAGTCCAGATACATTAGAGAATGAGTTAATAATTTGGCATAACTGGAACAGGTATTTCTTGGATGGAAGGGTAACTAGAACATCATCCATATATGCTATGGTTATAATATAACTATTTCCCAGGAGCATAGATGCCAGAAAGTTGATCCTCAATATTTTTGATGAGAGGATTGATGTAAATTGTAAAAAGAAGGGCACGGAGAGGTGATCCTTGGTAGATCAATGATGTAGGGATGAATCCTTTGGTGATGGTCCCATTCATTGAAATATAAATATCTCTGTTGATGAAAATGTTCTCTAGAATTTGTGCTATCTCTGATGGTATATCAATATCTGCAAGTATTTCTAGAAATACATGAGTGTTGACAGAGTTGAATGCATCTGATATAACTAGTTGTACAGCTGCATGTGAGACCTAATATGGTCGAGTAGGATGTTAGTCTCACCTATAGCTGTCAGAGCAGATGACCCTTTTTTTGCATATTGCAATGATGCTAAGTGGTTGAGAATTATTGTTTGAATTTTGTCTTTTATGAGTCCCTCCATTATCTTGATAAGGAGAGGGACATACAGATGGGATTAATATTGGCAATTTGAGTAGGATCCCGATTCTTTTTTATGAGGGGTACCAGTGCAATAGGATACATGTTCTTAATTCTTTTTTTCCTTCGGCTAGGTGGTTAATCATTCCCAACATTATGGGGACTGAGAAATTGCTAAGGTGATCTAGAAGAAACTTGGGATTTTATGCATCCACAGATGCATGTGATCTGAAAGAGATAGTTTTTGTTTCAGGTCTTTTTAACTTGACATTATGTTGGAATGAAGGGCATGATTGAAGAGAACTTTTGAAAATGGAGTCTGATTAACTCAAGCATGTGATATCCAGTGATTTTAACTCCACTATGATTTAAGTAGGAGGGAGTGCATTGTTTTTTTTGCTCCCAGTGCCCATCTTAGATAGTTCCTGGTCCAGTAGTGTTGTTCTGATAAAAAGATTTTGTCTTTCTTTATTGCAATATACTCAGCCAGGGCTTTCTGCTTGGATTTACATTGAGATTTTAAGTAAGAGTATATTTTCAATATTATCAGGATGATTGGAACATTGATTGATCCTTTTATTTAGGTTGTCCAACCCTTTCATGTGAATTTTAGGACCTTTCATTCTCTCAGCATACTGTTGAATAAGAGTTTGTAGAAATTTTGATGAAAGCAAACAAGGCAGTTTCTGGAGGCTGTGATGAGATGTTTATCTCATTAAAGAGGATTATGCCTTTGAAGGTATTTCTTCTGTAATTGTGGCTTTATTTATCATCCTTATGGATTTATCTTGTTTGATGTTTAATCCATTTTCCACATCTATCAGTTTCACTAGAGCAAGATGGTCTGTGAATGACACATTTTGTAATGTGGCCTCCAAGCTATAGTGTAATTCAGACATTAGAAAAGGAGGTTGACCAGTGACTTTTATCTTCTGGTATAATAAGAGAAATCTCCAAAAGGAAAGAAGCCTTCTCCACCGATAAATCCATGATTTGTAGGTAAATGTACTTCAATACCATAGTTGAGTACATGGTATTCAAGTCACCTAAGAGGATGGTCAGCCAATTGTTACTTGATGTTATCAAATTAACTGCAGCCAATTGTTACTTAATGTTATCAAATTAACTGCATTTATAACCCTGATGCATGCAGCATCATTTTTGGGTGTATACATATAAATAGCATTAAACATTGATTTTCCGTAGGTGAAATTAGCTTTTATAATATAGTTGTCATTATAAATGATTTTAAATTTATTTGAAGGCTGTTGGCTGTTTATAATAATGCCAACCCCTCCAGCTCCCCTAACATTTATGCTGGCAATTTTAATATTATTGTGATGATTGAGTGATAAATCACAATTATCTACCACAGTCTGGTTTTGGCATGAGATGTTACATTTACTTATACATGTTTGCATTGACTCTTGCGAGTTGTGATCTTTGTAGAGATGAGGGATGAAATATATTGCTTCATAAGCTGAAGCATTTTTAGAATTATCTGATTCTAGGTTGTTTTCTACTTTAGACTTCTTCCCCTTTTTACTACTGTTTGGGTTTTATGGTCTCTGTTGGTGTGCTCATATGGTTCCTGTAGTTGTGATTTTCTGGGCATATATTCTGTTTTGAAATCATCCAAACTGTCCTTTGGTATTCCTGATGATTTCCTTTTTTATTTATTAAGTGTGGAGTTGAAATGTCCATTTCAGTTTCATCATCTGTATGTAGTGTTTTGTTAACTCTTTGTGTACTGTTTGTACTCTGATTCAGTTCAGTTGTCTGACTTTGTTTGGCAGGCAGTTCTTCTTTTTCCTTATGTTTGTATCTTGCTGTATAGTGAGGATGTTTTGAAGCTTGAAGATGAGGAATCTTAGTATTCATATTCAGAGTTTTGCATTATGGTATGCTTGGTACTATGGTGTAGCCTGTTCCAGCTTGAGCATCATTAGGGTTAGCTGTTTTCGCTGTGTTATGGCAAATATTTGAATTGTAGTAGGTATTTTATCCTGTTGTTTTGGATTGGTTGCAGAAAATTGAGGTGTTTTTTTTTTAGAATTTCTTAGTTGTTTTTGAACCACTCAGTATTGATCTACTCTTTTGTTTATTCCTTGGGATGTAGCTGTTTTCATTGTTGTTTAACTGCTCTGACTTTCAGCTTCGGTGATCTGGTAGGTGTGATATTTACTGCATTTATGGAATCAGTTCTTTTTATTGCCACATGGGGAACAAATCCCTGCTGCACAGTCTTTGATGATGTGTGTGTGTGTTGACCACAGTAGAATCACTGTGGTCTTATGCCTATGAAAGACAATATCATTGGTTCTCCTCTATATATTTAACCACAGTAGGAATATCACTAGAGCTGCTGTCTTGTTTTAGTTGAAGTTCAAAGTAGGCTATGTTTGAGAGAATTTGCAATCCAGATCTCTCCTCCAGCAGGTATTTAAATTTGATGATTTTACCAAATACTGACAAGATTTCTTGTACATCCATATCCTCAAAACCATTTATACAATTCTTGATTCTCCTGGACAAGGCATTAGCCTGATTTAGATCAACATAACATATGAACTGGTTGTCTATTGTTTTGTATGTGCATTTGAAGACATTTCTATTTGCCCAGCTAGTGAATTCAGTAATGATATACCTATCATTAGGGTGGATAGATATCTTGTAAATGCAATCAGCTATGTTTGTTTGCTTTATCATAGTACAGAGGCTTTTGATGGAAAATTTAATAATTGAACATTTATGTTAGTGACAGCTAGAATAAGGCTTCTGTGACTGCTATAATTAGCTAGTGATTTGAGTAAGTTGTTGGGTATTGTATGGTTGAATCTCTATATTAAATTCTCTATATTGATCTTCACTATAGTATTGCATATTGAAATTGTCATCAGGTTGTCTTGAGTTATACTGCATATTTGCCTTATCAGTAGACTGTTCAATCAAGTCAATGATCATCATGTGCTAATTTGGTTTTCTGTGTCCGATGTCTGCTTGGATGTTAGTGCTGTGTTATTTGCAATGCTTTTTTCCTTTACATTTACTTGCGGGATCATATTATTTTTAGCAATATTTGCATATGATTGTTTATTAATATTGTTATTAGTCTGTTGTGTGTAGTTTGGTGTGTTTTTCTCTTATTAAGGGGAAATTAACCTAGTAATCTCTCTTGTATTCCAACTTCAGCTGTTTCTAGCAAGTTTCTGGTTAGCACCTCTAGTGAGAGGTTGGGTTTTTTATAAGCATGGTTGTTTACATTTGCAGCTGAAGTTACTGAGGGTTTTTCACTATTTTTTTGGTTTATTGTAATTATTTTCACTGTAATAAGGCATAGTATGACCTATATTTTTATTAGAGTCAGTTTGTTCAGTTGGAGGGCTAAAATCTGAGTCAAAATCTGTTTCAGAGTTTTCATGCATTTCAGTTTTGGTATCGCTAATATGCAAAGATGCCGAATCATTGTTTTTATTTGTTCTGCTTCTGGAAATAATTTCTGTTTGCATAGAATTATGTTTAGATTTTCTTTCTAATTGCTTTATATTGTGTCTTCTGTTTAATTTAGAAGATATTTCACCATCTACAGAGTCTTCTGTAGACAACTGGTTATTGCTTCTGAATGGCTCATCCCCATTAAAGCTATCTGATGTATTAATTCTGGTGATCCTTTTTATTGTAAATATTTGATCTTTTATTTGGATCTATTTGGTAATTAAAGGAATTATTGATTGTTGTTTATTTATTTATGCAGCAAAATTAGTATTGTTCAAATTATTTTCACAAATGACATTATCTGAAATACCTTCAGTGTTATAACTGAGGCTCTGCAATTCTGATTCATGTTTCAGTTATTACATCTTGTATATGCTGTGCTTTGGTTGGTTCTGATTGTGAATTTAGTAATTGCTATTATTTTTAAATGTTTCCTTGTATTTGTATCTTTTTTGACTATCATAGCTTTAATTTAGAGATTCTTAGGCATTAAAACCTTCACTGCCCAATGAAGCTGTAGCATAATCTGTGCCATAGGTTTTCTTTTCGTTTATGTTTATACCTGTTTGGTTCTTTTTATTTTTATTATTAGACATATTACCATCATTTATTGTACATTTATTGATTCTTTTGCATATGTGTGGACTTAAATGTTCAGTTTGTTCATCTTTCAAGCTCTGATTCAGTTTGCTCTGGTAAAACGTAACTTTCCCGATGTTATGCATTATACTTGGGGCTCTGAACTTTACTATCTTCTGCATCTTGATTCTTTAAAGTTTTATCATATGGGTAATGATATTTTTGATTTTTGTTAGTATTATTATTTGATTTATGTTGCTTATGTATTAATTTTTGATTTAGGTCTGAATTTTTTTCATAAAGTTCATCACCTGAGTCAGAATTTGAGCTGAGGTATCTGGAATTTGTTGTTGTTTTTTTTGCTACCGAATGTAGGTTTTTTTTAAATTCAATCTTTTTCTGTTTTCTAATTTGATTTTTCGATTTTTTAGAGGAGTTTGTTGTGGGCCGACTTCTTTTGGGTTGTTTGTTTTGGGTGCTTGATTTTTTGGATTCTTGTTTGCTTATTATTGTATGTTGTGTAGAAATGTAATTTTGAGTTTTGAATTGTAATATATTAATATTAACTGCAACTTGTTCCACATTATGCGTCAGGCTCCGCATTCAGATTGGGTTTGTTTGATCCAGTAAAGCCTTATTTATTGGATTATTTTGATCATTTTTGAGCATACATTTATTATCACTAATATTTTGGTCTAACTTATCTTGTGCTGATTTACAAATAGTTGTATTTTGAGATCGATCTAATAGATCATTATTAAACTGAGTATTATCAGTGTTTACTTTTGGGCTTTGGCAAACGTTCATGGGCTTATTCTGCCAAACGAACTTGTTAGGTGAGACACTAGGGGAATTTGTTCTGTATAATCATATTCAGCATTAAATTAATTAAAAGGGTGAAATCTTTCATTTGGGATTTTGGATTTCCTTTTTTTAGATGTTACAAGTTCTATTTCATTATCGCTATGCTCTAGCATTCCCATATTTATAGCTTTTTCATTTTTTTTAATTGTTGAAACGCTGGATTTACTTCTCAAATCCATGCACTAGATATAATAAAAAGGCTCACCTTAAATAATTATGTAATAGTTGCCTTGTTTTGAAGTATTTAAATACCTTTTAAAGACTTTTTTCCTAGAGCTCTATAAATAGCACATGTATTAGCTTTCATCTATGAGGTGAAAATGAAAATGTGTGTTTTGAATTGACTAATAAATATACAAATGGGTATTCACATATGTGCACATATATGCATGTTCACTTAAAAATATAAAAATGTAAAATATCAAAAGATTAAAACAAAATGAATTTATTCATATTATTAAAAGAATATTAAATTTATTTTGCAATATGTAAGAAAACAATGAATTACATACATTGTAAAGGAAGAAGAAAAAATGCTTTTGATATATAAAAGAATTTCAATTGTATATTTTTTTAAAAAAATATCTAAATTTAAACTTTGTTTACTTTATTTTTCAAATGGAATTTTTAATTGAATAACTTGTCCTTTTCATAATAAAAATGGATGGCAAAACTAAATATAAAATTAAAATTTCGGAATTAATAATATTTTAGAAGTTATAATTAAAAATGTAAAAGTCAGCAGTGATTTTTATCTTCTTTCAATTTTGAGAAGTATAAATAAAGAAAGAGAGAAAGAGATCTTTTTTTTTTCCATTTATTGATTAAAAACATTTTACAATATACATAAAATTTGTATCCACAACATGTTTTGAAGAAAGTAAAAGAGGTGTTTTTAAAATACTATGTTATTGTAATGACACAAATGTCATATTTGTCCTAGGTAGTGATTTTATATATTGTTTAAAAACATGTTGTCTGATCAATATCAAAGAAGTAGAATTAGGTTTGGAACAAACAACTAGAGATTATTCTTATAGTAATTCGTATTAGTAGTATACTAATTTTAGAAGTGTAGAAGTCCGATTCCATATTACTTTGCATGCCACCACAGTCTACTTTTGAAGTCATGTTTCAGTGATCCATGCCAAAGAAGAAAAACAATTTCTGGTTAAAAGTGTTTTCAACTGCAATTTGGATGGTCATATTTTGCTTATTGTTTTTAAAGTATTTTTAAATACTTCAGTTATAACAGACAACAGGATGATTGTATTTAGAAGATACCCTGTCTTTAGATAAAAACTTCACCATTAAACATGCCTGGAATATGCAATCAGTAGCACTGAAGTTTGAAAAATCAGTTTATGCAATGACTCTATAATGCCATGAATGAGGAAATGGATAGCTCCATATAAAGATCTATAGATATTATGTCTCGTATATCATCACCAGTGCTTCTGTATTTATTCTCTCTAGCATCTCCAGTGTTCAAGGAGAAAACCATCATTGCAAAAACTAAGGAAGACCATAGTAAAATATTAATAGAATCTAAAAATACCATATTTCATAACTGATTCAGTGTATTTAATGTCGTAAGATCTTATCATTATAAATATCATACGGCCTTAAACTTGAACTATAGACTAAACTTAAAATATCTTTTGTTACTATAATATTTTTGGATATGAGTTAACAGTAGTGATGTATGCAACAGTTTGATTTATTAATTACTTAATAAATTCTTACATTATTATTATTACATTTGATTTATGATTGTAATTCAATCCAAATATACATGCCTTTTATATCCATATGCTAGTTAATATCCAAGCAGAAAAATATGATAGTGAGGTGCAGCTAGGATGGAGTAATAATTGTTAATGATCATTCATTTAAAACCATTTCAAAAGTAAATCTTTTAGGAGGTTTGTTCTTTAGTACTTTTTATGAAACTAAAAATAAATAAATATTTTGGGAGTATGTATTTTTAAATTATAGCTATATCATGTATTGGTTAATATTATTTATTTGAATTAAAATTTTATTTGAATTTATTAATCATTCAACTTATTTTTTATTTGAACCAAAATTAAAATGCATTTACAGATATTGAATAGATCACTATATCTATGATTATATCTTTCATTATATATACAATATCCGAAAAAAACTTTCACTTAATATAAATCAAATATGTATTGGTATTTTTATATTACAATATATATATATATATATATATATATATATATATATATATATATATATATATATATATATATATATATATATATATATATATATATATATATATATAGGTGAATATATATTTTGAGCATTAAATTTTTTTTAATGTTTTATTACCTAAATTTTATTTTTGATCTATTGAATAAAATTTCCTCACTAATTCACTTCATAGCTGACTCATCACTATCATTAGAAAGTTGGATAATTAAAATATATTTATGTAATATTTAGATAAAAAATTATCAATAACATTGTTACAAAAAATATAACTTATATTAAATACAATAAATAATAATTCTAAAATAAATTATTTTATATTTTATGTGATAATTTTTAAAGTGGGTATAAACTTTTAATATCATCAAAGTATATGCAAGTGAGAAATTAAATTATAATCCAAACAAAGTTTAAAAAGTGTAAAATATGTTGATTCTGTTTTTTCATTTGTTTAGTAAAGAGTTTTCTTTATTTTAAAAAACTGACATCCGATAAAAATATCAATGACATAGTAAGAGTTTATCAAATTCAGGAGTATTTCTTTTGCTGTAACCATGCCATTTTAAATTTTAACATGTGTTAAATTAAATATATATTTAAATCGAAGTCATAAAAATTTATCAAATTTATTATTATAAATGACATAAATTGTCATTACTCAAATGAGAAATTAACCTTTTAAATGCTAATTACTTTATTGGCTGAGTGAGGTAAAAGTCTAAATTTTTAATTGGTCAACCCACAAACTCAATGTCAAAATATATTCACCTTTTAATATTATATTCATTTTAGTTTTGTTTGTAAAAAGTATATTAATACAATTTATCCAAACTTCAAACACTTTTTAGCAAACTTTATTTGTACATACACCTACGTTTCGACTGACCTGCAGTCTTCTTTTTTTTTTTTCATTATTTTATTTAGAAGATCAGAATAGCCTTACTCTGAAGAAGACTGCAGGTCGTCGAAACATAGGTGTATGTACAAATAAAGTTTGCTAAAAAGTGTTTGAAGTTTGGATAAATTGTATTTATATGATATTATGGCAAACATAAAGAAAAGTGTGATTTTGGTAATATTTAAAAAGTATATTGTTAATTTGTCAGATTATGGAAGTGAACAAAAGTTTTTTCAAAAATAAATTTCTGTTTATATTTCTAAAAATATTTGATAGCGGCAAATCTAAAAATGAATGCTAGTAACCAACTAGAAAGTGTTATGAGATCAGTAATTTTTTCTATCTCAGTTTTACGTTCCTGAAAAATAAATCATTTTTACTAAAATCTTATATGTTTTTCTATAATAATTTTATTTTTAGCACATTTTATCAAAATAATTTATATCATGTCAAAAAATACTTTTTAAAATGGTCTAAAACATTCATTTATCACTTTCAAAATGAAAGAAAAGAAATTGTAACAGTTCAAGTGATTGACAAGTGAATTCTTTTGTCCTCAATAGTGGAGAGCCAATCAAAGCTTAGAATAAACTGCCTCTACTCTTCGTTAAACCTTTATGTCAGTTTTATTGATTTTTTACTTGTAAAATAATTCAAGAGAGAGCAGCATTTTATGGAACTGTTTATAACCTTTCAAATGCCAGTAAAATTTTTACCATAGTATTAAAAATGACAGAATTTCGATGACTTGAAATGGCTTCGAGTCATCTCGATAAATTCATGGAAAAAATTAAGTCAGAAGTCAAATTCTGATAATGCACTGTTGCTTTAAATATTATAATTTTCCGTGCACTCACATGTCAGTAAGAGTTAAAAAAACTTAAGTGAATCACTTAAGTTTAGACTTCACTTAAGTTTAGAGTGAATTTCTATAAATACACCAACTTTCACTGACCCTGCTAAATCAGGGCTTGAGTCTATTGTGTGCCTCATGTTATAATCAAATTTTGAATTGTACAAATATATTTAACCTAAACTCAAGCCATTTTAGCATGATCAGTGAAGGTTGGTGTATTTATAGAAATGCACACTAAACTTAAGTGATTCACTTAAGTTTTTTAAACTCTTGCTGAAGTGTGAGTGCACGGAGATTTATAATATTTAAAGTAATGGTGCATTATCGGAATTCACCTTTCGACTTAAGAATTTCAAATTTTCAGCACTTTATAATAATAAGATTTATATTTTTAAGTCATATTGGTCTGATTGTGGGTGGTTCAAAATGAGACACTGTCTTTCTCCTGTAATAGATTAAATAAATTTGTACAATTCAAAATTTGATTATAAAATCAGGCATACAATAGACTCAAGCCCTGATTTAGCATAGTCAGTGAAAGTTGGTGTATTTATAGAAATGCACTCTAAACTTAAATGATTCACTTGTTTTTTAAACTCTTACCAATGTGTGACAGCATGGGGATTTATAATACACCTGGGTCTCATTTTATTCAGATTATTTTAATGTGATTTTGAAGTTATGTTATTCATGTTTCTTCTTAATATCTTTCATATTTCACTATATTTATTAGATATCAAGAAATTTAAATTATTAATAACTTATTTTGACTTGAAATACTTTTTTTTCCAAAAATATAACATTTTATTAGCAGCTAACATGAATGTGACCTGAAGCTGTATTTAGAATCTTAGCTTCTATGTAAATAACCTACTTATACTAATGAGTAAATAATAATAATAGATTTATATGTATGTATAAAAATATCACAAAAAAATATTCAAAAATTTTAAACTTTTAAAACGTATTTTGTTAGATATTAACAGAAATAAATATTTTTTAAAGATTTTTAAAATAAATAATAATGAAATTTTTATAAACTGAAAATAATCTTTCTAATGATAATGTATAATCTTTTTGTTTTGATTGTGATCTCATTTTTTAAATATAGTAACAGAAAACCATTAACACAGCACAAGACTGAAAGTGGCACTAGTTGTACATCACATTACAAATCTGATTTCTTACTAGGTTACAAACAAATGCATATTGTCAAATAGCGATAATGATTAAAATATGTATGAAAAAATGTCAAATTAAATACTGTAGTTAATAAAAAAAAGTAAAAAAAGTTTGTCTTGTATTAATTTTTTTCAAATATTTGAAATTTTTTATTAGTCATACTTTATTTCCTTATTTTTTTAATGCAAATTTTAAAGTAATTTTTCCTTGTTGCTTTGCTTTTATGCCAATTTCTGAAAATTACAGAAACAATCCCCCATTTTTCAAGGTAAGTTAAGTTTATTTTTGTGCAATTTCTTTTGTGCACATTTTCTGAGGAACCTATCTACCACATAAAATGAGACCCAGGTGTATTTAGAGTAATAGCACATTATCAGATTTCAACTTCTGACTTAATAATTACAAATTTTCAGCACTTTATAATAATAAGATTATATTTTTGTATTGTAAATTACATTATTTTTTAAAGAATTAAAGCAAAAATTTACATGCTAGTAAAATTTAAAAGAATTAAAGCAAAAAGCTATATACTAGTAAAATTATATACAAAAATTAAAAGAAAATAATGTAAGATTAATTAAGATTGGGGCAATATTTGTTGAGTTATAAAGTGACTAACAAACAATATAACAATAATATCATCTATGTTTTTTATTACTTTTTACAAGGCTTTTCAAAGCTCTATTGACATTTTTGATTGCCTCAGCAATCTTCTTCAGAACTTTTATTTATATTTCCAAATCTTAACAAACAAATAAACAAACTTTCATATTTATATAGCAATATAGATTATTAAAATTATAATAATGAATATATAAATTAATACACTATATAGGCTTAAACCTGCATATATATATATATATATATATATATATGTGTGTGTGTGTGTGTGTAAATATATCAAATTTATTAAGTGCAAACAAATAACATTGTAATAACATGAAAGCTAAAACCTTCAACAGATACACTTTAAACATGCTTATGTGACAGTCAATCAGATGTAATAATGACATCGCATGGACCTCTCAATTCTCAAACACAAGTCATCTTTTTCTTATAGTTCTGACTTGTGTTTGAGAATTAAGAGGTCCATGTGATGTCATTATTACATCTGATTGGCTGTCACATAAGCATGTTTAAAGTGTATCTGTTGAAGGTTTTAGCTTTCACGTTATATATATATATATATATATGGTAACAGATGGCATTCTACCAAAAACACCGTCAAGCATAGTTTTCTGTTTAGATAAACGTCAGAGCGAGCATTCACTATCTCTAACTTTAATTCCACTTTCAGATCATGATTTCAAGATATTTGCTATCGTCAGTGAGGTCTTTCTTGCAATGATGTATATTGAAGAGGCTTCTACTATGTGGTGATGCTAAACTGAGATCAGACCCATGTAGCTATCTGGCCTGCTATGCTGAGTTTGAAGACATTAACGTGTCTAAAAGATTCACGCTTGCAAGATGAATAGAAACTGTTTCTTAAACGCTCAGAGTTTGTGTTTTAGATCTAGTTTCTTAATCCTGTCCTTCACTGATGATAGCAAATAGCTTGAAATCATGATATGAAGGTGGAAATTAAGTTAGAGATAGTGAAATACTCACTCTGACGTTTATGTAAACAGAAAACTACACTTGACAGTGTTTTTGGTAGAACGCCATCTGTTATCATAAATACAAGCATTAGCAAGTTTTTTAACTTGCGTTTTTTTGTTTTTCATAAATGTACCTTTGGGGTCTTTCTTGCACTGATGTATATTGCAGAGGCTTCTACTATGTGGTGATGCTGAACTGAGATCAGACCCATGTAGCTATCTGGCTTGCTATGCTGAGTTTGAAGACATTAATGTGTCTAAAAGATTCACACTTGCAAGCTGAATAGAAACTGTTTCATAAATGCTCAGAGTTTGTGTTTAGATCTAGTTTCTTATTCCTGTCTTTTACTGACGATAGAAAATAGCTTGAAATCATGATCTGAAAGTGGAATCGAAGTTAGAGATAGTGAATGCTCGCTCTGACATTTATGTAAACAGAAAACTATGCTTGACGGTGTTTTTGGTAGAACGCCATCTGTTATCATAAATACAAGCATTAGCAAGTTTTTTAACTTGTGTTTTATTGTTTTTCATATATATATATATATATGTAATGTATGCGGGATTCGAATTCAGACTTTCACACAACCCTCAACTCTCCAGGCTATCTTAATATAAAGCTGATCACTGATTGTATATATGTGTAGAGATGGTAATCTAGACCAACAGATGAGTGCTGGTTTAGCACAAAATACTTATCTTGGTTATGATTTATCTTTTCAACATGTGTGTGAACAGATTGGTCAGCAATATGAGATTGCATGGAGAGTTGAGGATTGTATAAAAGTCTGAGTTCGAATCCCACATACAATAATGAATATAATAAATTTATTGTAATAGCGATCAATAAAAATCGTTAAATTAACTTTATAGTTTTTTTATTTCATAAATGTACAATACATACTTTACAAACTCATAAAGATTTATGCACATAAAAGAAATAAAGATTCTAAATTTCTGGAAGAATAATTAAAGAATGAAAACATGCTTGCAGAAGCAGATGAACCTAGAGTCACAGTTCTGCAGAGAGAGGCTCAAGTTATTAGGATAAAAAAAGAACATTAAAAATAGAACACAAAGAAGCTAAAGACTTTATTGATAGAAGTACATAACCTTTGATGAGTCTATATCATAGCTTAGATTTCTTGAGAAGAATTTCTACATCAGACAATAATATGGATTACTCACAATTAAATTTCATATCTAAACAGCATTGAACTATTCACCAGTATGAATTTTTCACTTTTCTAGTATCAGCACCAAAATAAAAATAAAATCTTACTAATGTCCATAATTTATTGGAACACTTAATGATATAAATAGTAACAAACACATAGAATACACATATATTTAAGAAATAAAATAGTTTAGTTGCAGGTGATCTTAATCTAGCAAGCTTTAAAAGCACCACCACTAACAGTTCTTTTGTTATGTTGTAAATCTTAAATATTTGATAGGTTTTATGGAATGCTGATGACTGATTTAACACATTTTGGTTAAAAATATTTTTTCTTACATTTTTTTATTGTTATATCCCCCACATCCCAATTTCAACTTTGAAAAGCTTTTATACTGTTTACTCATTTGAGTCTCAACTTATTGAGTTTACAACAATGACATTATTTTGGGAAACATCATGCATGGTTAAAATATAAGATGAAATAGCATTTTAATAAGTATCTCATTATAGGGAAAAAACTTCTTCCACAACACCATAGAAACAGTGAATAAAAGGCAATACTCACTAGTCTTACAAATCTCTGGACGGTGTGAGTTTGAGTGGTTTTACTTTTTAGATGAGGTATCTAAATTTCAATTGAGCTACCAGTGCTGAATGGGTGACAGGGTTGGTTTTTGGCCATTTGCCTGGGAATAAAAATTTATTTTAGAAACAAAGTTTTCTTGGACTCCAATTCCAACTTGTTAGCATGGAAAGTAATGGCGTGACTTTTGCATAAAGAAACTATTGTGTTACATATTTTTCTCTTATAATAAGAGAAAAATATGGACTGCTTTATTGTTCCAAAGTTACAAAATTTTCAAACACTGTCATTGACAGACCTCAGTTATGATTCACTGACCAGCACTGAAGCAAAGGAAATGACCTAAGTGGGAGATTTTCTATTATTAATATTTGCAGCACAATTGGACAGCAATAATATTATTTGGGAAGATTTTAACAAACATCTCATATGTTAATGGTCAAATATTTAGAATTGGGGATAAAGATTTTTAAAAAGTTTTCATTTTGTGCTTCTAGTCTAAAGAATTAAATGCTAAAACATGAACTTATAACTCATAAAGTGCAATACCTTTTCCCTTTCCTTCAGTAATGGTAATAAATCATATTAGATATGGGTTTTTTGAATTATCTATGTACCTTAAATGACTTATTTCAAATTAACTGGGTCTTAATTCTCATGTTCTTGTGTTATTTACAAATTAGATATCTGAAAAATCAATTAAGCATGATTGTGTATTAAAAGTTTTCTGAAATTTATTCAGCATATCCTCAGCTTAAAACAGGCAAAACTCACTATACGTATTACCACACACAGCCACCTAGAGTAATCAATGGATGCCAGAAGGCTTGTGCATAAGACTCATGTGACTGTATAAGCTAATGGGCTTGGATTGGAAACATTAAGGTGTTTTCACTTTAAGACTCATAGTTTTGTAGTTAAATGGAGATAAAAGGTGGTTGCTGGAATGTTGCACTAGATCCTAAGATCTAGGTGCAGTGCTCTCAGATCCAAGGCTCCTCACTGACAAAGGCCACAAGCCAGAAACTAGTCTGGGGATATTGGATGAGTAGGCACTAGATGGGGATTTTATGCACAAGCCTTCTGGCATCCATTGATTGCTCTAGCTTGCTGTGTGTGGCAATACATATAGTGAGTTTTGCCTGTTTTAACAACAATTATACACAAGCATAAGAGGTGGTGGTCATGTGATGTTTATTGGCTTAATATCCTCAGCTATGAACACACTAGTTTAATATATTAACTACTAAACTATAGATCTATTATTATCACATCATCAATATCAAAACACATGGGTTTGGAATCCAGTCATGTGTGTATGATGCTTTCATTACCACCTCTCTGCAAGAATACTACGATTTCAGGCCATTCTTTAATGCTATCTTTCCTAATCTAGGTTTTTCCTGTTGCATTATGCTATATGTAACATCAACAATTAGAATTTATTTTCAGTTTATAAAAATAATCCACTGTTTTTATTGCTCTGCGGTTCCAAAATTGTTTGGATGCTGAAAGTGACAGAGATAATTTGCAATCCATAGGGCTTGAGTTCCAGAGGCTGCCATTCAACCATAGCACCAAACCATACTCATCATTCAGTATAAATGCTTTGATTATACTAATTTATCATGATGTTACATATTTAGATTGATCTTTTAAACTCTAAATGAATAATTGAAATGAGCAAAAAGTTTAGACTTTGAGGCTAATTATTTCAATGTTAATACACTAAAATGTAAAGATGAAGAGAAAGAAATCTTAATGCTGTAGATTGATAGAAACTAATTATATGTATTTAAGTATGTGGCTAAGCACTTTTGAGGGCCAAGGTCCTCATATTCATAGCCATCTTGTAAATAAATAGGTTTGTTAAGAGCGATGCAAATTTTTGTAAATTGAGGTAGTTAAGCATTCCATTTCCTGGTGATCTTCTTGTTATAAGATCTCCAGGAAATGGAATACTTAACTATCTCATTTACATAAATTTACATTGCTCTTAACCAATGAGAGCAGAGGTCCTCATATTCATAGCCAGTCTTGCTGTAAGATCTCCAGGAAATGGAATACATTATTATCTCATTTACATAAATTTACATCGCTCTTAACCAACCTATTTATTTACAAGATGGCTATGAATATGAGGACCTCGGCCTTCAAAAGCACTTAGCCACATACTTGGATACATATATTTACTTTATATCAATCTATAGTATTAAGATTTCTTTGTCTTCAGCTTTGTGTGTTCGTGCATTTTAGCCCATTTTATATATTTATAAATGAATAAATACTGAAGGATTTATTGCCCACAAAAAGTTTGAGCACCAGAAATGATCAAGGTAATCTATGATCCACAACCATAGGGCTTTTATGTCTGCCACTTTACTATTGTGGTAAACTGTATAGGGCATTTTATCTTTTAAAATTGTTAAAGGAAAATTTTTTTTTTTACAATTTTGAAAATCTCTAGAGTTAATTAAATGATTAAAAGTATTTTCCATTTGATTGTTATTATTGCAATTGTTGCTGCTGCTGTTATTATTATTATTATTATTATTATTATTATTATTATTATTATTATTATTATTATTATTATTATTATTATTATTATTATTATTATTATTATTATTATTATTATTATTATTATTATTATTATTATTATTATTATTATTATTATTATTATTATTATTATTTTTTTTTTATTATTATTATTATTATTATTATTATTATTATTATTATTATTATTATTATTATTATTATTATTATTATTATTATTATTATTATTATTATTATTATTATTATTATTATTATTATTATTATTATTATTATTATTATTATTATTATTATTATTATTATTATTATTATTATTATTATTATTATTATTATTATTATTATTATTATTATTATTATTATTATTATTATTATTATTATTATTATTATTATTATTATTATTATTATTATTATTATTATTATTATTATTATTATTATTATTATTATTATTATTATTATTATTATTATTATTATTATTATTATTATTATTATTATTATTATTATTATTGAATATTTAATATACTAAAAAAACTTTGGAATTAAAATATTTCAAATGCTTCATGTCTTTTTGTATAGAATTTCATAAAAATTAAAAAAAATAAAAATTAATTATATTAAATTTTGACAGTTTTTAAAATCTTAATTAATTTTTTATTTTTATTTAATTACATATTATGAGAATTCACCCATACCTTAATTCCTGGTTTTAGGGGAAATGTCAACATTTATTTTCTGTCATTCGCAAATAGCACACACGCAAAGATTAACATGTATGTATTAACAAATGATTTAATTTAATTTTTCTATGTGCAGTTTGGTATTGTAATGCAATTGAGTATATATAAACAATACTTTAATAAGAGAACTTTGTAGTGAAATAATTAGCGTCCTGTCATGCATGTGATCTGAGGTTCGAACTCATGTGAAGCTTATATTGTTTTTTAAGATACCAGCTGAAAATTTGTAAGCAAACGAAATTTTATTCAGCAAGTGGTCTGTAGACATGACAGATATTTATTCAATTATTAGCTGATAAAATGTATATGCTATATTTAGCTAAAATATATACTATCTGTGTTAATCAATTGCAATATTACCAGATAAGTATTGTCTTCTCCTTTATTGTTTTTCATTCGCGAAATATTTTGCTGTACAGTGGATTATTTTAGTCTCTTTTGCTTTTTGCTTACTATTCATGTACACATATTTATAAGACAATTTCTAAATTTTAATAAAGTTTTCTTGGAACAGATAAATAGTTACAAAATGTCACATAAAGGAGATTGTCTACAATACTTGTGGCAAAAAGCAGTAAAATTTATTTAATCAGTAAAATTATTTTTATTGTTTCTATAATGATCAAACAGCTTGATTTTATTAACAAATTAATTTAATTATATATATATATATATATGTGTGTGTGTGTGTTCTAAGAGAAACGATTTCGGTTTACCGTGTGATGTAATTAAGGACCAAATTTAAACTCTCATCACATATAATATAATGATTTATTTATATCTGGAATGAGTTTCACATTTGACCCTGAATTATATCTTATGTCCGAAAACTATCATCCTGTAAAATCTGAGATTAAAAGAATAACTCACTGTTTATTCTTGAAGTCATAGTGATAAAAAAAAAAGTGAGTTGTACGGTTATATCGACAGTATGCAGAAAAGACAATTATTTCTGCGTGCAAATGCTGTATGTATATATATATATGCATAAAACAAGTGAAATATCTAATTAGTGTATGCATTTATCCAGCTGTTTTATCCAGATTATAAAAGAATGAAATCACATTTTATGTAAATAGACATTAACTCATACATAACTCTAACAATGCTAATAATAGGGTAAAGCTAAATAAGCTGAGATGTTGTTATATTTCTATTTTAAAAAACTTTTTTTATGTTTACAATGCATAATTAATCATTAATACTTTTAATAACTGTGTAAACCTTCATTATTTACTATAATTAAAAATCCCTATAGGCATAATGCTGTACTAAAATCATATAAAGAAAAGAACGTATTAATAAACAAATTTATTCACTATGTTACATAAGAATTTTTGTTACAAAGAGAAATGGAAGAACGCTTTATTTTCATTAATATTTTAAACAGGCAGTAACTCACAACAATTCAAATAATAGGGACAAAACTAAAACCAAGATTGTTATTATAGATTTTATTGATAAATGATATATTTAATATTCTTCCACCAAATTTAATATTGACTCATCAATAAATACTAAATAATAGTACTTAAAATGCTGTCCAATGCTATTGCAAACATATTACTAAACAAGCTTTTATCAATGAGGATATGCGTGGATCATGAACACCAATTTTTGATCTAATACATGCAACCACATTTTACTCTTTTTATTATCAACATAAAAGTTTGAAATTCCAAACCATCTTTATATTTTGTCAAATCAATTTACATACTCATAATTGTACAGATCTGCAACAATTTAGTAGCCCAAAGTTTGGTGTTTTTGGTTTTAAAATAATCTATGTAATTATTTGGCCAAATTTGGTACAAAACCAAAGGAAATATTGCTATCCAGCATATTATGAATATTAATGCTTATCAGACAATGGCAGAACTTGAGTAGCAGTAATATTTTCACATGATCACCATTTAATATGCTTGTCCACATAGTTAATAAGACCAAACTCTCCATACTGTAGTGCCACCAAGTGCTAGCATTTATCAATAGATGCAGGAATGTTTGTGCATAAAATTCTTGTCTATTGCTTCTCATCCAACATCCCTAGACTACTTTCTAGATTATGGCTCTCATCAGTGAAAAACCTTGGATTTGAAAGCACTGTACCTAGAATTTATGATCCAATGCAATTCTCCAGCAACATACTTTTTTCTATTTGGTTAACAATAAAGCTAAGAACCCAAGTTGAAAACACCATAATGTTCCCAACCCAAGATCATTTATCAGCATAGCTAAATAGATCCAACCTCAGTTCAGCATGTATATATTTTGGTGTCTTGGGTTTTTCAAATACTACAATAACAATTAACCTATGGGTGAAATAGGTGCAAAATCATCAAAACATTACATAATCACCATTTTATATGCTTACACATGATGTTAATGAGGATACCAAACTCTCCATACAATAGTGCCACCAAGTCCAAGCCTTTGTAATCAATGGATGCAGGAAGGTTAGTACATAAAAGCACTGTCTAATGCCTATTCATCCAACATCTTCAGACTAGTTTCTAGCTTGTCATTTTCATCAGTGAGAATCCTTGCATTTGAGAGCACTGCAACTAAACCTTATGATCCAATGCAATGCTCCTGCAGTAACCTTTTACTTATTTGATTAATTATAAAGCTAGGAGCCCAAGATGAAAACAGCAAACTCAGTTCAGCATCCATACATCACATGATCACCATTTCATATGATTACACATGTTGTTAATAAGGGTACCAAATCTCCATACAGTATTCCCAATAAGTGCAAGCCTTTGTAATCAAAGGATGCATAAAGGTTTGTGCATAAAATTCCTATCTAGTGTCTACTCATCCAACATCCCCAGACTAGTTTTTAACTTGTGGCTTTCATCAGTGAGGAGAATTGCATTGAATCCTAACTTTTAGGTGTAGTTCTCTCAAATCCAAGACTCCTCAATGATGAAAGCCACAAGCTAGATACTAGTTTGAGAATGTTATATGAGGAGGCACTAGATAGGGATTTTATGCACAAACCTTTCTGCATTCATTGATTAGAAAAGCTTGCACTTGATGGCACTACTGTATGAAAAGTTTCATACTCTTATTGATAACATATGTAAATACATGATATGGTGATCATGTGATGTTTCATTGGTTTTTATACCTATAGGATAATGGTGACTGTAATTTTTAAAAAAACCAAGGACACTAAAATGTATGGATGCTAAACAGAGTTCAGATCTCTATGAATAAGAAAACAAATGAGCTTGGGTTGAAAACATTATGGTGTTTTCATATTGGTCTTATAGCTTTATAGTTAACCAAATAGGTAAAAGGTGGCTGGTGGTGGATTGCATTGGATCCTAAGGTCTAGGTGCTGTGTTTTCAAATTCAAGACTCCCCACTAATAAAATTCACAAGCTAGAAACTAACCTGGGGATATTGTATGAGTACACACTAGATAAGGATTTTATGCACAAACCATCCTGCATCCATTGCTTACAAAGGCTTGCCTTGTTGGCACTACTGTATGGAGAATTTGATACAGTAATATTTTGTTTTTCAAAATAATGTCACATGATATATTTCTTCTTGAAACAATTATAGAAATGATGAAGGTACTATAGTATGCAATTATATGAAATTGGTAAAGTATGTTGATTTGAGTTCAAACAGTTACCTAATTGGAATTTCTGGTTTTTGGTTGACAGGTAAAATGGCATTAAAGATGGTAGCTGTATGAATACTTGCATTCCTTTTGGCTAGAAGCCAGTCTTAATAATAAGAATTTTATTAATAAGGACAGAGATTTTATTATAATCACCAATTACTCTCATTTGCCTATACTGGAATAAAAAATGGTTTTGTGATTTTATATTGTTTTAAGCTGGTACTTTTTGAATTGTTTGTAATATTATCATTCTAGCCAAAAAAATAAAGAAATGAAGATACTAAAATATAGTTACACAAGTAGACATGGATTCAAAATCTTAAGTTGATTGAACTTAAATATTTTAGCTCATGTATAATGATATAAAGGTGTTTTCCGGATGCTTATCAGCAGACATCGTTGATAAAGGCAAAACTTATAAATCAATCTATGATGAGAAATTAAAATTCTAAAAATTGAGATTTAATATAGATGTCTTAATCACTCATTACTTATCAAATTATTTTAAGCTGATAATTTGTGAATTGTTGTAATTAACCTTCTAATATAGAAATAAAGTGCCTACATTAAGATGAAGAACTGAAAGTACTAAAATATATAATTATTTAATTGGTTTCAGATTTAAGTAACTATTCAAACAAATTGATAAATCTTAAAGGGATATGATTTTTAAGATTTTAGCATTAGAGTTAAAATGGATTTATAATTTTTTGGCATATATCTTCATTTGGAACATTGGAATCCCAGATTCTATTTATCAAGGCATAAGCCAATACTATGTCCAAAAATGAGGAATTGAATACAGATGAATATTTTTTGGCTTGTGGTAGCCTTTGATTACTGATGCTGAAATAGAGATTTGCTGATCTCATATAAGTAATAAATTTAGATTAGATACTTTTAAATGTATCAGGATTTTAAGGATGCACAACTTTTCTGCAATCTAACAACAATTATAATAGTGGTAAAAATAAATTGTAATAAAATATAGTATATGCAGACGTGAATTTTAAATATTTATATATTATTACTGTTGATTTTTTTTATTAATATAATGTGTAATATTATTACATTAAATATAATTTTAGTGAATAACTTACATTAGAGCTACTAAAAGTAGATGGATTCATTTATAAATTCATTGTATTCTTGATATTTTGTTCAACATTTAGAGTGCTTTTAAGCCATAACCTGGGTGAGGGTGTTTTACTCCCTTTGCTTTAACATACATTGAGTTATGCTTAATTTAAAGTTTATATATATATATATATATATATATATATAAATATAATTATAATTATATATATATATATATATATATATATATATATATAATGGTAATTATATTTATTATATATATTCTTTCAATCCACAGAAGTACTTTTGATTAATTCCTTAACTTGCCTCAACCACCATTAAATTAAAAAAACAAAATGGAAGTTGAGATGGATTAAGAATTAGCTGAAAGTATGTCTGCAGATTGAAAAACTGTATGTAATAGTTAAATATCATTATATTTATTATTTTTGTTATTATTATAGTTTTTGACTAATACACATTTTATTTGTGTTATTTATGTATATTAAACTGGATGCTTTATCCAATTCAGTATTTTCATCACAAAAATAAAACCAAACTTTCATTTTAATAAAGTTTTAAAAGAAAACTATTTAAAAGTTTTTATATAAGAGTATGTGCAATGGCACATATACACAGTTGTTTTAAAATTGTTATTTCTATTTTTTTTATAGATTTTAATTTTAAAATAATTTTATTTTGGTTGCTTGTTTTGTTTTATTAAGTAATTTAAGGCAAGAAAACTTTTAATTTTATAAAAAAAAAAATTCTAAATTAAATGGAAAAAAGTTAATCCTTTTTAAACAAAGCATTTTAGTTCTGAAATTATTTTATTTTTTTGTAATTGCATTCCTGTTTATTTTAAATAATCAATTTTTAATTTATTTTAACTCAAGCTGAGACTTGTTTTTACATTTATTTTTTTAAAATTAATTCTAAATAAGATTACTCTGCTTAGAATCTTTAATTAAGATTAATTCTGAGATAAAAATTTGCTCTGGTCAGAAATACTAATTGACATATGTTATGGAAGATAATAGTTCTTATAAATAGCCCTGGGATTTGGACTAATTATTCTCCAGCTATGGATGTTTATTCTGCTTGTTTAGTTTGGATTCAACTTTTAGTATGCCAATTGTGAAACTTCTTTAAATTGCCATGCTGCTATCAATTCCTAAGGTCATCTGTTTCTAGGAACCAATGCCAAAACTATTTGTTATACAGAATTGCCTCAACATAATGCCATGCTAAGTCATCTTAAAGATGAATCCTGGATCCCAAATCATACCCTGCAATATCATGTTATAAAAGCTTAAATTGGAACTGATTCCTAACACTGCCTTCTGCATCCTGAACAGAAAATGGAAAACTAAAGTTTTCACCACAATTCTCCAGTAGAATGAACTGTGTGCCAGCCATTCTTAACCCTATACTTCAAGGTAACATGTTTTCTTATTTTTTCCAGGGTTTTAAAGTCTCAGCTTAATCTTTAAAAGCAACCAATTTTGATATTATCTTTTGCTTCTTCAATTTAAATATTTTAAGCAGTTATTATATGTATTTTTAATAGTATTTTTAGTGTGTCTTGGAATCTTAGTTTTAAGATTTCATGTTTGTTTTAAATTTATTTGTCAGAGCATATACTGAGAGTATTTCTTATAATTATGTCACCTTTTTAATAAATGCTTTGGCAGACATAAATATTTTTTTGATTATTTACATGTCTCCTGTTGAGACTTTTAATTATTATATTGCAGCTTAGTTTGGGCAAATTATTTGGTTGGTGATTCACCAGTTATATATGTCTGTTTTTCTTAAATCAGAGATTTAATATTTTCTCAATTTTAAATTATCTACATCAGAATATTTTCTAAGTTTTCCATTTTTGTTAAATTGGAGATTTAAGTTTTCTCCCATGATTCAATTTTTACTCTCTCATATTCACTTACAATATTTATTTTTCTTGCATTGCAATCAACCATGGCAATCTTCAACATGGTTGGCTATGCAGTGGTTATGCGACAATATGACATCACTAGTCAATAATCTAGTGATTGCTCACCCATGCTGGTTTTGTTAATTCATGCAAGAATCTTCAATTTATTTGTCTTAAAACTTTTTGCATAAGAAAACCAGAGCTGTTCAGCTAAATCTTCAACTGAAAGAAAATTATTCTCCCCTTTTTAAAACTCTATTAAAAAATTAGCCTGTCTGCCAGAGCATCTGATGTGTTATTTTGTTCATACACACCTTAATAGAATTTAATAAAAAAATGACATCTATTGTAAATAAATGTTTGTACTAGCAAATTTTATTTTATATTAATGTTAATAAATTTTAAAAATTATATTAGCTAATATTTGTCCTATCTTTATTTTCTCAATTGTCTGAACAATATTAATGAGCTCTTGCTGTCCCTGAGTCTGGTTGGTACAAATTATCATCATCATTAACTTTTGAACATAGTAAATAAATTGTCCGGATACGCAATCATCTGATGGTGCCCTCCATAATCAAAAAGAGTAAGAACTACCTGGTACTATATATATATACAGAGTGGCATCATATATATTGGAAAGCAGTTGAAGTGAAGTAAACTATCAAAATGCTGTCATGGTAATATATTTCTTTTTATTAGTCATTAAAAGTCAAAAAAATTGAATCTCTGCAGAGTCCATGTCTATAAGAAGATTCTGGCTATATTGATTTAATTATTAGTCATTTCTAAAGGCAGTTTGAAAGATCAGTGGTTAAAACACTTCATACAGAGATTGGTTTAATTTCTTGGTCATGCAACAATGAATGTAATAAAATAAGGATTATATAGACAACAATTTGAAAACTTGATATAAATTTAATTTATTAAATGCTTTTATTTAAATCAGAAAGTCTGTTTGGTCATTTAGGCAAAAATTTTAAATCAAAAATTAATATACTTCTATCAATTAGATTTTCATCAAATTTTGTACATAATTCACAAATCAATAACAATGCACTATGGTAAAAAATATTTGAAAATATTATCTTCATTGGTTTACTGTAGAGGTATTGGGGGACAGACTTTCAAATACATTGATATCAGTTCAGTAGGTTTTCAGTGATCCACACAAGAGGGCAGTTTATATCTTTTAAAAAGCTTAGACTAAAAAGAGTTTTAGCAATCAATTAAAATAGAAATAAAAATAAACCTTGATTTCTGTTGCAATTTTATTTTCTTTTGATAGTAAAAATTGAGTTTTTTAAAAATGCTTTCTTTATAAACATAACAATATTTAAATGATTTTTAATGCATGTGATTTTTTTTAAAGAATTAAGCAAATTGTGATATAGTTTTAATTTTTATTTTCAATAGGAATAATTGCAAAAAAATACAAATACTAAAAAATTAAAAATATAAAGTTTGAATAGGAATAATTGCATAAAATATTAAAATACTAAAAAATTAAATATAATATATAAAAATGTTTTATAATAAATATATAAATACTAGAAGCTTAAAGTAATATTATAATATATATATATATTGTAATGGTATGCACACACTCAACAAGATAAGTTAAGGCAGTCGCATCTCACTATAGTCAGATTTAAGGTCTTCATATAGGATACCACGAATGATGTGATTTAATTTTGACATAAACTATATCTGTTTCCAATAAATAATTTATTATTATTAAATTATTATATCTAAACCACATCAAATCAATTTTCACCTTAATTGATTTAACTGTTATGCTCAGATTTCAAACTCGGGGAAGTTTAACAATTTACTCTCTTCAGGGGTTCATATCAATATACTAGAGTAATGATAATAGTAAATCTCACTAACTCTTTAAAATGGGTTTCATGAAGTTAATATAATAATCAATAAAAATTATTATATTAAATGTTTGTTCTTATCTTATAAAATCAAATAAATAAATAAAAAAAATTGAAGACTTCATTTAGTTTAATATAAAAAACATAATAATTATTTATTTAACAAATAAATAACTTAAACTTTATAATATATAAAAAATTATTTATATACCTACTTCCTTATATTAAAAATATAAATATTCTATTTACTTATGGTAGATATTTTTTTCTAACTTATAACACCATGTAATTTTACAACGCATATAAAATATAAGTATCTAAATATTAAGACTTTTATATTAACACTATTCTATAATAATTAGATTATACAAATAATAGTCCAATCATTTATATATAATATTTTCATTCGTTAAAATGATTGTACGTAATTTATGTTTATTAATATAAAAATATATATTTCATATGAATGTTAGTCATTTATCCATTTATCATACATTATGGTTATTAGACTACTTGGATTAGTATAAACAATGTAGTGTCATGTCATAGAAAATAATAGTAGGTGAATTTAAAAATAATTTAATTTCTTACCTCCAAGTTCACTTTATCCCTTTATATTTTTACATGCTTTCCCATATTAATATTTCTTAACCTATATCTAAATCTTTATTAATCATAAATAAAAATAAAAATATTTTAAATTAATTATTCTCTTTTATTATTCATTTCTTTAATGAAATGAATACGATTATAAAGGAAATGAAATTAATCTTTCCCAATTATAATTTTCAAAAAACTTAAATGATATTTATAAAAGTTAATGCAATAGATAGTCTTAGATGTTCCTGGAATTCGCGAATGAAAATCCTTTGAAGATGCAATTTTTAATTCCTTCATTGTTATACATTGAAAAAATAATAGGATATCCCAAGTTGACGTTTAGTTTCCTCCTTGTATGTCGATTTCAACTTCGTTAACACACAGTTCTTTGATTAACAATTATAATTTCATTTTGAAGATATAGCCTTTATATAATTTTATAGGCATTCAGCAAAAGATGTTATTCACACATATCAATTTGATTAGCCATCACATTTTATATAACCCACGATAAATAGGTATTCTACTCACTCTGCATTTTTTTTATAATGTAAAGTACATTAAATTTAGTTGAAGTTTTTATAAACATGTTCTTTTTTAAAACAAAGTTTACATTTTAGAACTCCAATTAGAACGATTTTTATCGAACATGAAAATATATTCAAATTACTTTCTTTAAAAAAAATATTAGAAATTTCTTCTAATAAGTACTAAATCATTCAAAATATAGATTTTATCTTATACACTGTTCTTTTAAAATGAACACAGTATAAGTCTTTGTGAAGATATAGCTGAAAAAATAGAATCGTTAATCTTCTAATAAAAATAGAATTATTATTTTTATATATAGCTGCATGAGCTTGCTGAAGCATATCACATTTTACATTGTTACAATACAATTTGATATTAAATCACTAAGTTAATTTCATTTCCTTTAATTCCATAAACTGTATGTGAACCCAGAGGTCATCACCATGTCAACTGTCTTTTCTCCAACAATGGTTTTTCATTTTAAAGAATGAAAAATACTAATTTACTAAATTACACATTATATTCGTATAAATATAAGAATACAAATATAATGTATACATATTGATTATATGTATGTATGAGTATATATGTATATACTCCTACAATATATATATATTATCATTTATGTTCTTCATTACTTTTTACAATGCTTTTTTACAACACACTATTGACAGTTTCGATTGCCCAGCAATCTTCTTCAGAACAATAACAAACATAATACAAATACATAAATATGTAATAAAGAACATAAATGATATTAATATTATATGGATTTTGCAATGCAATAAAAAAAGATAGAGTTATAAATATTTTATAAATAAACACTTTTACAGACCGTGGACTAAAATGACAAAAAATAATTTTTATTTTTAATTTGAAATAAAGCATAACTTTATAATAATTAAACTTCATTGTTGTTAAGCTATAAAATTCTTTAAATAGGTGGTCAAATATATTAATAAAACAAACAGTTCAGTAAAAATGTTTGAATATTAATTGCTTAAAAATATTAATTAAATTATTTACTTAAAAATCCAAATTTAATAGTTTAAATCTGGATAAGAATTAGTTTGAAGTGTGCTTTGTTTTAAATTAATTGCAGTAAATAATGATTTTGTTGCTGTTAGTAAAGTAAGATTTATGTATGTTAAAGTTTCTGTTTTGCTAGTTTTCAAAATAAGATACATTTAAAATAGTATTTCATAAGTATTATTTCATATAATATCCATTTAAAGTTAGAACTTAAGATATTAAACTTAAAAATAGCTAATTTGAAACATGTTTTAGCTTAAATAAGTTTGAGTAGATAAAAATGAGGTTTATTGCTTTTAAAATATTGATTATTCCTGATATACATGTGTGTATAGATGTTTGGGTGTGTATGTTGTAGGATTGGGAAATTTAAAAGAGATTATTAAAAGTAATATATTTTAAAAAGAATACTTTAAACAATGGCAATCTCAAAGAACTCTTAAGATGAAAAGGAATATTTATTTTGAATAAAATGTTTGATTTAATGTAATTAAATAATTTTTATTTAAGTTAATAAAATTAATTTTATGTGTTAATTATAAGTCTAGACACTGCACGTTTAAACAGTCTTAATTAGTAAGTTCAAGGTAAAGTCTATAAATATGTGATCTTGCAATTAAAATTTTAGAGGTTAAAATTATGCTAATGTTATAAATCCCACCCTAATACTTCAATTTGATTCGTTTAATTATACCATGTGATAAAACATGCACTAAAAAATTGAACATGCACACAGATTTTAAAAAGGAACAAGTGGATAGTAAAATATATTATCTTTAATATTTTTCAATTAATCAGTTTAAAAGATTTTAGTTCATCTCATTTTAAATTGCTTATTATTTTTATCAATTTAAATGTCAGGGTAAGAAGTAAAGTCATCATTATAAAGCTGCTCTACTGTATATGTTTACCTTCTTGTGAAATAATAAATCACTGGAAGATGTAAAAATTGATATTGTTTCTTGAAGGAAATTATAAAGCATCTTGAATAAAAAAAGTTATTGGAAACTGATGAGACATCAGGATATGGATGTGTTTATTTTTGCCCTATTTATAGACTTTCTGTTAATTCAGACTTTTTGGTTATTAAACCACTCAGTTTACACTAATTCTAATTATTAACAATGATACCTGTTATATATCGATAATGCCCTGATCTTAAAATCAATATTTTATGTGAAAAATTTAATTAATGAGAGACATTTATTCTGAACTTATTAGAGATAAGTTTGACAATTCTTATATCTTTTTTCTCATGTTTTATAGCATCAGCCAGGAAGCAAACCTGCTATCCTCGGACAACTGCTTGTAAAGCAGCTGTCACTGACCTCTCGACCACCAATGCTTGACATTCTTATATCTTTTTTAAACCAAAAAGAATTGCAATGATACTTTTTTTTTAATTATTTCCAGTTTTAAAAACAATATAAAATATGTAAATAAGACATTTATTTTATATAGCACTATGTTTTTATAAACTGTAGTGCTATATAAATATCTTATTTACATACGTTTAACTTAATAAGAATGACATATCGTAAATTCTAGAAATTTTGCAAATGTCATTCATTCAGGCATAGTAAATAGTAATTTAAAGTAATCAATTAATGTCTTCATGCTCTCATTTCCAAATACTTAAGATTTGCCCATACATAAACGTTTGGGTCAAAAAGATAGATGGATTCATTTTATCTTTTCACAAAGACTTTATCTTGGGTTTGGAAAGTGAGACTATTTATTTAGTTAGTTAAATCTACAAAGTGCATGCACATTAGCTTATTAGCTTATTAATATTACAATATAAAATATGATAATTTTTTTTTTCATATGTTGGCCAGAAGGTGAACCCGCAACAACCATCTGCAACCAACTGCTTGCTTGCAAGGCGGCTGTGCTGACCTCTTGGCTAACAACGCTTGACAAATAAGATAAATTTTAAATTGCTTTATATAATTCTAAAGAAAGAAAATGTCATCCAGATTGATTTTCTCAATATTTTAGGGAAAAAAAAATATTGTTTATCTGTTTTTCTGCAACTACAAACAAAATAATACTTTATTGGTATTATAATTTATTTATCTACAATTCATCTACATGTTTATTTAAAGTATATTTTATTGCTTTGTTAAAGAAAAAATAATTCAAATTTACTCCATGACGTAATATTCACAAAATAATGTTTCAACTGTATAATGGCATTTTATTGCTGGTTTATTATCAACCTTGCTATACCTGTTCTTGGCTCATTTTGCTAAACTTATATTTCAATTAACTTATATTTCAATTAAGGACAATACTATCAAGGAATTCATGCTCTGGTCTGTCTGGGTTCATATTTATTTTACCTACATTAGTTTTTTTTTTTTTTTAGTTTTTTTAAATGTCATAACATCGTCCGGGATGCGAACCCACAACCCGGGCAACTGCCTGCAAGTGCAAGGCAGTCGCGCTGACCTCTCGACCACAAATGCAAGATAAAAGACTGTATTGTGCTATATTTCGTTAAAGAAAACAACAAAAAACTCCTAAATTAAAAGACTTAATTTTATTTTAAACTGAAATAACTTTTAATCCTTAATTTAAAAAATGGGCAAACAAGTATTGTGTATATTTCTTTGTTTTCTACATTTGATATACGATTCTTATTCATTGTTTTATAACTTATGCATATTTTATTATTAGTTTAATTATATTATGAAATATATTTATAATGGTATATGCATTAAATGGATTTGATAAGAAAATATCTATGTCTAAGGTTTTATTTAAGAGTGTAAATTATTTAAGAGTTCTCTAATATAATAGAATGTATTACCCAGCATGAAAACAGCCTTTTATATTTGACATGTATATATGAAATGTTTGGGAGTTGGTGTGTAATATTAGATTGTTTATAAAATGTTAATCTTTGATATTGTTATTGGTGTGCGTTAGTTTACATATAATGATAGACCAAATAGATGAGTCATTATGCTTATATGCGTGTGTGAAGTTTGTGAGTTGATTATTTATTTATTCTTATTATGATTCAATTCGGACGTAAGTTTATTAAATGGTACACTGCTTGGAGACAGATATCAATTTAGGCATTTTTATGTGGATATTTTATTGCTTTTGTGTTAAGCCCATCCACGAGAAAGAGCATGGCTTATTTGTTTCAGCACTCCCAGTTCAAATTACTGGATGCATATTTACATAATTTCTGCCAGTCACCTATAAATTAATATTAGTGTATTTTTAATATGCGAGAACATTATAAGGCATGCCCACCTTTGTAATTATTTTATTAGCTCTATAATAGTTTAATTTTAAGTACATTAGTGTAATTGTAAATATTGAACTTATCTATTTCCTTGCTCCCCATAGATATTGATAGAATTGCACTGGTTTAATTATTTTTAATAATATTATGTTATTTTTATAATTCCCTGAGAAATATGTTACCACACTGATTTGTAGACATGGTTTCTAGACACATATGTGTGTAATTTTATTCTGTCAATGTAATAGTAAGAAATATAGTATAAAATAAAATGTGAGAACTTCTTAAATAATATAAATGCTATTATTACAATTTTTGTAAGAATGTTTCAGAAAAGAATATTTAATTTTATTTAAATATTGCTGTTAGGACAATTTGGTTGGATTAAAAGTATTACTTATTGTAGATATTTATTGCTTTAAATAATATTATTCAGCATCAACAACAGCATTCTGTCAAGTGGACGGGTCCAGAGAGTAGTCACACCATCAATTCATCCACTTTCCCATTCCATTCTCTTCTTTGCCCAGTTCTTCAATTCCACTTTTCCATCTCTTATATCATCCAACAATGTCAATTTCTTCTATTCTTTTTTTTACTTCTACTAACCATTCCCTCCAAAATATATTTCATTAAAGTATAATTTCTCATTAATATATGTTCAATCCAGTTTCTCTAACATCTTTCATTAAACTATATTTTTTTCTTAACATATCTCCAATCCAGTTTCTCTCTTTGAATTCCTCAATCTTCTTTTTTCATTTACTCTTTTCAACACTTCATTTGTTATTTTATTTATTCAACAGATTTTCTCCATTATTCTTCCAATCAGTTCCTAATATTACTACTCATTGTCCACGTTTTACAACCATAGATTCATATAATCCACACATAGCATTTCATTATTTTTTTTACCTTTTCAAAGGTCCACAACATATTTTCTCTCTCTTAATAAATGCCTCCTTTGCCAATGCTATTCTCCTTTTAACTTCACTTCTTCCATCATCTCTCAACCAACTACCCAATTATCTGAATCCTTTTACCTGTTGAACTATGTTATCAAGAATTTCAATGTGCAGTCTTTTTACATTTCTCCCTATCCATAAACACTTTGTCTTCTCAACATAAATCTTCATTCCATGTTCCATATATCCTTCCAATTTATATAATATATTTGGAAGACACTTTTCATCCTCATCCATAAGAGCTATATCATCTACATATGTTATACATTTTATTATTTGCTTCTCCACAGTCTAAATAATTATTTAGCATGTCTTCTAAATAAATATTAAATAGAACAGGTAATATCATGTATCCTTGCCTAACTCCACTCTCTATATTCACTTCATCACTCCTGAATTTAACATTATCCTTTCTCCAGTGTATATATTCCAAATCAATCTTCTCTCTTTCTGATATACCTGTTTATCTTTTAAACCAGACATAAGTTCATTCTAAACTACTTTATCAAATGCTTTTTCAAAATCCACAAAACGTATACCAATTCTTTTATCATTTTAATATATCTCTTTGCAATTGTTCTAACAACACCAATAGCATCTTGTACTTTTTCCTCTTTGAAAATCAAACTGTTCTTCTCCTATGTAATACTCTACTTTCCCATAAATTATTTGATTTAAAATCCCCAATAAAAAACTTTAGACACATGAGATAACAAACTTATTGTTCTATCCTCTTCATATTTAAGAGCTTTCTTTTTTTTTAGCAATTTGAATCATTATAGTTCTTAAAAAATTTCTTCAGACCAAACTCCACTGTTACATATCAAATTGCTAAGCTAATCTATTTCCTTCATAGCAAATTGCTCTATTTGTTTTAAAAATTCTATAGGCATAACAACAAATCCAACAGCATTACCATTCTTCATTTATGAATTTACTTTCTTACTTCATCTGGCAGTATGTCCATACCTTTATCATCTATTTTAATATTTTTTTCATTTTTAAATTCATAAGTAATTAAATTATCTTTTCTACTAAATAAACACTGAAGATATTTTTGACAACTTTTTAATATATCATTGCTGTCATTTATTCACTTCCAAATCTTATCTGAAATCTCACTTGTTACCCATGTCTTTTCTTCTAAGTGACATTTTGTATGCTATCAAATACCAGATCATATCTTTTCACCTGTTGAAGCCTTTCTATTTCTCTACATTCTTACCCTTAAATATGTTTCTCTTCTTAGCTCATTATTAATTTTTCTCTATGCACTTTGCTCTCCATCAGTATTTACATTCTTCTATTTTTTCTGTACTTCCATCTTTTCCAATATATGTTCAGTTATCAAAGATCATTTAGCTTTTCTTACATTCAAATAATAACCTATTTCATTTTTTGCTGTTTTTAAGAATTTTTCTTTAATTCTACACCAACATTTATTAGGACTATTGATATATTCCACATATTGAACAACCCTTTTTATTTTATTTTCATCTATTAAACCAAATTTTCCTTTTTACATTTCTCTCAATTTATCCAAATCCCATCTCACATATCTTTTCTCTGTTTTTGATTTATTTTAAACTCAACTTTGATTTAACCATAACCAAATTATGATCTGAGTTTATATCAGCACCAGCACCTATCCTGAATCAATATATAATCAATTGTTTTTTTTCCTGGAGCTTTCCATGTATACAATCTTCTAATATGGATTTTAAAACATATATTCCAATCACAAACCTATCCTCCTTATAAAATTGTACCAAGCCAGTTACCTCTTTCATTTCTTTTTCCAATACCATAATTTTCAACAATTTTCCTTTCCTCACCTTTCCCCACAGCAGCATTTCAATCATCGACTAGCAATATATAAACATTATTTTCTTCATGCTGGATAATTTTCTCTATCTTCTCATATATTTCATCAATTTCAATATTAGCATGACTAGTAGTTAGAATTTAAACTTGTATGATTACCAAATTCCTAGTGTTTGCATTTATTCTAATCATCATCAGCCTATAATCAGTACAGTCAACTATCACACTATTCCAAATTCTTTTCCCAATACCATTGGCAACTTCATTAATTGATCTATCACTTCATGAAATAAAATAATTTAATATCTCCTCTATTTACTTCCTCACATCTCTCTCACCCCACTTTGCTTAATCCTACAACATCAATACTATTTATGCACAACTCTTTTTTCAACCTTTTCTAATATCTCAGCTCTTCTCAAAGATGAAATATTCCACATGACAATTCTCAATGTGTCTTCCCTCAATGAATTAAGTTTAAGATAATTTTGCAGGTTTATGACCTGAGTAATCTCATGTCTAACCCTGTTGGGTGAGACAACAAAGCCACTCCTAACTAAGGTCTCCACACCAAATGCAATGATTCCTGTAGAACTACTCATAAGAAAACAAGGGAATTATAAAGCAAAGTGGTTTCCTGTTGCATTCTTTGCCATCAATAACCTTCTATGTTATAAATAGTAAAAGTTAATATATTGTTAATTATGATGTTCTTCCATGAAGTGTTGTCTTTGTACTTTGCATTTCTCTGTAGTAAACATTGGTGGCAGACATTTGGTCATGTGATGGTTTTGTCACGATATTGACCTTGAAATAATTGTTAGGAAAATTTGATTTAAAAAAAAAAATAAAAAGAAAATTGGCACACTAAATTGAAAAAATGGTATATACTAATTAAAGGTTATAAAAGGTATGTAGAGGTAATTTTTTTACTTTATCAGTTTTAGATTTGATTAAATTAGATGTGAGCATGTGGACTGTGTGCTGCAGAACTATATCATCATTATCATCATTACTACTACTAACACTCCTACTACTATTGCTGCTGTTTCTTCTGCTGTTACTGCTGCAGCTACCACTACTACTACCACCACTATCACCACCACTACCACTGCCACTGCCACACTGCTGCCACTGCCACCATGCCACTACCACCATTGCAGCCGCTGCCACCGCCACCACTGCCACCAGCCCCAACACCACTGTTGCCACCACCATTGCCAGTGCCACCCTGGGCACCACCACTGCCACAACTGCTACCACTACTACTGCCCACTACTACTGCCACTACTACTGCCACTACTACTGCTGCTACTATTGTCGCTACTTCTGCCACTATTACTGCCACTGTTGCTGCTACTGCCACTACTGTCGCTACTACTGCTACTACCACCACTACTACCACCACTACTACTACTGCTACTGCAACTGCTACTGCTACAGCTACTACTACTTCTACTATTACTACTACTATATGATGATGAAAAAGTGAATTAGAAATTTATCAGAAACATAGAGCAACAAGGCTTGTTATATATAGCCTAATGTTTATATCACCCAATCTAAATATAATTTAATTGTTTCACAGCTCTGATAGCAAAATTGCATAACACTCTGTTGACACTAAAATTGTTTTGGTGTAAATTCACATTCCTGGAACTGCATTTATTTGATGGTAAAAATGGAATTAATGTAATGTGATTTATTAATTTTGAAAAATTACATATAGAACAGTATATTGTGATTGGCTAAAATAGGAATGCATTTATAGTCACCATAACAATTATTTTTTGTTATTTTTATAACTATAAGTGAAATGTAGACTTTATGAATTTCAATTTTTTTATTTGTCAGATTGTGTCAAATTTTGATTGTTTTTTTTTTTGACAACTTCTGTAAAACTCAACTGTTAATTTTTGTTCATAAAAATATTAAAGTAATATAATCAGAAGTGCTTTACTTTAACTTCTATAAAATGAATTAGTTTACATTCAAATTGCTCAAATATAATGTAAAAACAATCCTAACTACTAAAAAAATTTAAGAAAAATTGTCAAAAGTTGCCTATAGTAAAACAAAATAATTATTTTTCAACCAATTACACCTGGGTCTCTTTTTATGTAGATTTATTTAACGCAATTTTGAAGTTATACGATTCACGTTTCTACAGAAGTCGAACTCCGATATTGTGCTATTACTTTAAATAATAAATTTTGCGCACTCACGTTATATTGAAAGTAATAGCACATTATTGGAATTCGACTTTCAACTTAGTAATTTCAATATTTTCAGTGCTTTGTAATAGTAAGATTTTATGCAATAATGAAATTAAAATCATGATTTCCACATTTTCTGTATACACACATTAAATTTTACAAGATTATAATGTAAATTTGTTCAAACATTGTGCGTGTTAATTTTGCATTTTAAATCACATTCTGTTTTTGCTTTTTAAAAAAGAACATAATTTTATTTTTAAAAGGTGAGTAATAGCAGTGGGCACAATTAAAATTGAAAATTAAAGACAAAAATAAGAATTTAATTTTTAGGATTAATTACTAATTACGTTGTCACCAGAAAACCATTAACACAACATGAGACTGATGTTGGCGCTAGTTGTATTTCCTCTTGTGTAGAATCTGATTTTTTACCAGTTTGCAAACGAACTTGTTTAACAGCAAATAGTGATAATAATTAAAACATACAAAAAAATATAAATTACTGTAAATTATGCATAAAAATATATTGTTTTGAATAAAATTAAATATTATAATTAAAAAAAGTTTGTCTAGTATCAATTTTTTCCAAATTTTAAATTTTTTATTTCCTTATTTTTTTTTTTGCATGAATTTTAAAGAAATTTTATGTTGGTGCTTTGCTTTTACGTGATTTTTGAAAAATCACAGTCCATATCCCCCTTTTTCAAGGTAAGTTACGTCTATTTTTGCATGATTTCATTTGCGTGTTTTTTTTGAGGAACCTATCTATCGCGTAAAACGAGACCCAGGTGTACATGTAATTGCCATTGATTTCTCTTCACATAGAAGAACTGCTGATAATTCATTTCTATTGTCTTTTCTTCTTTTAAAATTAAATATTTATTAATAAAAATCTAATTCGAATCACATTATTATCAAAATATTGTAAAAAATAATTATAAAAAATAGATGTTTTTTACTTGCCATTAATGTAAGTCATTGATTTATAAACAATAGTCAAACATTATCCATTTCTCTTGTTTATTGTTCTTTCAAAAATTAAATAATTTTGAATGAAGCTCTGTGTTTAAGTACAGGAATAGTCAATATGTGTAATAAATTAATAATACATTTTTTAGAATTGAAATTTCTCATAAAAGAGTAAAACATTTTGCATGTGATATCTGACATTGACAGCTAGAAATGCCTGCTCAATAATAAATAGGATTGATGCCCATCATCATATAAGGTTAAAGGGAATGGCTGGTCAACTCTTTATAATACCATATACAACCATAAAAATATATGATTTTTTTGCTAAAATACTGCCATCTGCAGATTTTTTAAAATATTAAAATAGTAATTTATATATTGAACTCAATTTCCACCATACAATGATCATAAAATGAAGGAAATATGACAAAAATGGCCAAATGATTATGCTTAATCAAAAATTGCAGTTCTACACTGGTGTTTATTGCAATAAAGATTAAAACATAATTTTTTTACCTTATATTGTGCCGGATAGTTTATCTGATTCAAACGTTGCTTCACATAAAAAAATAAAATAAAAACAACTTTTGGTTTTTTTTCAAGTTTAAAAAGACAGCTATTTTAAAGTTTGTTTATAAAGAGTATGTGTAATGACATACATACTTAATTATTTAAAATGTGGGCATTTCTATTTTTTTAATAGATTTTATTTTTAAAATATTTTTTTTTTGGTTGCTTGTTTTTTTATCAAAGTAATTAAAAACAGGCAAATTTTTAATCTTTAAAAGAAAATAATACTGTATTGAAGCATATCTTCAGCCAGCAGCCTTTACAGACCACCATGCAATAGTTGCAGACCTACAGCTTCAAAACTTCCCTACAATAAGCACCAACAATACCATAAGAGTCCTCACTCGTGCCTCCACAACTGAGGCGGTATTCTCCAAGGCCTACATTCTTTTTCAAAAAATTGACATACTCACTAGACCTCCGGAGGAAGCTTGGTTCTCTCTTGTGGGAATTCTACAGTCACTCATAGTACAACACACCAGAAGATCTAAAGGGCCTACAACGCTTTTTAATGAGCTGGAACAAATCTCTCACCAAATCAATGCATTCAACATCGATAATGAGCCATTGGAAGGTTGCTTAACCTTAAACATCAATATAAGACCAAACAAGTGGCCATTGCAGAATACATAGCAATTAAAAGATCCAAAATATACCTACCTAATCAGCATTGTTGACTAGATCATATCTTCTTGGCATTAGGATACAAACCCAAACAATCCACCCCTCAACAATCATCATCAGTGGTTCCAATTATACTGGAATTCATATGCTTCAGAAAATTGAATCTTTCTTTAAAGAAAGATTACAAAATTGTAACCTAGAGTTGATCTCTCTTGGAATGACATTTTTCCAATAGGTAGACATGGCATCACAGAGACTGACATAAAGAATCTTAGCAGCCCTACCTACCATGTACATCCTGGTATACATGCCATACCTAAGTTTATGCTTCTACATCTTAGCAACATTGTGATTCCATTGTAATGGGAATGATAAAACACCTCTCAACACAAAAAGGGTAATTCCTAATCTTTACCCTATTCATGTGCTTCTTGAAGAAAAACAAGGAACCCTTCATCAAACATTAGACGATATCAATACTCCTATCTTATTCAAAATCATAGAAGGAGTCATTAAAGAGAGAAAATAGAGTCCAAAATCATTCATAATATTTCAAAAAATCAATATGCTAAAAAGGGTTCATCAACCCTTACTGCCATGACAGAAGTTAAATTACTCCTCGACTATGTCAGATCTAATAGACTATCAAAACCGATTGCAGTTCAGATTGACATAGCTGAGGCCTTTTCAAGTGAATCCCAACATCCTGCTTGAACTTCTAGGGAAATACAACATTCCTTCCCAGATCATACAAATACTAGATAACCTATTACATAACAATTCATTCACCTCACATTAACGGAACCTTAACAGATGATTCACGCCTAGCCCTATACCTCAAGGGTCTCCTTAGTGTTGCTTTTTCTCTACTAGACCCTCTTTTAAGGTCTATAGAAGACTCCCTCCCTGGAATTCATATACCAAGAATCAAGAAATCCATCACCTCCATTCATATATGGATGATGTCATAATATTCCTTCCATCACATAATATCTCCAACCGCTTTACCTTTTACTGGACAAATTTTCTAGCTCATCTCAACTACACATTAATCACAGCAAATCCTCTACATGGCGAATATTAAATGGAAAAAAATCCATTCCAAATTTCTTGCGGAGCCCAAAATTTCTTGGTTCCCTATATATAAATCTCAACTCCCATGACCAAAAGTATTCAGAATACCATCATTGAACAAGCTGACCACCTTACACAGGCTTTGAAGGTCTATTTATCTCTGCAGGGCAAGGTGTTGTTAAATATGAAAGTAATGGCCAGATTGCTATTATCTCCCTTCATTACCATCACCAAGATATTCCTATCCAAAGTTTACAGACTATGTGCACGACTGTTTGGAAGGGTACTTCATCCATCAGTACAGCAAAATGCAATTCCATGAAAACAGAATGGAATGTCCCTTCATTCCATTCAGGCAATATTCTATCAAAAAGCACACAAGTGGTAGTCAACCTGATACAAAAATACGATAGCATCCTTGCAACAGAACCAATAACTCCCACAATACCTCCACCTGAGAATCCTCTTGGATAGACCAAATCCTCTCCCATCTTTACAAATTCAATGGCAACTCCTCGAGTGCTTTCTTACCAAAATCTCCATATGGACCCTCATTAATGAACCCCCAACCTTCACAATTAAGACCAAAACTTGAGTAACAAATCAAAAAATTACTACACTATTCAAATTCTTATGGATGGAGCCAAAGTTCTTGATTTTTAATCAAGGCTAACTTGAATGAGTTCCAACAAACTATTTCCTCCATTACAAATTTATAAAAAACATAGATCCTTGCTCCTGTCTGTAATAGAGAGGAAGAAACCTTTGAATATGATTCTATCCTGTACTGGCTTGACATCTGTACGCTAATGATAGCCCAAAATACCTCAATGGACTTTTATAAGATGCTGTCTATTAAAGATTGCATGAAAGACCGAAACTTCATTCACATAAGAATATCGACTTTTATTATATACTCACTGTGGATAACTAGATGCAAAATCACCTTCAATATCCCACCACCGAATGCAATGACAATATTCATCAGTACTTTAAACAAGATTAAAAAAAGATGAAATTATATCAACAAAGTTTCTTTATGAGAATACTTGGAGACTATTCAAAAATCCAAGCATCCTAACATCCCTATAATTATTCATGGAAGGAACTGAACTTTCTCTTCAAACCACATAGGAAATAGAGATCATTTTGTTAAGACTGCTGACCTTCTTGAACAACAAAATACCAAAAAATCAATTGTTCCAAATGGTCTACATAAAACACTCAGAGACTTTTTCAATGAAATTAATTTGTATTATTAAAAAAAAAAAAAAAACACTGGCCAACTATTCCCTTCTTCCTGTTCCCCATATGTATATAACCATATTAGCTTTTTTTACTCACAATATAAACATATATATGCAAAATGACTCAAAAGAGTAAATGTAATAATTTTTATAGCAATAATAAATCCTTTTGAAAGTAAAAGAAAATAATAATTAAAAAAAAAAGTTAATCCTTTCTGAATAAAACATTTTAGTTTTGGAAAGTTTTTTTTTTAATTGCATTCTTGTTTTGATTGTAATCAATTTCTAATTTATTTTTAATTAAGCTGAGAGTTGTTGTTACATTGTAAATAAGATTAACCTGGCTGGAATTTTTTTTATTAGGATTAAGACTAAGATAAAGTTGCCCTGTTAAAATCCACTAATTAAAAACAATGTTTCAGAAAAATAAGAGCTCTTATAAATAGATCTGGGATTGCAGACTGATTATTATCCAGCTATTGTTGTTGATGCTGCCTGTTAGTTTTTCTACAACTTTTCATACAATAATTTTGAGAGACTTGTTTAAATTGATGTACTGTTATAATGTCTTCAATGCCAAAACTATACACAATAAAGAACTGCTTCACTAGTATTATTGCCATGCTGTGCTCGGCCAAATTAAAGATGAGTCCTGGAGCCAAATCATGCCATAAGAGCTCAAATCAGAACTGATCCCTAACATTGCCTCTGGCAATCACAACAAAATGGAAACCTAAAGTCTTTGCCGGAGTTCCCCATGGAATGAACTATATATGCCACGTGGAAAGACCTCTGCAGTTTTAAATTTATATCTCAAGATAACCTGTTTCATTTATTGTTTTCAGAGTTGTAAAAGACTCAGCTTAATCTTAAAAGTAGCCTATATTTATTATATCAGTTGTTTATTCAATTTAAAATATCTTGAGCTGTATTCTGAGTGTTATCATTGTATTCATGGTATGCATTGGAATCTTAGTTTTAAAATTTCCAAGTTTGTTTTCAATTTTATTTATTGGGAAGTGTATTATAATTTATATGCTTACTATGCCTTCTTATTTTATTACTAACCCTTGCTAAATGCTTTGGCAGACCTTTGTAATTTTAGTTTTCTCACCTGTCTCTATTATATCATCCAATAATTAATTTAAAATACATTTAATTTGTGTTTCTTGCAAATTGCAAATCTTTTGGCTGGCAGTTTATCATGTTTGTTATTCTACTAAACATCACATGATCACCATCTCTTATTCTAGCACATAACTGCTATTAAACAGACAAAACTCCATATAGTAGTGCCACCCTGTGCCAACCAGAATAATCAATGGATGCCAGAAGGCTTGCTTACTCATCCAATATCTTCAGACTAGTTTCTGGCTTGGAGACTTTGTCAGTGAGCAGCCTTGGATCAAGAGTTTTGCCTGTTTGTTATTCTAGTTTTTCTGAAGTTGGAGATTCTGTGTCATTCCACGATTATATAAGATCATAATCATTCTTCAAGTTTTCTTTTTTTTTGTATGTAAAATCAACCATGAATTGCCTTACATGTGGTACATCATGAGCTGTCCTGCCTGCAATATGATGTTCTTGGACTCAACACATTATCCCGGGTCTAGAAATGCTCGCCGGTGCTGTTTTGTTGATTTCCTACAAGACTGTATTATTTTTCATATCTCTGAATTAAGAAGCTAGAATTAATTTTTATAAATCACCAACAGGAAGATACTATTAATTCTCTTCTATTGTAGTGAGAAAACAATTATTTCTGCCATGGTATTTAATGTTTTAATATTTACTGAACTCATGCACTCCCTGATGAATACACATATAAAAATCTTGGTCAAGCTTTAGTATTTTGTTTGCTAGATTTATTTGATCTTTTATTTTTTGTTTTAAACTTAATTGTCAGAGTGTGTGCTGAAAATTTAGTTTATAACGTTATTTGTAATTCTAATTATTTTACTTTCTTGATAAATGCTTGGGCAGACATAAATAGTTTTCTAATTATTTACCTGTCTCCTATTGGGACTTTTAATTATTATACTCAGCTTAATTGGGTCCAGTTGTTTGATTGGTGATTCACCCATATTATATGTCTGTTTTCCTTAGATCTGAGACTTAATGGTTATTCAATTTTTAAATCATTTATGCTAGAGTATTTTCTAAGTTTTCTATTTCTTAAAATTTGAGATTTAAGTTTTTTCCCATTCTATAATTCATACTCCTTCATATTCATTTACCATTTTTGTGTTTTTGCATTGTAATCAACTGTGGTGATCTTAAATGTGATTGGCCATGCAGCAATTCTACACACATTATGTCATTCATTTAAGATAGTGATCGCTTACCTGTGCTAGTTTCATTGATTCCTGCAAGAAACTTTCATTTGTTTTTCATTTTAGAACTTTTGAATAAAGAAACCAGAGTTGCTTAGATGAATTTTCAGCTGAAGGAAAATCCTTTCTTCCTTTTTAATTCTTTATTAAAAAATTAGTATGTTTGTCAGAGTGTTGATGTTTAATTTTTGTTAATACATGCCTGACAGAACAGTGTTTATCATGTGTAAATCACTGTGAGTGAAAATTTTATATTACTCTAAATAAAACTTTAAAATTATTTAAACTTATTTAGCTGATGTTTGTCTTAGTGTTTTTATATCTCAATTGTCTGAACAATATTCACAGGCTCTTGCTGTCTCCCTGAGTCTAGTTGGTGCAAACCATCACCACCATCCACTTTTGATCACAGTAAACAAATTTTCCAGATATGCAGTGATCTTCTGGTGACCTCCATGAACAAAGGTAGATTGAGTGACCATTACAATATATTCTTAGTATATCATTCTAATTTTAAAAGTGGGATTAAACATTGCTTTCCAATTGCCAAATATTTTGTATAATCTATTACAGCAAATAGTTATCAATTTATTTCTTCCCCCTATATTTGCAAAGTTGAAATATTATTTTAAAAAAGGGGTTTTGATATTTGGTGAACAAAAAAGATGAAAATTTAATTTAAATGGCCACTAGGGGCTTTCAAGAAAAATAAAATTGTCAATGAATTAACTCTTGAATATAAGATTATAATAAACTGTATGCATATAAATTATAAATTGACCAATCCATTATCACAATAAAGAATGCTCATTGGCTATGCTATTGCATTAAACAACTATTTCTTGTTAAAAGGGATTCTATTGGCTCTTACATTAATGACATTTTTTGAATTATTTATATCCCAAGCTTCTTTTATTCAATTTTTTATGATTATTTTCCAAATAATTTTAGCATTAGCAGTTTAATTCTTTCAGTGTTAAGCTGACTCTGAAATTTTTGAATAGTCTCTAGAGATTAATTTTTTTTACTAGGATGCCATGTTTGATTTTTTGTCCAATTAAATCTTTTTTATGTATGCTATTAAATTTATTTATAGGCTATATTTTAAATATTTAAGCCTTATAATAATTAAAATTCTGAAACATGAAAAATTAATATTTCAAAATTGTGAAAATAAGTATAACTAAAGGTCTTACCAATAACAAAGGCAAACATTGTTATTGGCTTCATGGTATCTATTCAAAAAAGTTAAAAGAACAAAATATTAGACATTAGAATTTTACAGTATTAAAAAATGATATATTTAGAATTAGTTATCATCCAAAAAACTAAAAAAAATTCTAAAAGTTAATAAATTATTAATTGTTATTAAAATACTTCACTTACAGATTTTGCAAAAACAATTTTCTTTTAAGCCTCTAATGGCTTTTCTGTGATAAGATCTGGTTTTGTAATGCACTTTGTATACTTTCTAAGAGCTGTCTTTTAAAAAATAAAATGTTTTCAAAGTCTCTTTTACAAAAATATTGCATCATAATGATTAGAAATTACTAAAAAACACATTTTTGTGGCATTTTGCCACAGGGGAAAAGAATCTAAAGCATTAGCCAATCACAAACTGCCACCTCCTTCATAGCTTTGTCAGAACAATAGAAGGTGCTGTCAATCATACATAAAATAAAAATCAGTATACTGCTGACATCTCTTGGAATTTTTTAAAATTAACACATTAAAAATGGAAACTTCTTAGAAAGAATTGCTGCAGCCTATCACACACCATAATTTAACATATACATAACTTTATAATAACATAGAAACATAGCAATCACAGCATATTGCATCACCTAAAATGTCATATATGATAGCACTATCACAACATAAGTTTTGTGAAACAGTTAACAAATGTTCAAACTTTTTCTCATGATCAACAATTATATATGTAATTAAATAATTTACATCTATATTAACCAGTTAAAAATATTAAATTTAAAAATACATGTTATGGGAGAATATTCATTGCAGTTTTGTATCTCAATTTTTACAGCTGTAATGTCTAGTTACTGGCTCACACATAATAATTACATGAGCGATCAAAAGAAGTCACCTTTTGATCAATTGTAACTTGTACAAGTTTATGGTTTATTTCTTTCAGACAGGAGACTGTCTGGCTGGTTGTTGCAATATAGTAGCCATTGGGTGTGAATTTAACTCATTTACATAATGGAGTTACATTTATTAAATAATTTGCATCTATATTAACCTTTTAAAAATATGAAATTTAAAAAAAATCATCACTTGCTGTTTGAAGAGTCTTAATTTCAGTTAGGATATAACAAATGTTGCTATGCATTGTATCTCAAATCTTATAATCATAATATTCAGCTACTATCTCATACATAACAATGTGAGTGACTGATTGAAAGAGACTTTCTTTTGATCAGTGATGGTTGGGACAGATTTGTTATCGATTTCTTTCAGCTAGCAGACCGCTCTGATAGGTTGCCACATTACAATCCATCTTGACTGGGAATATACCTTTATTTATATAATGTAGTCCCATTTTTAAAATTATATATATATATAGTAATCTTATAAAGGGTGACCAAGCAACCATAAATTAAAGTATAGGTCTAAACATAGATCTAAATCAGTACATGAATTCTAATGCATTAAACAAACATATAACATTAGGTAAGTCCTCTTATAGCTTAAGTGCCCAATAACTAAATAAGTCCTCTCATAGACTAAACACATAGTAATTAATACCTTATTGTAAAGAAATTAACTTTGCAATGACAATCTAAAATAATAAGATAATTTACGATCTTTTAACTAAATAGCAGCGATAATAGCAATGAAATTCTTATTTTCTTAATATCTTATAAAGACTTTGTTCCTTTAAGATGAAGTACAGATTTATCTAAAAATGAGTTTAAACATAATGTTGTTTTTCACATTTTCCATCCTAAATAATGCGCTATCTTATATTCTTAAATTATATTATATATGTAAAACCAATCTTAGCTATTACCACCACCCACTTATTTTGTAATCATTTATATATTTTCACAAGGGCATTGATTAACCAAAATTGAGATTTATTAAATGTATGGGAAGTAATGAATAATATTAACATAATGTAAAGGGAGAGGGGGATCTTAAGAGCTTAGTTTTATATTTAAGTATAATTATTATCCATGTTTGCTTGATGAAGCCATATCATTACACCGAATATTTCATAATTTGTGGGCAATAAATCTGTTTTGATAATCTTTAGAATTATATTATATTATTAGCATTACGTGCATAAAGGCCATTTCGTATAAATATATTTGTGCTTCTTTCTCACATGGAGGCATCCGTGAAGTCAGGCCCCATCGTTGTTCTCTATGTCCTTAAACCAGGCTGTAAAACCACCCTGGGGACATCCTTGGTCTTATGTGCATGCCTTATATGGGGATCGCTCTAGAAAATTCAGCCCGATAATGACATAGCCGACCATCATTCATTTCATCACGACCCTGCCTACATTGCAGAGGAAATCGGTTAACTTCGTTCTTAGAATTCGTGAAGCACACTCCAGGATTCATAATTGGACCAACCCAATCAGCTGCCATGCACACACCACCTTTCAGTGTCTTATTAGTCACCCAGAAATAGTCATAAGCTGTAATGAGATGATTTCTTTAAACAGACATATTTCTATTAGTTTTATATATGTATTAATGCGATAGATTTAGTATCATTTATATAATTATTCATTACCCACCCCATGCATTAATTATCTATAACTCCAAATTAATAATCATATTGAATGTAACCAAATATAATATCTGCTTGTAAAATTATTATCCTTTTAAATTAATTAAATGCTCTTTTCATCTCTGGGGGTGTAATAGTATTCCAGTAATGTATTCCAATAGCGCTAATTTATTAAATCACACATATATATATATATATTATTGGCATAGCCACAAATCTTATGTTATCATTAAATATAAATCAAACACATATATATATAATCCTCACGAGGCTAATGTCAGCTAAATGACCTGACAATTTTTTTATTAATAAACCTTAAATATATATATATCAAACTCAAACCATTGCTTTCTTTTAGTTAAGTTAAATTATTTGTGCTAAATATGACTAGATGATCTCCGCTCAATACATAATTAATATGCTAGGTTGCGAGCCTTCATTGCTCATAAAATATAGCTAGTTATTAAGTTATCCTATCATATAAGTTTAGCCTAGAATCTTTTTGTGTCTCTGATGAGCGATGCCGGTGGGTGAGAAGTAAATTAATCGATGTCATCGGGATTGTTGCTCATAATGTTATAGATCTGGGAAATAGGCAAATAGGGCAGAATTCATGAGTGTTCCTGACCTGTGTATCTTGTGCATGATTGGATTCGAGGTACTTTTGCCTAGATGCTAGATCTTGTTACGTGAACATACAAATCCGACCGGCACACTATATATCTGTGTACATCACGAGCATGAAATGACGTGTACATTTTAAAATGGGAGGTCGATAATACCTGGGGTTAAATACAAATGAGTATTACTTTACTAATTATTGTAGGAAAAAATTTAATTTCAAATAAATTCAAAATCTTCCCTTGTTAAACTATTTATACTTCCATCCCAATATCTATTTGCACGTAGACATTTTCCCTCACTCTTCACATACCTTTAAAAGATTGTACTAATTTGACAATCCTTAGCGCCACCCCTAACATAATAAAAGAAAGAAAAATGTTAAATAATTTTCCCTTCCCTATCTATTGAGAGAGTATGCAAAGAGGAATTTCTTTTCTGTTCTTGGACATACATTTTATTTGGGTGAAGGAAAACTGTGTGTAAAGTATATTATAATTCAACTCCCCAATATAATATCCCGATGACTAGCTCAAATATAGTTCCCTATCTCAGGTACTTTGGGTAAGTATTTCTATAACTTTTTATAGCTGTGGTAAGCAAATATCACAAATAGGTGAATGCATTTTATTATTATTTTTCTTTATTCTACAATAAATTATACGATAAACAAATAAAATATGAGATAATATCATTTATTTAACTAAACCCCCCTCCACCACATATAGATTTAAACATTATAATATTAAGTCATAAACTAATTATACTGCTTTCTATTTCAATTTTATGATTCTACATATAATCACACAAGAATATTTAAATCCTTATATTCAAGATCTACATTTAGATTAAAATGAACAAAGAAACAAAAAAATCCATTCTCTAACTTATACGTAAGTTAACTTATTTGCCATAAAATACAAATGGTCAGTGATGGATGAAAATGGGTGTGGTCTATACTCCCCTCTCCCTGCACAAAACAATGAATGTTTCATTTTATAAATCCCCCAAAATAATGAAATAAGTTATACACAGATCTAACCCCTTGAACTTTTCCTATTTACTCATATAAACTTTTAAGATTATATACACCTTTACATTTAGGTACGTAAAGTTATATTTACATGTATATTATTTATATATATATAAATTATTAATCAATGTCTGTATTCCAATTATAATAAAATATATATAATTATTCAAAACAATACAATAATTAATACAGTAACAATATTTTAAACAAACAAATATATACCAATTTAATAGAAGTACTTTCAACTATCTATGTAGTCGTTGTTGACGTATTACTTTTTGTTTACATTTGTAACGTTTTTTTCTAATACAATTTGAATCTAGTTGACAACGACTACATAGATAGTTGAAAGTACTTCTATTAAATTGGTATATATTTGTTTGTTTAAAATATTGTTACTGTATTAATTATTGTATTGTTTTGAATATATATATATATATATATATATGTGTGTGTGTGTGTAGGCCGGCTCTAGGTCACTCTATGTGAGGTGATGCTGCCATGATTAAAATTAAATAAGATGTATAGGTAAAATGAGGGAAAAGAACAACAAAATAATAATCCTATATTTAGTGGATTTGAGTGAGATCTATGTATAAGCAATATTATTTTACAATATTTTATACAAAAAAAATGATTATATCTTATAATGTGTTAGTAAATATAGTACAATTATACTTGTTATATCCACTCTAATAACACAAACAATAAGCCAAAAAAAAATTATAAACATTTTCCTCTCTGGGTTAAACTTCTGGGCAGACCAACTAAACTACCTGAAAGGACGGTGGCATTTACTTTAACTTCCTGCCATCCTTGTAGAGTCCTTCAATCAGGATACACTGGGTCTCTAAAACATACATCTTGGCAATTACATATCTGAATGGGTGATTAGGTGAAACTTGGTTGTCATTTGTAAGGATGTTTCTTTACTGGATCATTTAAAACAGATTACCAATATGGGTGACTTTCATGGTAAGCTTATTCTTCCTAAAATGGATTAAAACATTCCTTTCTTCTTTTTGATTGATCACTGAACTGCGTATGACTAAATGATTTCCCACATCATATGAGTGTTGGTGGCTTTGGTTAATATCTGCACAAACCACCGGGAAAGACATTCCACAGAAATGTATGTTCATTCATAACTGGAAGGTCCCATAAACAAGAAAAATTATGTGCATCAAATTCCTTCTTGAATTAAAAAAAATATACTCCGCAGTCCGGCAGCATATTGAGCCAAAAGAATAAATGTCTTATAATCTCCCCACACCTTACAGGTAGGTTCTTGCAGCTGTCTCAGTCCAATAAATAATAATTTTTTCCTACACCTCACAGGTAGGTTTTTATAGCTTTCTCAGTCCAATAATAAGAATACTCACTCTACACCTCACAGGTAGGTTATATAGATCCCCATCTGCCCACAAGTTGCAATTGCTTATATCCCCCTTTGAGCTATTGTGTCAGATAAATTTTATTTTTAGTACATTTTTTTATAGATTATTTTTCAAAAATCACTTTTAGGAATTTCAAGACTTCATATTGGAGTAATAGACCACCCACATTCTTTAGATAACATTTTTTTATAGATTATTTTTCAAAAATCACTTTTAGGAATTTCAAGACTTCATATTGGAGTAATAGACCACCCACATTCTTTAGATAACATATTTGTAATTCGATTTTCAAATTAATTTTTTAAAAATTACTCTACCTGATTACATACAAAAAAAAGTAAAAATAGAAAGACAAAGATTAATTAAATCCACCTTTTAATGGAAGATTGTTTTCACACACACAAAAAATTTTTTTTTTAATTTTAAAGAGGAAACCATTTTAAAAATTATCAAAAAATATATATATACAGAAATCTTTATACATATATGTATTAGAACGTTTACAATAAATATGATACATTTATAGTTTGTATCCATTATTTCAAAATAACTAATATATAAGTGTTAGTTATTTATGCAAGGAGATGGGAATCTAGTATAGACCAACTCTCATTGTTTGTTCACCAAATTCAATAAAGTTAGCTGTGCCAAATTGTTGGCTACAGTCATCTTGTGCATGGACGTTCTATGGTCTGGCACAATATATATCATCATCATCATCATCAACCATAATCAATACACTGCAGGATGAAGGTCTCTCCAAGTTTAATCCATCTTCTCCAATCTTTAGCTTCTCTTCTCCACAATACCCCTGCACATTTTCTTATTTCATCCATCCATCTCACATGTGGTCTCTTTCTGGGTCTTTTACAATCTCTTGGAATCCAGTTTAAAAATTCAATTGTCCATATATTATCGTCTCTTCTAGCAATATGTCCAGCCCAACTCCATTTCAATCTTTTAATTTTTTCAATAAGGTCAGTAACACCTGTTTGTTGTCTTACCCATACATTGTGTTTTCGATCTCTTCTTGTTACTCCCAACATACATCTCTCCATACTCCTTTGAATGGTCTGAAGTCTCTGTATTGCTCTTCTATTAAGTGTCCAAGTCTCAGATCCATAAGTAAGAACTGGTAAAACACATTTGTTAAAAACCATCCTTTTCAAACACATAGGCATATTTACTTTTAGTATCAAGTTATTTCTACCAAAAGCACTCCAACCAAGTTTAATTCTATGATTAATTTCCTCCATTATGTTTCCATCTGTATTAATAATCTGACCAAGGTATTTGTAACTGTTAAATTCTTCTAATTCTTCATAATCAATCTTTATTTTCATATTTTGAGCAAATTGATTAAACATTACTTTAGTCTTTTTAACATTTATCTTTAGTCCTACTTTTCTACTTTCATCTGCTAACTCCTGCAACATTTCCTGCAGCTCTGAAGCATTATTTGCAAAAACAACTACATCACCTGTGAAATCTAAATGACTTAAATACTCTCAATTTACTTTCACTCCTTTAGTTTCCCATTTTAATCCACAAAATACTTCTTGCAGCACTGCTGTAAAGAGTTTTGGAGATATGGAGTCACCTTGTCTTACACATTTCTTAATGTTGATTTTTCCAGTATCATTATGTAATCTAATTGTTGCTGTTGCATTTTTATAAATATTCTTTAAAATATGACAATATCCTGGATCTATACCTTGATGATCCAATGCTTTAATCACCGAAGAAATGTGTATAGAATCGAATGCCTTTTCACAATCTACAAATCCAAAACATAATGACAACTCATATTCGTTTGTCCTTTCTATGACTTCTCTCAATACCTGAATATGATCTATTGTACTAAAACCACTTTTAAATCCAGCTTGTTCTCTTGGTTGGTGGAAATCCAAAGTTCTCTGTAGACGAGTTGTAATTATCTTGGTAAAAATTTTATATAGAACTGATAAAAGGCTGATAGGTCTGTAATTTATAATATCTTCTTTATCACCTTTTTTAAATATTAATATTATTACTGCATTCTTCCAATCCTCCGGTACATCTTTATCATTTAGACATTTGGTATATAACTTTGCTAAACTTGTTTCTATTTCTTCACCTGCTTCTTTTAATATATCAATTATAATTCCATCATTTCCTGAAGCCTTTCCTTTCTTCATACACTTAATTGCATGTCTCACTTCTTCATTTAAAATTCTGGGCAATTCGGAAGATGTAATAGATATAGGAGGTACTTGTTCATTATTACTATATAATTCTTGATAAAAATCTTCTATCAATTTCATGATGTCATCTCTCAACATTTTTGAGACTTCCATCTTTTTTTCTTATTGCAGATATAAACTTCATACCAATACCAAAATGTTGTTTAACATTTTTGAGACTTTTATTTTCTTCTACAACTTGCCTTGCTATTTCACAGTTATACTTTCTTATATCATTTTCAACTCTTTTCTGTACCATTTTACAAAATTCGAGATATTCAATTCTTTTTAATACATCATTTTTGTATATCTTCATATTCCTTCTTTTCTTTATAAATTCTCTAGTCTCGGTAGAAATTTTATTAGTCAATTGCTGCTTTATTCTACCAGCTACGTTTGTTGCAGTTTTTAAAAGTATATCAGTTATTTTCATATTAATTTCGTTCAAATCTGAATCATGTTCAAAATCTCATAACACTTGAAACCTATTTGTAAGTTCTAATTTAAATTCATTAGAATGTTTCTGAAGATTAGGAATATCAACTGTAAATATTGTTTTTCTTAATAATTTTTGTCTCTCTAGTTTTACATTAACACGTAACTTACACCTTACTAATCGATGATCACTTCCTGTGTTAAATTTATTAAGAACATTACAATCTTGAAATATGTATTTTCTGTTAGTCAAAATATAATCCAATTCTGCTGTACCTTCATTTGGATGCTTCCATGTCCATTTCCTTTTAACATTTTTCTCAAAAAATGAATTCATAATATAAAGTTTTTCTTTTTCTGCAAACTCCACAAGTCTATGTCCTCTCTCATTTCTATTACCATAACCAAAATTACCTACAGCAATTTCATCTTTCATTTGTCTACCAATTCTAGCATTAAAGTCTCCCATAACAATTTTAAAATGTTGTTTACTCTGATCAAAAGCCTTTTGTACATCCATATAAAAATCTTCTACTACTTCATCACTATGAGAACTTGTTGGGGCATAAACCTGAATTATCTGCATTTGGTATCTGCTATTAAGTTGTATAACTAATCTTGCCACTCTGTCCGATACACCATCAATCTCCACAATATTGTTCTTCCACTTTTTATTTATAATGAATCCTACTCCACTTGTATTTCCAATATGTGTGCCTTTATAATAGAGTATATGTCCACTTTTTAAATCAATTGTTTCTTCTCCTTTTCTTCTAACTTCACAAAGTCCAATAATGTCCCATTTAATATAAGACAGTTCTTCTTCTAATTCTTGCAATCTTCCTTCACTTGAAAGTGATCTGCAGTTGTAAGTACCTAAATAAAAAGTCGTCATCAAATGGCAGCCTGGGTCTGCAATCAGGGGATTCTTAGCACCCTTCGCCTTCAGCCACCAACTGCTGCCTTGGTTGGGGACTTTACAGCCTCCTGGGAATAAGGGCCATGCTTTATTTTTGTCTGTCATAATTGTATATATGTATTGGAAAAATATTTATCATTTACACAAACATTCATTCTGCCTTATGACCATGGAGTTTCTTGATCTTAAACTCAGAGGTAAAAAGTCAATAAACTCACCACACTGGCTAATGCGTGTTGGTGAGCAGCCCATCCATGTTCGTATACTATATGAATAATCACATAGTAATAACAGCTGCAACAACAATAACATATGGAGTGGACATTAGGAATTTGCCCTGCTCGGTTCCTTTAAGGCCTCCAAGAAGAATCAAAGGGTCTCCTTTCAGTTAATAGCAAACTCCTTTCTGCAGCCACAATATATATATATATATATATGTGTGTGTGTGTGTGTGCGTGCATTGTATTGGCATCATTGAACAAATTGAGACAAGTGGAGTTGGGCTGGATATATTGATAGAAGAGACACTTGAAATCTTAAACTAGATTCCAAGATATTATAAAAACTGATGGAATGATGAAACAAGGAAGTGTATGGGAGTGATGTGGAGAAGATAGGTTAGAAATTAGAGAACATGGATTAAACATGGAGAGACTTGTAGCAGATCAGTAATAGTTGACAATGATAATGATGATATGTCCACACATAACACTAATTGGAGAAATATAGAAACCATTAACCCTCACAATATCATAATAATATTTTAAGGCAAACTAAATGCCACTTATTTATAATTTTTAGCAAAGACAAAAAAGATTATCCTACTTTTCTCAGCTTGTCAGACTTATGTAAATCTAACATATAATTAAACATCCATAAATAATTGTAAAATTTAATGTAAATTTAGACCATTTAATTTAGAATTTTATTGATATATTGGTTGATCGAAATTTCTTTTATATATATATATATATATATATATATATATATATATATATATATATAAAGCTAGAACAAAGTAAGATCATCTCTTTTAAATCAATACTAATCGATTATAAAAAATGGCTTGTAGCTACAATAGGTTGTTGATATTGAATATGAGAGTGGTTAAATCTTTGTTTAATTTTTCACTTTGTCTTCTACACAAATATTTCTATATATGTTGAATTCTTTCAAGTAAATCAAGTCATATATTATGTGACATAAGTTAATAAGCTTGTATCACAAATGTTATATAATGAGCATGTCAATAACTCTTAACAAGCTTTTCAGAATATCCCTATCCTCAGACTGGTTTCTAGCTCTGGATTTCATCAGTGAGACACTAGGATATTCAAGCATTAGATTTAAAATATCAAGTCAAGCCTGGAACTTTATCTAATGATTAGCTATTAAGAAAAATCTAAAATTTTCAGACATTCATATGTCTTCAAATCCAGCTATCTAACTTAAATAGTCATATGAGACTGAACTAAGTTCAGGTACACTATTATGAATGGCCTTAGCAATATAAAAAAGCTTTAAGTCCAAAAACAATAATTACTAGTAAATACCAGTTTCTAACTCTGGCTTTCATCAGTGAGGTCCTAGGATATTCAAGCATTAGATTTAAAATATCAAATCAAGCCCAGGACTTTATCTAGTTATTAACTATTAAGTAGAAAATCTGAAATTTTCAGATGTCTGTATGACTTGATTGTTTTTGCTTTTAAGGCTTTGGCAATTTTATATTGTTAAAGCTATTAATATATGGTTTATCTGAACTTGGTTCAGTCCTATATGGCTGTTTAAGTTAGATAGCTGGATTTGACAACATATGGAAGTCTGAAAATTTCAATAGATAAAGTGTTGGGCTTGACCTAGTATTTTAAATCTAATTCTCGAATAACCTAGTGCCTCACTGATGAAAGCCAGAGCTACAAACCAGTCTGAAAATAAAGATATTCTGTAAAGTTTGTTAAGAGTTATTGACATGCTCATTATAGAATATTGAATTATTAGATGAAGATGTGTTAAATATGAATAAAAGGAGTAATTGTATACTCTGACATCTTATTTTAAATGTAGACCATTAGATTTGAAGTTTTAATTATATTTTGACTTAATTTAAATTTTGCCCTTATTTTTGGTTGAATAAATATATTTTGTCTTTATATATATATATATATATATATATATATATATATATATGATAAGCTAGAGAAAAATGGGACCATAATGTTTTCTATTTGTTGCTATGAAAATATAAATAAGGGGATTATAGTATTGCACTGAATTATTGTTATTTATATTGAGAATAATTAATTATTACATTCAAGCCAAAAATTTTATTGGTGAAAGATGTGAACATATATTTTGAATTCATTACTGTATATAGCATTGAACTGGTGTTTTGTCTGGACCCCAAATCATCTGGATAATTAAAATTATTCAGGAATCTCGAATATAGATGGCTGAAAATCAGAAAACTGATATTTAGACTCTGCAACATTCCATGCATAACAAAAAATTTTCTAATAGGTATTAAATAGACAACTAATAAAGAGAAAAAACATTCATTATTAGGCTTTCTAATTAGCTCACAGATGAGAGTTTTCCCCCTTTTTTTTCTTCTACAGCTAACAATACTTCAATAACTACTTGCTACAATTCAGCTTACAAATGCGAAATTTCTTAAAATGCAGTCATTTAAAGTTAACGGCTTTACATAAATACATTAATTATAAATTTTATTAAACGCACATTATTATATTAAGTAATATTTACTAAGGCTGTAACCTTAGGAATAAGCGTCTTAAAAATTCGAAGGTAGGGACCTCTACAGGTCTTAGCCACAAGCTTATGCTCAGAAGAAAAGAGGGAAACCTTCTTTTACTTTAATATTTGTCACTAATCGTTTATAAGGAAGAGTAAAGGTTATTTAATTTTTATTATAAACTTTAAATTTAATTAAGGTCTAATATATCAATTAACTGCATGCGTGAATATTGTTCACTCCCCGCTTCTATCTTTTCCAACTCATGCGTGACATCATAAATACTTTTAATTTCTACAGACTTAAAGAAAATTAATAAAGGCGTATAAAAAATAAAACAATGCCCAAAATGATGGGTAAAGATGTGAATCCCCGATGATGGATGGTTCAACCATAAATTTGGAAGAGATAAACTAAAGAATAATAGAATACTTAGCTTTTTTTGTATGACAGCCCTATGTTTTAAGTATATGTTGAGATAGAAAAGTTTTATCTTACATGTAATATATATATATATAAAGCATTTTTTCATGCCCAAAATGGACAAAATAGGAAACTGAAAGATGATAAATCAGCTATTAGGGATTTGGGTTCCATATGTAAAAGGAACTACAGACAATATTGGATGTATATTAAAATGCTATAATATAAATACAGCGTTTTCTACTCATCAAAACATCAGCAATATAATAACCAAGCCTAAGGATTCAATCCCTCTTGAATCTCATGGTGTTTATCAAATCTCATGTGAAATTGTAAAGCTTCTTACATAGGTATGAGTAATCGTCACATCAGTATTAGGAGAGATGAGCATGCTAATGCAGTTAAACAACATTCATTATCATCAGCACTCTCACTCCATACTATGGATTCAGGTCATAAAACTATTTTTTCTAGTACCAGGATCATATCCAGATGTGATAATCTATACCAGTGCAAAATTAGAGAAGCCATTGAGATACTTAAAAGGCAAGATTATATCAATAAGCAAGATGATACATACAAACTTCCACCTATTTGGAAAGGTTTTTTTTAAAAAAAAAACAATCTTAATTTAACATTTTTTGCTATTGGTGGAACTTTAACGTTTTTTTCAAATCAGCGCCTCTACAACCAACTTTCTACCTTTTACCACCCAGTGGATGACTTGTGTGACTAAGTCGAAATGATGATATATCAACATTTAAAATATTTTAACATGGATGAACCTGCAAAATATGTCTTACATATATATTTAACCAGTAATAATTATTAGTTTAATTGGCTATGAACTGAATACCTGAAAAAATATCAGATTAGATTAAACAATTTTCAATTTTACTCAATCCATATTCAAACCAGTTTATACACATGAGAAGTGGCTAAACTACCATTGTGATAGAAAAATATTTTTTATAAAAAAATGCCAGAAAGACTTCATTTAAATGGCTGTGACCCTTACAATTAATTCTTATTCCATGTATGGATGATTTATGAAAGCCTCTTTGATTCTGGACACTCAACTGGGTTCACCATGTAAAAGCATGTCTTGGATAGCATATTAACTGTATTCATATTAGTAATAAAAATATAAACTAGTTACTAACACTCTGTAGCAAAATTATCACATTGGAAAAGGCAACCACATCTTTTAGCAATGATTTGATCTTATTAGAAAAAGGAAGAGAAATGGAAAAAAAAAAACAAGATTCTGTTTCAAGTCTATACTGCATCATTTTGAATTATGTAAGTAATGTTTTAAAAATAAGATGAAAATATTATAGCTTTTGATTTTTCATCCTCTAATATTTGTGTAAAATCAATTTTGTATTAATTGTGTGTAAAGTTAGAAAAAATTGTGAAAATGATGATTAAATACATCATCATCATCTTCAGAAATTATTGATCTTCTACAGAATGGAGGTCTCGCCATGCTTAAATGACATTCTCCAATTTATAGCCTGTCTTTTTCAAATCACACTAGCAAACGTCATTATTTCATCCATCCATCTCACATGTGGTCTTTTTCTAGGTCTACAATCTCTTGGGATTGAATTTAAAATTTCAACTATCCATCTAGTATCATCTCTTTTAACAAGGTTTTCAGCCCAGCTCACTTTAGTCTCTTAATTTTTTCAATGATGTCAGTAACACTTGCTTGTTTTCTCACCTATATATCTCATTTTTGAGCCCTTCTTACTACTCCTGACATACATCTTTTCCTCCTGTTGAATGGTAAAAAGTATCTGTATTGATCTTCTGTTAAATATTTAATCTTCAGATCAATATGTTAAAAGCTGGTAAAACACATTTATCAAATATCTTCCTTTTCAAACACATAGACATATTTTCTTTTAATAATAAGTTATTTCTACTAAAAGCAGTCATCCAAATTTGATTCTATGATTAATTCATCATTATGTTTCTATAAGTAATATTAATATGGCTGTGACATTTGTAGTTGGTAATATATTCTAATTCAAGGGTCAGCATTCTTTTAGTGGTTTCATACTGAACCATGTGGTGAAATAATCATATTATATATAGTATCAACATTGGTCCAGTTATAGTGGGCTTCAAAAGTATAACATATTTTTAAAGCCCACTATAATCAGATCTTATATTATTGGTCATTCATTATTTTAAACTATATAGGATCATATGTGAAAAGTATGTTTTGTTAAATAATATTGTATTCAAAATATTGCTGAAAACTTTCTTTGGCATAGACAAAATTTATCTGGTTGGCACTTAAAATATTTCAAAATTGTTGATTAATGTACAGTGATTCAGATTAGGCAGTATACTTTAAAAAACTGATTAATGAACTTTAACAAAATAAAAAGTATTTTTTTAGCATTCATCAAAACTGTTTTAAGTTACTCAATCTGCTTTTTTATACACATATATAACTTTGTACACATACTAAATATGATACAAAAATAAACAATATATGTATTAATTTATAGCAGAAATATTTAGTAAATATATATCTATTGTAACGGTAAGAATTGTCCCTACACGTAACAAAATCTAGAACACAGGCAAAATACACTAAAGCTGATCGAATCCAGATGCTGGGATCCAGAATCCGGCCAACATTCAATCCTTTCACCTCTTCTCAATGGTCTAACACTCTATAGATGGCATTTCTCAACTTACACAGACATTCAATTTAACCTCAGTCCAACAGTCACTCAGGGTAAAACAAAAAACTCATAAATTAACTAATTGAACACTGATGTGATCAGATATACACACATATGACTAAGTGATTAAGTATAAAATCTAAAAAAATTACCTACATGTATGTAAAATGATGTATGTGCAAATAAATCTAGAGTTGGATAAAATGAATTCACAGACAATAAAAATATGAAAACAAGTTATAATTTTAAACATTATTAATTTAATAAAACAATAACAAATAGTAAATCAAAATATACACCATTATATACTGAGAACATGAGAGATAACTAATGAGATTAATGTTACATATTGTCTCATTATAAGTATCCATTAAAACAATGTGGTATTGAAGTTTATGCCTATATTAATATGCCAAATTTCTAGCTGTTTTGTAGTCTGCTAAATCATATGAAACTTTATAGCCAAAGTTATATAACTAACTTAATAGTATTCTTATGGCGTCTATATATATTGAGTTAAGTCAAGCATATAGTCAAGCTCAGAGATATGCAGGTTAGTGTGTTAACCTAGATTAGGGTATACACTGATGCTAGATAAGCATTTAATATAAAGGGAGAGAAAACTGGTTTATGATAGGTTTACCTATATACTCTATGGCACATATTAAAATATTAATAAAGCTAGAAGGTGCGAATGGGTCATTATTCATGGGCTTCAGACTCCAAAGGCTCGGTTGCCCTACAACCACTCAACTTGCTATGAATAGGAACATTAGTAGTTCAGAGAGTTGGATAAGCATTAATTACGAATAATCTAGGTCCTTGTGCCCTAGTTCTAAAAGTGTATGCTTTACCCAAACTAAGTTTATAAGTGTGACCTCCACCAGCAACTCATCAAGAATCATGCAGCAAGCAGATAATTGTACATGGCGTACTTAGTAAGGACACATCCGCAACTCATACATATATAATGCAAATATGTAAAATTATATTATCGTGCCTTAAAAATAGACAGCGTCTATTTGCATATCTATACAATCCAGTTCTCAAATTTAGTATTTCAAATATACTATTTAGGGACTAAATTAATTAGTAACCTAGTTTAAGATTATCACCTGCATCTCAACATATATAAATCTAAGGAGGACAAAGCATATTTGTGGGGTCATTACAAATAAAACATTGAAATATGCCTCAAGAATATCTCTGTGGCTAGTTTCTATGATGTACTAGTTGCATATATAAATAGTTATAATTTATAACTAGAGTTAAGCAAACTACAATTTTAACTAGAGAATGACTGATTATTAGAATATTAATACCCAAAATTAACCAGTAAAATAATAACATGATCTCAAAACAGTGAGTGAGTAAAATAATAATTCAATTATTTAATATTTATTATAGCAAAGAATTGAAATTATCTTCGCAGATTGATAAGCTAAAATTATACTTATAAATACTCACGGTTTCGAGTTATTTGGCATATTAAATACATATAATACTAAAATGATAAAATTATAGAATAAATTGGATAGATTAGAAATGGGCATAAAAGACCACAGAAAATTATACATTTAGTTTAAAATAGGTTATTAGGGTTTTACATTTTAACAGAGAATTCAATATCACAAGTTTTACAATCAGACAAGATTTAAACATTAGCATTTAACAGTTTTCTTTGCAGATTTCAGAAAAGGTGTTTGGGAAAGGCAGATTTAATAAATATCTAGCTTTTAAAAGAAAGAATTGAAAGTCACAGTTTATGAACAGAGCTCTGAGTGAAAATTTATCAATTTACCAGTCGGTTGTCTTCATTGCATTTAATTCTGAGCACTTGGGAGGATAATAAGTTGACATTTTGGTGATGATTTAAAGTTAATGGAGATTTTTCCACAGACTGTTTTGCTGGTGTACGGCATTATATTTTATCAGACCAAAGTTCTTTTCCATTCACCACAAGGAGAGAGGTGGTGAGCGATTGCCTACTCAACTTCATCATTTTAAAGGTGAAACAAACATGGGTTCTGTTTACAATTCACTTATTATATATATGATCAATCCTTGGCAACAAAACTTTAAGTATTTATACTTTCTAACTCTGGCCACCTGTTTAATTTTACAAGTTTGTCTGCATTTGTTTATTTTAGAAAAATATATTTAATTGCTAAATCTAGTAGAAAAACCCATTTATTTATTTTAGAAAAACATTTTTAATTACGACAACTAATTTATATTTTGTTTTTTTACTTTTTCCCTCCTGCTGTTTATTGTGACAATGCTATAAAATTCTGTGAAATTGTTATTAACATTTTAGATTTATAAAATCAAGTTCACCCTATTTTAGGACTATAGGACTATTGTGTGACATAATTTAAAAGTTGTTTACAAAAATTAAAAGTTACTTTGGAAAGGTTACTTTGATAATTAGTAGAAAACTAATTTTATTACCATACATGCAGAATAACAGAAATGGCTTATATACATATGCAATTTCAATAACATAATAAAATGGGCTAAATAATTTAAACTAAAATATTTCTTAAACTAGAAATATTTATAAAATAGATACAAATCTGTAATATATATGTATACTATTACCGTTAGCATATATATACGTGATTTTGCATACATAGTAATTTAAGGTTGTTTAAATGGGTACTCTGAGAGGGTTCAAATCTAGCATAGAGATAGGTGTGGGGAGAAAATACGTGAAATAGGCAAGTGGATAAATCTGACTGTTTCACTATATATATGTAAGGAAACTATAAGTGTCATGTAATTTAAAATACAATATAGTTTTACATTTTTATTTACTGTGCCAATACTAAAAAATTAACAATAAATAATTTTTCTAATATTAAATGCTTTTATTGACTGTGCAGTAAATAACAAAAAAAAAAAAGTTTTTTCAACCACAACTGGATTTTTTTACATTTAACTTAAAATAAAATCATGAGGGGGGAGAGAAAAGATTTCAGAAATTAAAAATGTCAATACTTTGTTGTGAAAAATAGGGATAGACTTAATTAATTTCTGGATCTACCATTATTTCATGTTTAGCTTAAAAGTACCAATTGTGGTTGAAGAAAAATTTAGTTTTTTTGCTTTTTAGTGCATAGTCAATAAAAACAGTCAATAATAAAAGATGTGTATCTCTATTTATTATTATATGTCTTTATTTAAGTTAGAAACTCTGTTTGTTTTGTATACATTTTGAAATGAAGGTTTAACATATTTCTATGAAATGGTTTCCTTCAAAGAAATTGATGCCATGTTTATATGACAATGAAATATTTTGGGATAATCAAGTGGGTTGATGATATAATGCAATGCTGTCGTGTGTCCACATTTAAAAGAATGATACTATTTTCACTAAGTTTTCAATGCTGTGTGTGAGAGAGTGATAAATTTACAAAAAACTATTTATGGTAAATACATATAGAAATAAAAATACATTTTACATTCTCTTGATTGTAAAACTTTATTTAAATTTTAAATTTTTTAATTAAAAAAAAATTCTTTCATAAACAAAATAATATAGGTATTATTTTTTTTTCTATCATAAACTTTATTAATAGCAAATAATTTACTTTAACAACTCAGACTTTCAAGAAGCCTTCAACTATCTACACTATCTCTTACAACTGACACACATGACCACACACATGTAGAAAAAATAAATAATCACCAATATGCTAAAGGTCTGCCCATCTCTCATATATGTATGTAAATGGATTATTCTGCAGTACATGAGGAGTCAGAATGCCTAATGGTGAACATGGGTAGGATGACAACCTTGGCACTAATATGGGCTTCGAACATTCCATCATCAGATTTTCAATAAAATGGATGGCTGAAGAGTTGTGGGTTGGAGTAGTTTGAAGCCTGTCCATTAAAGCATGAAGATTGTCTTCTTAATATAAAGCTGAGCTCTGATTATATATATGTGTGAGGATAGTAATCTGGACCAACAGATGATTGCTGGTTTAGCATGAAATACATATATTGGTGATTATTTATCTTTGTGTGTTGTGATCAGGTGGGTCATTAATATGAGATGCTGTGGAGAGTTGAGAGTCATGTGAAAGTCTGAGTTTGAATCCTTATGTATTACATTTGGACTTTAATAAAGTATACTACTAAAAACTGTTTACTTCATTTTTCAATAATTTGATGTTTTCTTACAGTGGATCCTTTAAGATCTGAGATTAGTACTTCTAATAGCATTATTTTACTGACTGAAATAATTAGTGCTCGAATTGGTATATCCTATCATTTTATGCTTTATCTCCACAATAAAATAATTAGCAAATGAATAATAAGACACGAGAGAGGTACAAAGTTTGAGTTATCTACCAATTCTTCCAATTCCTTAGAAATCTGGATCAAGAGATAAAAGAAAACATTTCCTTGTTTTTGTTTGCTCTTTAAAAGGACATTTTATTCATAAATTCCCAATAAAAATATGTTTGTTTTATTAGTAGTAATGAAAACATTTTTTTTTTACTTTATCACTGCAAAGTGTAGATTATTTTATTACTGGGCACTTGGTGCTCATCACATTTTCTATTAAACAAAACTGTTTGTGGGTGTGATGAGAATCTTGGTCTCATGATGGCCTTTGAGCATTTGTTCCATCTTCAGATTTTCAATTGGATGGATCGTTGAAGAGTTGGAGTGTGAAGTGGATTAAAGCCTGACCCATTAAAGTATGAAGATTGGCTATCTTAATATATATATATATATATATTATATATATTGTAACCATCCTCTTGCCCCTCAACTACCTATCATGCCGAACCCGTTGCGGCACTATAAATTGTAACCGTTAATTGTGTGGTCCCAACTACATAACGTAAGTGCACTAAGAATCTTAACTTCGATCACTGATCAATTCCCGCTGCACATTGTCAGCTATTAAGAGCTGTATCCAAAAGCATATCATGCTATCTATTTATGCACCAAAGACCACAATCAACATCTGGAGCAACTTACCACAGACCAAACTAATGATCTAACATAAACTTTTTATGATTTAATTTGATCGCAGCCAGGGTGTACCGCGAAGAACTACCATAGTAGTATGATAAAATACATTAAACAAATTATAAGTGTCATGTTATTATTTTTCAAACCTTAATTTGCAATTTTTATTGTATGAGACCCGATGGCCGACCATGTACAAGATGGCATAATTTGTGGAATTACATAAGATTATGAAATTTGAAACCATCTATGTGATTTCTAATACAAATGCTAGTCCAGGTAAAGCTTTGCAATAAATAAACATAAATACTTGGGTTCTTTTTTTTATAGTTTACTATATTACTGAGACTCTTATTATTCTGACAAATGACAATTTAAAAACGTTAAGTAAATATATTCAATCATGTCATTATCTGGTAAATCTGTTTACAAGTTTAATAATCAATTTGTATTGTATACTAGCATCAACTACGCAAAGCCAAAATGATGGAAAAGGTAAATGGGATTTTATTGTACCTTACACATCATAAACTACCAAGACGAAAAGCATCCAAATGTTTTCTCAAAAAATATCAATAAACTCTTATATCATGTTGACGATAGTATGTACTTCAATGTATGCTCTATCCAAGGTTTATGATTTCTGATTTTATGAATGACACACAGCAACGGCACAGTAAGTTTAATTATAAATCAACGTTTATTTACAAATTTATGAATAATAAGTAATTAATTCCAATGTTATAATTAAAGACATAAATAAACAAGTAAAATAAATAAATTATAATTCCATCGACTTTCTTCAATAACATATCATAGGTACAGTTTTTAAAAACCTAATCATACCTTATATTTCAATTTGATATAATGAATATTGAGGAAATTATACTAAATTCAGCATCAACTCATGAAATATTTAACGTCATTTCCAGATTCAATAAATCCATACAGTAAACTTATAATAATATAATAAATAATATTATATCTGTAGGATTTAGCTATAGTGCAATCATTAAATAATGTGAAAATTTAAACTTACGTTCCGGTAAATAATAATCAACCAACAATTAATTATTATGAAGTAACTTGAATAGAATGTCCTGCTACAATTTGATGATCTAACTTATAAATTATACTTACAAATGAAAGAAGATGATTTAGCAGATTAACTAAAATACTTTGCCCAACTTATATCTATGAAGTAAAACATATTCCTGTGGATGCATTCATCTACACATAGGAATTAAATAACACTAAACGTTTTGTGGATTTATACACCATCCTAAAGCAATAAGTACAAGTACACCATTCCGCGGATTAACCACCAGTGCAGGAATGAGTGTAAAATACAAAAAATGGCAATTAAGTAATCTGCGGATTAACCACCAGCACAGATTAATGCCTTTTAACATTCTAAAACAACATTACTATTTACTTCACATTAAAGTGCAAAATCATCCTCCTCAGTTATTCTGACCATTCAGAAAACACTAACACTTTAGCAAATGTGGGTTCTTGCATAATAAAATGTTACACTAATCAGGACAATAGATGTACTAACTTATCTTGCTTAAAATAAAACATATGTAATATAGTATAAGTAATATTAGTATAGGAATATAAATCTGGAAAGACTCACAAAATACCTCATAAAGATTGATATATCTCATGAATTCATTTAGTACTTTTCAAGCTTTTTCGCAAGCGCTATTCTCTTGAATAAATATTTTATTCAACCCCTATTAATTTAAATTTAATAAAATACAACTTATGAACTTCACATGCAAGTTCATATAACGATAAAATTAAAATAATGCATTATTCATCAAATACATAAAATATAACGGTGTGTGTGTGATATAAATTAAATGTATAGCATTTTATAGTTCAATATATGAATTTTAGCAGGTGTGTGTATCACAAATTGGCTTGTATAGCATTTATAACTCCAAATATTATCCGTGGAATCCATGTACGATGTGTCGAACAATAAATATACGAAGCAACAGCTATAATTATAGTTAAATTCCATACAGGCAATTTTATCCATTTGTATTAGTTATTATAATCACTATTAGATTAACGATTTTACGTGGCTACATAAACATGAAACAATTTCAAAACATGACATGCAGAATTTAAATGAAAATGTTTTTCATAAGTTATTAATCTCTACATTTCTCTATTAAAATGTTCCAAGTTTATCACATCCATGCTAATATTTATTTATCCACGCTTAAATCTAGGAATACTAATTATAGCAATTAATTCAATCATTCCAAACTGATGATAAATGAGAAAATAGCTTTGATTAATTATTTGAAGACTGTTTATTATCCAAATGTTAAACAAATTAACTAGCAAATATATTACTGGCATTGTAAAGTTAAATATCAATCAATACTATATTTTTATTAGAATTAGAAACGGAAATATTAAACTATATTGATAACTTTAACATTTTACTTTAATTTAAACTTCTTCTTTTTTTAAAAAGCAAATTTTCATTTTCATAAAACTTCTGTAATTAAAATACTTATTTAATTTTTCCAAATTGTAGAATAATAAACATTTTAAAACATACCAAACTCTTGCAATTAATTCTTTTAAACTGGGAAGCTCCGACATTTTAAAAATGTAATATTGGAAATTTTTTACCGGTGATTCGATCCACTTGGCCACCCGACTTGAACACACTTTTAAATTTAGCAATTCATCTTATAATTAAATACCACTAGGTTATTTTTTACGTTTATAGCAAACTTTGTGGTAATCCGTTTACTTATTTACTATTTTAAAATAAGCTTATCAAATTTACACCATTTGCCTTTACCATTTTCTTTTCTTTCTCCCTCCAAAAGCAAACTAACAGACGATCTTCTCTTAAATTCGCGCTCTTTTCTTTTATTACATTGAGACGCATACGTAATTACTGTATTTATTTTTAATAATTAATTTTAATTGAACAAATGGTTTTTTAATTCAATGGAAATAATAATTTAAGATCATTTTAAACAAATAAAAACAAAATATTATTTTTAATAATATTTTACCAAATTTTAATGTGTTGTCAAATTTTTAAAAAGTTAAACATTTTGATATGAGTTAGTATATGGAACGAAGCAAATTTAAATTTATTGAAATAATATAAGAGAGTAATCTGTTCAAAGTGCAACTCAAGCCAATCAAATCACCAAAAGAAGAAAGAGAAATTTTTATACCAGTTACATCAATTATTATATTTTATACTAAAATATATGGTTACAATATATATATATATATATATATATATATGGTTACAATATATATATATATATGAGCACTTATTGCATATATGTGTGGAGATGATAATCTGGACCAACTGATAATTGATGGTTTATCATGAAATACATATTGAAATGGTAAATCTAATTCAGATTTGCCGTTTCACAGTCTGACCCACCTAATTATTTATTTTACTAACATTTGTTTTTTTTTTTATTATTCTAAAAAAACATTTTTAACTATCCTGAATAAATCCTATAATTTATTTTGGATCATAATTGTACTAACACTTATTCTATTTTATTATTAAAAGACAAAAATTCAAATAATTAACTTTGAATTTTTTTTATATATTTTAGATATACTGTATATGTTTTAAATGCTTTATTTTTAGTTCAAGAATCCAAGATGGCCTTTTTGAAAAGATTTGTACCTCGATAAGAAGTTTAAAATAAATGTTTAAATTAAAAGCATTGATAAATTACCAAAATCCATTCACTGTAGAGTCTCTATTCATTAATTAGAAGAGATTCTACATTGGTATCTAAATTAAAAACTAATATAAAATTAGATTGAAATATATTAATCCTTATCGAGGTACAAACTTTCTAAAATTAGAATAAAAACAATTGCTATTGTTTTCTAAAAGATCACCTGAGGCAGCAGGAAGTAATAGATAGAGAGTGGCCTTTTTAGACAGAGAGTGACCAGAACTAGACAGAGTCATAGAAAGCACATTATGATAATCGAGGAGTAAAACAGGGTAATCGCTGCTCTTTCCCTCCTGAGACCCAAAATCTTCTGTTATGCTGATGCCAGAACATGCCATCAACTGCCATAAGCCATCAGTGTTCGCCCGAAGAACTCATCCCGGGGAGCACTAAGATAGTCATCCAGATTTGACCAAAATATTATTAGAATGTAAATATAATTTCATAAAGCTTTAAAATGTCAAAAGTTAATTTTTATTAAGAATCTTTTAACTATCTCTTTAAGCTGGTCTTTTAAATTATTTATAATGTTTTTCCTTTTGATAACTCAAGCTCACAATAATTTTCTAATATTTTTAATTTAATATGAATTTATTTGTTTTATATTAATTTTAGCATGAGATTATTTCATGCTTTGATTTTTTTTTGTATTTCGACAGGCTTCACTCGTGGGGTCTCAGAGTAATTTGCTAAGAGAGCAAACTATGTTTTATTAGAGGGAGTTCAGAAAAGAACGATTTAATTTTAAAATAAAATAATTTTGATCTATTTTATTTAGCAAGTGAAGTTATGTCGAATATATATATATATTTCAAAATAAACATGCTGTAATTTCTGTAAACAGTTTTATTATAGATTTCCCAGAATGGGATTCTATAATTTTATATTTCTATAATTCAAAATAGAATAAAATATGCTATGGATTTTTGGCCTAGTAATAGCGCTGCTGGATAGTGTCAGTTAATTATCATGCATTTTGTTAAGTTAGGAAAGAGGGAAGGGGGGATTTTTTTCGAGAATTAAATTCCCTTATTTCTATAAGACCCAGCTGCCGGCACAGTGAAAATAAAGGAATTCAATCGTATCGTTGAGAAAGGGTATTGATTAGATCTTTGACCTGGGGATATAGGTAAATAGGGCAAAATTCACGATGTACCTGAATTATCTATCTTGTACATGGTCGTACTCGAGGTACTTTACCTGTATTCAGGGGTTTGTTGGATCAATGTGTGTTTTTCAACCGGTACATCGTATTTTTTTTCCGGGTTTTTGGACGCCCATCATGGTGCTATTAGATATTCCCATACCCTGTATATGGTTAAGCATATATATATATATAAGGAGTTTTTTTTGAATTACATTAAATAACAAATATATGTAAGACTTTTTTCCCAAATTTGTATGATGTTGTGCATACACTGCAAAACCCTGAATAATGTTTAATGTATATAATGTGTTTTTTTTGTTATGCTTTTTGACACAGTAATGGATAATGTATACGTGTAAAAAAAAAAAAAAGATTTTTTTTTCTGAGTTTTGATGCTCAAAAATGGTGGGTATTTTAGATTATCCTACACCATGATGAATATGTTGATAAAACGAAATGTGTGAAATACACATGTATTTTTTTTTGCTGTATTTTGTGGTAGAGAATAAGAATAATGGGTCCACAAAGAGCTGGTACCCAAAATTAAAAGTGTTATATATACACAGACTCAAAATAGAAAGAAAATATATGATATTTTTTTTCTATCTGTGATTTTTCTTCATGTGTAAAATGTAAAAGAAATATAAACCAAATACTGTATGTTTTGGTATATAAATAAATCTTCAGTCTGTAAAATATTGTGATATAAAAAAATAACTAAATCAAAATTGTGTAATAGCAACAAATGTTTGTTAATAGAGACATGGGTGAATAAATTGTTAATAATAAAGCATATATATAATCTATTGGCTGGCACCCAGACAAAAAATTTGCCAATAGTTTAATTCAATATTTTCAAACACAAAATAGTGTTATTTAAGATTCAAACATGGAAAAATGAAATGGTTAAAGAGTCAGTAACAACTTAAATGTATCAGTAACAACTTAAATGTAAGTTAAATCATGTAAACCAATTGTTCTCAACTAAGTGATGTATGATCAATGTCAAATCTCTCCAGGCACAGGAAAGCAACCAGAGGTAAAAAAGAATACATTTATTTTTTCACATAGGAAAATAGTTAAGTTTTTGCTAAAAATTTTTTTTTAGCTGAGTGACAAATAATTTTATAACTAAAGGCAGTAAACAGATCAGGTAGTAGTAGGATGGCAGATGTTTTAGGAGGGAAGGGTAGTGTAACCTGTTAAAGTTAGATAAATATATAGAGTTTTGTTTATCCCATAATAAATTAAGAGAAAACAGCAGTCTTATAAAAAAATCTCTAATTTTTTAAGTAAAGTATACAAAAAAATAAATAAATAAATAATAATAATATAATTTTTTTTAAAATAAAAATATTTTCTGTTTTAGATGGATCCCACAAAAGAGGAGCAGGTGGATGAGCAACAGGAAAATGCAGAAGAGAAGATGATGTCCATAATGATGAAAAATTCAAAGATGATGATGAACAGCATTATGACAACAATAAGATATGAAATTGAGAGAACAATGCACAAGCATCAAGAAGCCCTAGATCAAAGAATAGCCATCATAGAAACAGAGGCTAATGAGAAGACCACCAACAATAAAGTTCAAATACCTTCAAGTGGCTCACAGGGACCATCATTGATATCCCAACTGATCCATATACAGGAGTTCCAAAGCGAGCCTGGAGGGAATCCCATAGAGCACATAGAAAGCCTGAGGGAACTGATCCATGTTCATGCAATGGATGAGGCTGAGAAAGTGGCTAATGCGAGCCATTATTTAAAAAACACTGCAAAGGATTGGTGGAGGTCATTAGCACAGAAACCCAAAAACTTCAAAGAATATGAACAAGCTGTGATAGGGCAATTTTGGAGTGATGAGCACCAAGAAGATATGATTCAGACTTTGACAGCCGAAAAATATCAAGGTAGCCAGCACGGAACTTTCACCCAATTTTTTTTAACCAAGTGGTGAAGTTTCAAACTCTAACTGCTTCACGTACTCTGATGGATGCATTATACGCATTATAAAGAACAATATGCCGATATGGGTCCAAAGAATGATGTTAAGCTGCCAAATTGACACCATCCCTGAGATGGGAAGATTTTTAACCTCTATTAGTGATAAAAACACAGGAGTGGAACAAAAGGGTCAAAGTAACCAAAAAAATATAAATAACTGAGGAAAATCCAAGAACCACTATCTTCCATGAAGGAGATAGATCCAGAAACAATAGCATGGGAAATCTCTTTCCAATTGTGCAGATAACAGTCAAGACCGAGAGAGTGCAAGCATTAATGGATTCGGAAAGCCAAGTATCCCTGATATCAAAAGCTTGGTTTGAAAACATGAGGAGATTAAAAGAATTCATGAAGCTCCCAACAAGGCCCATTGGTCTAACTCTGGCAAATGGATGTAAATCAATGAGTGAAAATTATCAAATATGGTTGGAGTTGAGACTAAATTAAATATCTTCAGGACATGCCTTTTTAGTCATGGATGGACTCATTTATGACATGGTGTTGGGATCAGATTTTTAATACAACATGAAGGCTTCATTGATTACTCCCAAAGGACCTGGTACATAAAGCAAGAGGCTGTGAAATTTCAGGACACCCAGAAAAATTAGGTGGATGACCGCAGCTGTATCATTCAACCGATTGACCCGGCATTGATCTTGACAAAGGTACAAGAAGCAGCGATTGCCAATCCCAGAGACAGGAACCAAATTAAAGAAATGTTGCAAAACTATTTCAAGGTATTTTCCCAAGTCCCTGGTCAAATCAAAGGTTATACCCACCGCATTAGATTAAAAGAAGAATCATATGTCCAATCCAAAACCTACCCAATTCCCTTCCAATACAAAGAAGAGGTGGAGAGTTAAATTAAACAGATCATGGAATGGGGAATCATCGAACAGGGACCATCCCCTTACAATAATCCTTTAGTGGTCATAAGGAAAAGGAGTGGTGACCTTTGTTTGTGCCTTGATGCCCATAAATTGAACAGCATGACCATACCCGAGAGAGACATCCCCCCACCTATCCAAGAAGTCTTTGTTCATCTGGCTGGAAAGACTATTTTTTGCACTTTGGATTTAACTTCAAGTTATTGGCTGATGGCCCTTGAGCCAAGAGATCGAAAATATACTGCTTTTTGATATAACGGCCAAAGTCATGTATTCGAGAGGGTACCTTTCGGCCTTATAAACAGTGGTGCAGGATTGATGCACTGTCTCAAACAAGTACTCCCAGAGGAATTGCAAGACCATATGGTTTGCTATGTTGACGATATTGTAATAGCTTCAAAGGACATGGAAGAACACATTAAGCACTTAGGCCTATTTTTCAAGGAGTGTGAGCATGAAAACATCACCATTAATTTGGAGAAGAGCCGCTTTGCTCTAAAATAAATCTCATTCTTGGGTCACATCATTAGCACAGATGGAATAAAACCTCACCCTGAAAAAATTGAAGCTATTGAGAAATTCCTAAACCCCAACGACCTGCAAGCAAGTCCGTTCTTTCCTGGGGTTATGCAATTTCTATCATAAATTCTACCCTGGGTTTGCATTGGAAACAACTTATTTGATTGATCTTTTATGTAAAAATAAAAGGTGGGCATGGACCACCATTCATTATCAGGACCTTCAAGTAATCAAAAATAAGTTTTTACAAGTCGTAATGCTCCACCACCCAGATTTTAACTGCCCCTTCTACGTCCAAACCGACAGTAGTAAGAGGGGTCTAGGCACTGTGTTATTTGAAGTGGGTGAAAGGGGACAACACCAAGTTCTCTATTTTATCAGCTGAACTTTAAAAGGGGCTGAGGTAAACTATACCATAATGGAACAGGAAACCCTCGCTATTGTGTGAACTAGTCAAAAATTCAAGCAATTCCTCCTGGGGTCTGAAGTAATCATAATTACCGACCATAGGTGCTTGGAATTTTTAAACAAGAGTTTCCTAACAAATGACCGACTCATTCGTTGGAGTTTGACCCTACAGAAATTCCGGTATAGTGTAGTCTACTGCCCAAGACCAGAAAATGTGGTGGCTGACATTTTAAGCTGTCACCCAATACCGATGAACCCTCAGAACCCGGCACTGCATGATCAAACTGCCCAGATTATGGTAGCCCAGCAGGAAACTACTATTGAGGATGAATTGCAAGACTTAGGATATTGGTAACAAGCTGAAAAACAATATGGACAAATAATCACTGAGCTGAAAAAGGATCTGCATGAGAGAAGTAAACATTTTCAGAAAAGACGTTCACAGTACCGGCTTAGGGAGGAGATTCTACAAATTAAAATGAAGGAATGAGACAACCCATGGAAAATAATAATTCCCACAGAATTGAGGACCAGAATCATACATGTGCATGAGAATATTGGGCACTATGGGCCTCGAAAAACTGAAGAAGCTATTAGGTGATGGTTCTATTGGCCTGGTCTATATGCTCAAGTCCTTCTCCTCCTCAGGAGGTGCACCAAATGTGCTCAGAATCCATCCACCCCATTACTGTAACTAAACCAAATGAACTGCTTGCCATGGACCACTATGGGCCATTGCCGTCTTTTCAACAGTTTTGGTACTTGCTCGTTACATATGATGTATTTTCAAAGTATGTACGGGTATACCCTGTAAGAGTTGCAGATTCGAGAAATGCTATCCGCATGCTCCAACAAAAGCAATTTCCAGAAGTAGGAATGCCAGAGGTAATCCTCTCAGACCACAGGACCACATTTACTTCAAAGGAGTGGGCTAGATGGATTGAGAAACAAGGACTACATCACTGGGTAAATTCTGTTAGAAACCCTCAATCTAATCCATGTGAAAGGGTCATGAGAGAAATTAACAGGCTCTTCCCCACATACACATCTCACAATCATTGGGGATGGGTAAGGAGGACTGATGAAATTGCGGGGTACATCAACCATACCTTAAATGAATCTACAGGATTCACCCCAAAAAGGGTCCACTATGGAAAACCATGCCCTGAAATATTCGGCAAAATTTGGCCAAAAGAAGATCTGGTTATCCACCCTAAAGAAAACCAAAAAAAGACCTGTGCCTGTATGGAAAGGATGACCCAGGTAAGAATGAAAAGATATCACAATTCACCCCAGAAATTTCAAGAAGGGGATATGGTGTGGGTTAGAGCACCAAAACCAAGTAATGCAACCAAGAAGGAAATCAAAAAATTCTTCCCGCTTTACGATGGTCCTTACAAGATCCAAAGAAAATGTCAGGAGAATGCATTTTTATTAGAAGGAGAGCAAGGAAATAGAGGAACTTTTAATGCCAGGCAGTTAAAGCCATATGTCCCACCAGATCCAGGAAGATAGCACAAAGTACTTAATCTAGATGGATTTTTTTAGTAAACAACAGAAATTTATAACTGGACTAAAAAATGAGAAAGAATTTTGCGTGTATATAGAGTTTAGAAGAAATGCCTAATTCAAACAAATAGGACATTTTAGATTGTAACAAAGAGTAGGTAGTGTGAGAAATAGCTGGTTGGGACTCTGTGACCTGGAAAGTTTTAGAAATTTTGTGTATATGTTAAAAAAAATATATGTATAGATATATTTTTTTGTGAAATGGGGGTGTGTGAAATGGTAAATCTGATTCAGATTTGCCATTTCACTGTCTGACCCACCTAATTATTTATTTTACTAACATTTGTTTTTTTTATTATTATTCTAAAAAAACATTTTTAACTATCCTGAATAAATCCTATAATTTATTTTGGATCATAATTGTACTCACACTTATTCTATTTTATTATGAAAAGACAAAAATTCAAATAATTAACTTTGGATTTTTTTTATATATTTTAGATATACTGTATATGTTTAAAATGTTTTTATTTTTAGTTCAAGAATCCAAGATGGCCTTTTTGAAAAGATTTGTACCTTGATAAGAAGTTTAAAATAAATGTTTAAATTAAAAGCATTGATAAATTACCAAAATCTATTCACTGTGGAGTCTCTATTCATTAATTAGTAGAGATTCTACATTGTTATCTAAATTAAAAACTCATATAAAATTAGATTGAAATATATTAATTCTTATCGAGGTACAAACTCTCTAAAATTAGAATTAAAACAATTGCTATTGTTTTCTAAAAGATCACCTGAGGCAGCAGGAAGTAATAGATAGAGAGTGGCCTTTTTAGACAGAGAGTGACCAGAACTAGACAGAGTCGTAGAAAGCACATTATGATAATCGAGGAGTAAAACAAGGTAATCGCTGCTCTTTCCCTCCTGAGACCCAAAATCTTCTGTTATGCTGCTGCCAGAACATGCCATCAACTGCCTTAAGCCATCAATGTTTGCCCAAAGAACTCATCCCGGGGATCACCAAGGTAGTCATCCAGATTTGACCAAAGTATTATTAGAATGTAAATATAATTTTGTAAAACTTTAAAATGTCTAAAGTTAATTTTTATTAAGAATCTTTTTTTTTAACTATCTCTTTAACCTGGTCTTTTAAATTATTTATAATGTTTTTCCTTTTGATAACTCAAGCTCACAATAATTTTCTAATATTTTTAATTGAATATGAATTTATTTGTTTTATATTAATTTTTGCAAGAGATTATTTCATGCTTTGATTTTTTTTTGTATTTCGACAGGCTTCACTCACGGGGGCTCAGAGTAATTTGCTAAGTGAGCAAACTATGTTTTACTAAAGGGAGTTCAGGAAAGAACGATTTAATTTTAAAATAAAATAGTTTTGATCTATTTTATTTAGCAAGTGAAGTTATGTCGAATATATATATATTTCAAACTAAACATGCTGTAATTTCTGTAAACAGTTTTATTATAGATTTCTCAGAATGGGATTCTATAATTTTATATTTCTGTAATTCAAAATAGAATAAAATATGCTATGGATTTTTGACCTAGTAATAGCACTGCAGGATAGCGTCAGTTAATTATCATGCATTTTTTTAAGTTTGGAAAGAGGGAAGGGGGGATTTTTTTCGAGAATTAAATTCCCTTATTTCTATAAGTATGTTTTTTTTTGTATGTTAAATATTTATATAAAGTAGTTTTTTAGGTCTGTTCATGAGACTCCAAGCATTCTTTACTAACCCAAGATCTTATAATTATTAAATAGGAATGAATTATAATTAAATAGCCTTAAAATGATCTAATACTGCATAGAGAAAGATCTCAGGTTAGTAAAGAATGCTTGGAGTCTCATGAACAGACCTAAAATGGTGTGATTGGAGTTAGCTTCCGTTCTTCGCATACGCCTGTGAAACGGAAAGTGTGTTTAAGATAGAGTTGGTATGTCAGCAGAATTCGTAGAGGCGAATTTGAGGACTTTCTGTAATTTCTATCTCCTATCGATACATGGACACGACATGTGGACGTATCGATTTTCCTTTTATTCTTCGTTGGAATAGACATACGAGTGTCCGTAATACGGCTCGTATTTTCTTACTTACGTTTCTTCTCTCCATTTTGCATTCATATATTTATTACCTTGACATTATTTTGTTTTTATTTTGCCTATCTAATATGTAAGCCATAGGGAGATGATTCTACTGAAAGGATATTCGACCTGAATAATTGACTCTTTTGTTCGTTTGCGTAATTAGCTAAAATCATTGGGTTTTGGCTAATTCACGGTATATTTCATTATAGGTATGATTTTAGTTGTAAGTCCAACTAAAGTGACTTGTTTGCTTTGATAATTAACTAATAGATTTTTTTATTATAATCGCTTACAGTTTTAAAGTTATTTATAAGCTATGCCAGCAAGGTCCACTAATGTCAAAAACATTAGTTGTTGAAAATCCAAATTATTAATTTTATAAAAATAAATAAAAATCATTTTATATATATATGTTAATGGAGTAAGACGTCAAATTAGTCTTACCACAATCGTCTATTTAATTAATATCTTGTTCAATAGAAACGTTTTTTTTAAGTCATTCTTATATATGTGCGTTAGGCAGATGTTTAAACCTATCGCTATATTATAAGCTTGTAATAAATGTGCATGGGGAATTTTGAGATCTGTGGTCATTTAATTATGAAATAATTTTTGCTATTTAAAAAAAAAAAAGAATAAATGTAAACAAGATGAAAGATGTATAAACTTCACAAAATAAATTGTACAAAGTCAATAATGTCAATGCTGACCGCTAATAAAAATAAAGTCATCAGAAACTCATATAATTATGAAGTTAATTTAAAAATTGTATTATTTTTTTTTTTTGAGCTTGAGTTTAAATTAATGTAAAATAACTAATGTAGAATGTTCAATGATTTTAAATATATATATATATATAACTAAAACAAACTTCCAGTGTTCTCGAATCATTTTATTTACTTTTATTTTAAATAAATTTTGACTTTTTAAATATACCTATTAACCAATTACCCACGTTCTCATTTAAATGTAATAAAATCGAATCTCATGCTTTAAGACGCAGCTGCCGGCACAGTGAAAATAAAGGAATTCGACCGTATCATCGAGAAAGGCTATTGATTAGATCTTTGACCTGGGATATAGATAAATAGGGCAGAATTCACGATGTACCTGATTTATCTATCTTGTACATGGTTGGACTCGAGGTACTTTACCTGTATTCAGGGGTTTGTTGAATCATAGTGTGTTTTTCGACCGGTACAGTATATTGGCGATTATTTATCTTTTTGACATATATGTGTTCAAGTGTATGAGATAGAGTGAAGAATGGTGAGTTATGTGAATGTATGTGATCATATACTCTATATATAAAACTGATTATTGTAAATAATAAATAAAATTTTTTACATTAATTTTTTTAAAAAAATAATAACTAATCAGAATCGTTTTTTTTTTTTCTTTATATTTTTTTTTACATTACCAAGATTAACCATTAATACTACAAATATATTTTTATAAGAAAACAAATAAATATGTAGATTCGTGTGTGTGTTTATCTTTGCTCCTTAACTATATTTACATTGTCATTTTTCTTTTCCTATCCATGTTATATTTTATGTATTGCTACTTTAACAATTAATATTTATCTAATATACTTTTTCACCTTTTTTGTGTTAATTAAAGAAAGCTTTATATAGCACAAATGGTTGCCCGATAACAGTTCTTAATAATAAATTATTATCGTGTATTTTTCTCCCTAATCCCCAGAATAGTTTTAAGCTTATGGTTTTATCAGTAAGGAGATATGGTTATTGGAAGCATACAACAATTTTTCATATCTAATGCACCTTTTCTCCATATTAATATGTGTCAGAAAAAGGAGAAAAAGTAGATTATTAAAACTGTAATATGTAAACTGAAATTATGTAATAGATTATGATATTTTATTTATAAAAAAATTCTATGATTTGATTAACTTAAAGCAAAACTAGTCAAATAGTAAAACAATTATTTTGTTTTCCTTCTTTTTATAGATATTTAACAGGCCAAACTCTCCATACAGTAGTGCCACCCTGTGCCAACCAGAGTAATCAATGGATGCCAAAAAGCTTGTGCATAAAATCTCTATCTAGTGCCTACTCATCCACTATCCCCAGACTAGTTTCTGGTTTGTGGCCTTCATCAGTGAAAAGCCTTGGATCTGAAAGCACTGCACCTAGATCTTAGGATCTAATGCAACCCTCCAGCAGTCACCTTTTATTTCTACTTAACTACAAAACTATGAGAATGAAATTGAAAACACAATATTTTCAATCTAAGCTCAATAGCTTATATAGTCATATGGGTCTGAACTCAGTTCAGCACCCATACATTTTGTGTCTTTGGATCTTTAACAATCATAGCTACCACTATCCTATTAGGCAGGATTGGTGTTAAACTAATAAACATCACATGATCACCATCTCTTATGCTAGCACATAACTGTTATTAAACAGGCAAAGCTTTTCATAGAGTAGTGCCACCCTGTGCCAACCAGAGTAATCAATGGATGCCAGAAAGCTTGTGCATAAAATCCCCATCTAGTGCCTACTCATCCAACATCCCCAGACTACAAGCCAGAAACTAGTCTGGGGATATTGGATGAGTAGGCACTAGATGGGGATTTTGTGCATGAGCTTTCTGGCATCCATTGATTACTCTGGTTGGCACAGTGTGGCACTACTGTATGGAGAGTTTTTCCTGTTTAATAACTGTTATGTGCTAGCATAAGTGATGGCGGTCATGTGATCTTTTTATAGATATTATTCTTTTCTTTTTACCATTTTGAGTGGTTTCTTACTAAACAAGAATTAACTGAAGCTTCTATTGAATTACATAACTTATTGTAAGTTTCAGTTATTTCTTGTTCAGATATATATAATCTGAGTTATATATTTTATGTATATAAACATTAAAAGCCTAAAGCTAAAATTAGTCAGTAAAATAATCAAAATTATCTCATATTCATAACTGAACCAGACAAGCTAAAGAAAATAAACTCTAAAACCCAATCAATGGTTTCATTACTACAAGCAGACTTCTCAAGTGTAAAAACTGTAAGAAATCGACAAATTTATGTTAAATATTACCCACAATTGTGGTAATATTTAGTATAAATTTGTTGTGGGTAATATTTATAAAAAATTGTTATTATTTTATAGACCTTCATACTTGAAGTATGCTTGTAGCAGTGAAACTATTGGTTGTGTTTTAGAATTTATTTTCTTTGGCTAGTCTGGTTGATTTGTGATAATGAGGTAATTTTGAATAAGTGTGTATATATATTAGAAGAGATTTGAACTCAAATTTTCTAGTTCTCTAAAGTTATTCACTCCATCTTACACAACAAACTCACATGCCTACATATATGTGAAAAAAATAAATGATCTCCAATATATTTATTTTGTGTTGAACCAAAATTCATCAGTTGGTCTAGATTACACTCACCTACACACATACATAATGAGAACTTACTTTACATTAAGAAAGCAAAACTTCATACTTCAATAGACAGGCTTCAATCTTCTCCACCCTCCAACTCTTCAGCCATCCATATCATTGAAAATCTGATGATAATGATGACAGTTCTATCATCAGATTTTGGCTGAAGAGTTGGAGGGTGGAGAAGATTGAAGCCTGTCTATTGAAGTATGAAGTTTTTCTAATTAATATAAACTGAGTACTAATTATATATATGGCAGAGTATAATATTGACCAACTAATGAGTGCTGATTCAGCACAAAATATGTATATTGGTTATCATTTATCTTTTTTTACATATATGTGGGCATGTGTGTTAGTTGTATAAAATAGAGTGGATAGCTGTAGGGTGTTTGAACATCTGAGTTTAAACCCTTTTAAATTACATTAAGTGCAATATAAACAATATAATTGTATTTAAATATTATATATACTTTGAGAAAAAATAATTCTTTTCATGTTTCTTTTAAAATGTCAATTATTAAACTTATAAAAGAATTATATCCCTTAATTGATAATGTGAAAATTCTAAACATTTTAAATAAGAATGTGTATATTTAATTTTTATTAAAGGTAGTTGTAAAAAAAAAAAAGAAAAACATTAAAAAATTTTTTTCTCTCTCTTTGTTTTTTAATATTTAAAAAGATAATAAAAGAGATAAATAAAATATAAAGCAATGTTTATCAGTTTTTTTTTTCAAAAAAAAAAGTAAGGTTTTAACATTGTTGCTAAGGAATGCTGTTTTTAATTAATTAGTAGGTTGAAGATAAGAATGGCTGTTGTTGGCCAGTTTTGTCTTTTAAACAAATCTTGTATTAAGATTTGTAGAGGTCCCTACTGTCATTTTTTAGGCACAGTCTTAAGGTTATAGTCTTAATATATATTACTTAATTAATGTTAATTTTTCCCCTTATTTTCTCTTTTAAAATATAATGTTTTAATGCCATCAAATTAAAGGATTATTTGTTTTTATTAATTAAAAAATGTAACTACAGAAGAACTTTTTAATGATTAAGGTATTATTGGAATTGGGAAATATTTTTTTTTAAAAAAACAGGATCACTTGGTTTATGTTTAATATTATAATTTCTGAGACAGTGTGTAATTGGATAAATAACTGGATTGTTCCAAAATAATAAGTTAGGAGTAGGTTAAAGCAATAGACCTCAGTAGCTAATGAATAGCAATTATTCATTATTTAGCTATGGGTAAGAAAGCTACAGTAACCATTCAACTACTAAAAACATTAAGAAATAAATATTGTAGGCTGAAATAAGACTATCCTCACTAATAGTTTGAAAAACATGGTTTTAAATGAATTTGAAAAAAAATCATATATGAAACTTTAGCTAAACGCTGAGCACAACCAACCAACATGTATTATGTTTCACTAAAATAAATGTAGATGAAGCATAATACCCCTAGGAGAATTTTGTAACAAGCCTTATATATCCATCCAAAGCCATGACTACCTCAGCCTATGTTAACCTGACTGGAAATATATGTTATATATTGTAAAGTGGACAAATTAAGCCTATAGTAATGTACCCTTCAAATCAGTGTTAATTTAAAAACTAATATAATTATTAACTAAAAACTTTAAATAACAAAAGCTTGAATGGCTGATTAAATGTATTAAAAGAATTTAATGGAAAACATGGATAAATTCAACTTAGGTTGACTTATACTAAAAAATAATATAATTTTAAATTGAATATTTTAAAAAGAATAGTTGAACAAACAAGAAGAAACAACTGACATAAAAAACTGAAAATTATAACTACATAAAAAGAACAAAATTAATTACCTCCATGATAATAAGGTATTGTAGTAAACCCATTTATGTTTACAAATAATTTTTAATATAAGTAATAATTGATAGTAATGAATAATTTTGTTTTGTTTTTATGTTAAAATATTAAATGTTAAACTTTATTTAAATTTTCCAATTACATTAAACTGTTAATAATAGCATATAAATTAATATATGTGTAATATTTTAAGTGGTATTATTTTTCTCTTTTTTTCAGACGTTACTGACCTGACCAGTGACAGTAATAGCATGGTAACCAAACCTAGATGTTTAGATTCCTGAATATTGAATTTTAAAACAACACTAACCAACTGAGCCACCCTGCCAAAAGCAATAATCAAAATAAATTTAATACACTTTTCTACGAGGTTCCTCCTGGTTTCTCCACTTTTTACTAAGATCAAAGTAAATTTGTGATTATCAAAAGTTATGTATAATCACACTAGTTTGACTTATAAGATAATTTGCCATTGTCATGTGTGCAGCTTTTTTGGCATGTTTTGTACATTTATCTCCTTGGTAAATAACATATATGTCACAGTAGTGTCACTAGATTGTTTGTTTGATGCCAGGATTCATGAATGAAAACCTTGATCATGTAAATGTATCAGATGGTCAAAGAATATGAATGATTATCAGACATAATCTTCCATATAAAGTAAGAGAAATGGTCATATGTGCTAACAGATAAATTATTGAGCAAGTAATAAAATTATTGAATTTTTGGACATAAGCCAGCAAATATAAAAAAATAGGAAAGAGAGATTTTGGCTCATCCAATTGTGAATAGCAGAGCCACAAGGAACCTGGAACAAGGCTATTGTAAATAGTATATCTGTCAAGAAAAAGAATAGATGTAATTCATGAAAGTAAAAATAGAAAAGAACAATAGTAGTGTAGCTAGAGGGAAATATTTCATAGGATTGATGGTGAGGACAATCTGAACAGATCACTTTCACCTCATCTCAGCTTGACTCAATTAAGAGAAAAGCATTATCTACCAGCTTTAATAAAAGATAGATAATCAATGATTATGAATATTTGACTTTTGCTTTACTTTAAAGCAAATATTAATTAATTATCCATTCCTCAACCAGTAAGTCATAACTATCTAAACTCATACTGGACTAGCTACTTGAATTCAAAATCAGAATGGATATGTAATTTTTTATTGATTTCTGTATAATGGCAGAATATATATCTACTAAGCAATGGTGTGTTTACAATTGTTTTCTTTTGTTCCCAAAGTATATTATATATTAATAAATGGTCTCTATTTATTAAATATTGCTGTTACCTATTGCTATTATGATAAGACTTTGTCTGAGTTTGCGCAACTGAAAGATTATTATCATGACAGTTAGTTTGATAAATATTAATACACACATGCTCACATGTGTTGTATTTTTATATTGGACTATTTCCATCATCTAATAATATATGTATTGAATGTCTTTAGAAAAATTTAACTTTATTTAAATATTCCAAATACATTCAACTGTTAGTAATAGCACATCAAACAGGTTAGTATATGCACAACATTTCAAGAGGTACCAGTCTCCTCTCTTCTTCAGGTGTTTCTGGCCTAACCAGTGACAGTACTAGCATGGGATTCGAACCTGGGTACTTAGATTCTTGATTTTTAAATTTTAAGTTAATGCTTTAACCAATTGAGCCATCCTGTCAAAAGCAACAGTCTATAGTAATTTCATATACTTATCTATGAGGTTCCTCCTGATTTTTCCACTTATTCCTAAGAGCAAAGATAATTCATGGTTTCCATACACTATATACAGTCACATTGGGTTGGCTTATGGGATTTTTTGCCATTGTCATGTGAGCAGCTTCTATAATTTTCTTCTTTGTACCTTTTCTTTTCTATCCAATATTTTTGTATTTTCCCAAGACATTCAATACATATATTATTAGGTGATGGAAATAGTCCAATATAAAAATATAACTAGAACACCATCATCACAGATAATACTAAAACGAATAACAAAATTGAAAATATAATTATAAATTAGTGAGTAAAGCTATGGTATTGGTGGCTGAGTGGTCAGCACAGCTGCCTTACAAGCAGTTGTCTCGGGTTTGTGGGTTCGCTTCCTGGACGATGCTATGACACATGAAAAAAAAAGTTATGGAAGAAAATAAGTGTCAAAACATGTAAAAACAATATATATCTTGGCATATTTCTGTAATAACAAGAAAAAATGTAACTATTACTAAAAAAGAGCTAATATAGTGAAATGTGTGGAAGAAATTTATAAAGAATTCTCCTTACAATTATATAAATGAATATACCTAACTTCTTTTTAAAACTTGATTTTTATATGACTATTATAAAAATAAAATAGCATACCAACATTTCGACTATTTTATAATATAGTCTTTTTCAAAGAACACTAAAAAATACAAATATAAAATATACATCTTCCAAACAAATCCAAAAACATTAAAAATAAATTCTCTTTACCTCAACACCTTTCTATTACAAAAAATCTCAAAATGTTATCAAATATTTTACATTTATATACCAATCCAAAAATACCCTAAATCATTTAATTAACAAATCTATTTTTTTTTTCTATTAACATTAAAAAATAATAAATTTGTTAATTAAACATTTTTAGGGTATTTTTGGCTGGATGTATAAATGTAAAAAAATTGATGAAGTCTTGTGATTGTTTGTAATAGAAAAGATATTGGGGTAAAGAGAATTTATTTGGAATATGTAATATTTATAAGTATATATTTGTATTTTTACTTTTTAGTGTTCCTTGAAACAGTCTATATTATAAAATAGTCGAAATGTTGGCATTTAGTTATATTTTTATAATAGACATATAAAAAATAAGTTTTAAAAAGAAGTTTGGTGTATTCATTTATATGTATGGAATATTATGAACTATTTTTGAAAAGAAAAACTGTGTAGAAGATATTTTAAAATTCCTTACAATTACCATATTTTCTAAATTGTCCAGAATTTTAAATAAAGAAGTAATATGTTCAATTAAATCTATGAAGAAGTGGGAAGCTATAGGAAATGATGGAATTGTAATTGATGTCTTAAAAGAAGGAGGTAAGGTAATAGAAAAAGTGTTGGCAAAGTTGTATGTCAAATTTGTAAATAACAAAAATGTATCAGATGATTTAAAGAATGCAGTAGAAATATTGACATTTAAGAAAAGTTTATAATGAATGTAGAAATTACAGTTCTATTGGTCTTTTTTATACATTTTTAACAAGATAATTACAACTCATCTACAACAACTTTTGGATTTTAACAAACCAAAAAAAAACAAGCTGGATTTTTAAGTGGTTTTTCCAAAATGAACCTTATTCAGATAATGAAAGAATTTATAGAAAGGAGCAGTGAATATGAGTTGCTTATGCTTTGGATTTATAAATTATGAAAAGGCATGATTCTACAAGCATTTCTATAGTGACTAAAGGATTGAATCATCATGATATATATTATCATAATCTGAATAATATTTATCAAAATGCATCAATAACACTTTTTATGTGGTGATACTAAGAGCTTTAATTTTCAAAAGTGTGTATGGCAGGATGATTCATACCTCCCAACCTTTTTACAACAGATAATATATATATATATATATATATATATACATATTATCTGTTGTATAATCTAGAGATATATATATATATATATATATATATATATATAATCTCTTATTTTTTGTGTTTATTTCAATTCAGTATTTGAGGCAGTTGCTTTTCTATTTCAGCCATAGAACCAGCATATATTGTCTAGGTATTTAGCATTTGTTCTTATATATATATATATATATATATATATATATAGATACAAATAGATATAATACCTAGCGCTCTTCCGATATATATATATATATATATATATATATAGCTCACAAATAAGCTCTCTACAAGCTTTGCAGAATATCTCCAACCTCAGAGCAGTTTCTGCTACTGGTTTTCTCAGTGAGGTGCTAGGATATTCAAGCATTGGATTAAAAATACCAGGATAAACCCAGCAACTTTATCTAATGGATAACTATTAAGTAGAAAATCTGAAATTTTCGGACATCCTTATGTCTTCTAATCCAGCTATCTAACTTAAATAGCCATATGGGACGAACCATGTTCAGATACACTATTTATTAATAACTTTAGTAATATATAAAATCGTCAAAGTCTTAATAGCAAAAAATAAAATTACAAAGAAATTAAGTCATATGTCACATGATATATATATATATATATATGTGTGTGTGTGTGTGTGTTTGTAATAACTAGAAACATGTTTGACAATGGTATTTATTAGGTAACTGTCAAATATTATTGACAGTCCTAAGTTAAACTACTTTTATTTAGTATTCCATAATAGCTTATTTTCTTGAGTTGTATTAGGAATATAAAAGAGTTCTAATTAATCTCAAAGCAAAGAGCTATAATATATATTGAATATATGCGCAAAATAGTTTTGCTTAGTATCATCAATAGTAAATGCTAGTTACCTAGCAATACTGCTGGTAAACATATGTCTATTTATTACATGGAAATATCTTTTTTCTTTCATTTACATCATAAATAATTCATTAAAATATTTAATCTAATATATATATATATAATGTTAAACTAAACTATATCATTAAAGAAATTACACCTTAAAATTAAAATTAATAATACTAGCCAAAAGAAATCAAAATTCACAACAAAAGGGAGTTAATTCATTAGTCCTGAAGTTTAATTTACTTTTGATTAATATTTGTACAAGTAACATCAACTGGCAATTGTAAAGCGATAAAAAATGTATAATTTTTATTAATTGGTAAATTTTTGTAAAATTTGTTTTACATTATTATAAGAGGCAGAATGTTTTTAACAGATGTAAGGAACTTCTAAAATTTTGCTTATCTAGGTATACTACATGAAGTTTTTAAAAGCAATTATAAATTCAATTTCTTCTCATTAAAATCTTCATGATGTCCCACTGCAGAAATCCTAAAAGAAGAATAGTGGAAAAGATGACCTTAATTACCCGAATGATTAACTGCAAGTCAGTTTCTTTAGAGACGAGAAGAAAATATATTTTACCAACTAATATTAGGATGGTTAGTTAGGATAATTATCAATTACCTATTTGAATATAATAATTATAATCTGCAAAACTCAGGCCTCGATTTGAATCAATGTTGTTTCAAGATCTGGTTGGTGGCCACTATTTGTTTGAATTCAGTAGTTGATTGGGAATTACGTACACAACATACCAATTTTATCAAAGAATTGCGATACAAATCGGTAACCTTTAAAATTACTAACAGATTACATAACACACATATACCAATATTTAATCAAAAGCAAGGTTACAAAATTGAATAATTTTGTAAATAAATAATCATATAGAAATTTTTTATAAAAAATTTGAAGGACAAATGTTAAGGAAAAATCGAAATATGGCAAAAGCTAAAATATCAAAAAAAAAACAACGTAATCTGAAAAGTACCTTAAAAAGATTATAGTAAATAATATGTATATACTTATAACGCGAATAAATCAATTCCTAATGTTGTTTTTTTTTTTGTTTAATTCAAACGAAGTGATTGTTAATACACCTTTTGTTTTTTGTTTTTTTTTTAAGTGTTCCACTAACTGATTTAAATAATAAAACTTTGTGTTAAGATTTAATCAAAGTATTTCACAATTGTATAGATTAAATTTCTTTGCTTTTCAAATTTCATCCTAAAGAAAAGATTATATTAGACCACTTCCGGTTTTCCATCTGGAATTTAAAAAGATGAATTTTCTATAGTTAAAAATGAGTCGATACTTGATTCTTATTATGACAAAATGCGAAGCGCCACTCTCCATACCACGGAGCTTATAACTTCAATACATGGATTATTAAAAACTGCACAAAAGATGGTATTGGTCTGAATTCTATTAAAAAAAATAGAATTAAAAAAATTTAATACGGATGGTTTAATAGAATGGCCAGTCTATTTGTCTGTGATTGTTGAAAAAGATCAATAGATGGGTATTATAATTGGTTCCGTCTCCGTGCCCCCTCTATTTTTAACGCTGCAAATTTTATTCTTAAATTTTTATATAATTCTTATAATTGTTATAATCTATATATAAATATGTGTGCGTGATCTATGAGAAACGAAATTTATACATTATTTTAGCTTTTATAGTATACAAATAAGGATTAATTAATTATGTTGCAATTTTTAAATGTTGATCTAAAAACTGTTATCTGAAAGGAATTTGTGTTTGACAAGCACTCAGAAGAAAACACTGGAATATGATACAGCAAACACCAAACTATGAAAGTACAATTCCGAAAGGTAATGTTTTGTCTTTTTCCTAAAGTGGTTTTTCTATAATCGTTGTTACAATTCGGAAACGTTAGGCTTGTAATAATCCTTATTAGTAAAGAAACACAAACATACATACACAGTATTAATGTATCTTAGTAGTGGGTTATTTACATGTTTAAATTTCATTTTATCCGTATATATATAAGTGTAATAATGCACAAGGGTTAGTGGATTTATAAGTAATTATTAAAATCAATCAACAATCCCAATATCAATAACAATCAGCAATCTCAAACTGTTGTCAAGGCAACTTCCTTTAACAATAAAGTGGAGTTTCATCTTCATTTATGGTTCAATATATTTATATAGACCCTAAAGATTGCAACTTGACTACAGAGATTAAGGTTATTGATGCATATATATATATATATATATGAATGTGTGTGCATGTATGTGTGTTTATAATCTATCAATTATAATTATGGTGTCCTGTTTAGTGATATGGGAGAGTACTAGATTTTGAGGTATAAAATCCTTGGATCAATTCCAGTGCTTCCACTTTCTATGTTCGAACTTCGTGTGAATTCATAAGCATAAAGCCATTTAATTATTATTATTATTATTATTATTATTATTATTATTATTATTATTATTATTATTAAGCCAATAAACATCACATGATCACCATAACGTATAAAGAGTTTTGGCTATTTTAATATTAATATTATTACTATAGTAAAACTAATAATTACTTCTCACCTTTTAGGTAGAATGGTTGTCATTATAAAAATAATCGCAGCTGAATTCTCAACATAATCCTCTTTCTTTTTTCATGAGAATGATTGCTGTCATAAAAAATGAGCATTTTATGTGATTAATAAAGTATGCTGTGAAATTCTGATCATTAAATAATATTAATATCATAATATCTGATTCACACTAATCTTATTTTCTGTGCCAGCATACAACATCATGTGATCACCATTTCTTATGCTTGTTCCTAACTGTTATTAAAACAGGAAAAACTCTCTATAGAAACTAGTCTGGGGATATTGGATGAGTAGGCACTAGATAGGGATTTTATGCACAAGCCTTCTGACATTCATTGAATACTCTGGCTTGCATGGAGTTGCACTACTGTATAGAGAGTATTTCCTGTTGTAATGCCAGCATATACATAATCAAATTTAAAAGAAACAAATGAAATTGTTCTGCAGAGGAAATGCTTGAAATGTTACTGTTTCAACAGTTCTTGATATTTGGTTGAATGTTACCAGGTTCTTCCAGAAAAGATGATTTAAATTGAGATATCTTCTTGGAAAATGTATCCTTCTATCTTAGGTTTTTCTAATGTAGTCTTTAAAACAAGAGCAATTCTATCATTACACATGTTAAGAAGAAATTGATTAAACATTAACTTGAAGGGCTTTCTCATTCCCTTCTTCTACATGTGACTACTTCAATTCATTCTATGATCATCACATAACATTTTTATTTCTGGTATAGGTCATAATATCATAATTGTCTCAGATTTATGTATTGAATTAAACCATTTCTAAAAAAATACACATAAAATAGTAATTTAATAAATCTACTATATATATATATATATATATATATATATAAGTGTTTATATATATATATATATATATATATATAAACACTTGGAGTCAGTATTTAGATCTAGTTTCTTGGCTCTGTTCTTCACTAATGATAGCAAATCAGCTTGAAATCAGCTGATCTGAGGGTGGGCAAAAATGAAAAAGATAGTTAATTCTGACTCTTTGATCGTTTATGTAAACAAACGTACGCTTGGTCGGTGTTTTTGGTAAATGTCATCTATTGATCATAAATACAAGCGACAGCAAGTTTAGCGTGATTAAAACTTGTTTTTGTTTTTCAAATATATATATAACTATAAACCTGTCAATATTTAGACAATCCTAATACAGATAATAATCAACTATCTCAAATTGTAGCCAAGGCAACCTCCTTTTAATAAAGATGGAATTCATATATGAATTCATAGTTCTGTTTCTGGAAGCTTCCATGTAGTAAAAATGTTATAGCTAAAAAGGCTGGTGTTTTAGTATAATAACAAGTACTTTCCTCAGAGCTTCTTCTTTTTCAAATCATACAAATGTGTGTAGTATAAAAATACAAAATAGATAAGAACAAAGATGTTAATATACCTCATAAATTGAAGCATCAATTTGCAGTGGTATAAAATGCATAAGATGTGCAAGATTCATCAATGAGCCCCCCATTCAAACCCTCAATTGAAAATCCAAATTGTTATGGACAAAAACATCTAAAATGCTAAAATTGTAATGAAACAAAATGTGCAATATTCAACTTATTTGACATTCCCTGCAACTTGAATCAAATTAAAATAATAAAAACAAAAAGGCAACACTTCAAATAGACCTAGGAAATGAAAGCTTCCAAATTATAACTATATAAAATAGATAAAGAACTTTTGGTAGTGTTCTGGTCTATTGTGTCAGCTGCTTGATGGCACTGATGCTAAGCAAAAACACGTAGATATAAGTCCCAGACCAGCCATTCTATAGAACTATTGACTTTATTTTTGGAATAGGAAATCAAAATAAATTATATTACAATGTACATAAAATTAAAAACATTCAAGCAAAATATAAAAATATAAACCAACTTTTTGGACTTTTTGGGACAGTAATTAATCAGAGACTGGCTTTTTTGGGTGTATGCATATGGAGGTAAAAAGTTATGTTCCTTTTTTAATAGAAAATAAGAGTAAATTTTAGCCTTTTTGGGACCTTAATTAGTCAGACACTGTGTTTTGAAATCAATGTCAATTATATTACAACTTCCATAAAATTTAACAAATTCAAACAAAATTTTACAATGAAAGCTGACTTTGACCTTTTTGGGACAATAATTAATCAGAGAATATCATTTTTGTGTGTGTGTATATATATAAAGTTATGTTACTTTTTTTAATAACAAATAATAGTAAATATAGTGGAGACTTTTTAGGACAGTAAATAATCAGAGACAGGCTTCTTTGGGAGTGTGTGTGTGTGTGGATTAGAAAAGTTACAGTACTTTTTTAATCAAAAACAAAAGTAAATTTCTTACCCTTTTTCAGACAGTAATTAATCCAGACACTGCATTTTGGGAAAAAAATAAATTAGATTGCAATTTACCAACTAAAGTTAATAACTTATAATAAACCATCAGCTGAGTAAATAGACACTTTCTGTGTTTTATTGTAGAAAAAAAGGCTATCAGCTTGGCTACAGCCATGGAAATGGCATATTTCTAGCAATTAAACTACAATTAGCATCATCAAGTGGTTGACACAATAGAACAGAACACTACTAAACTCTTATTTAATGCCATCATAAATATGAGTAGCTGATTGTAATAGATAACACCTGGGTCTTGTTTTATGCGGATTTATTTAATGTGATTTTGAAGTTATGCGGTTCATGTTTCTTCTTAATATCTTTGTATGTAGTTTTCTTTTATGTGATAAAAATTATTAGATCAGAAGTCGAGCTCTGATAATGTGCTATTACTTTAAATATTATAAATTTTGTGCACTCACACATCATATTTAAAGTAATAACGCATTATTGGAGTTTGACTTCTCTCTAATAATTTCAATATTTTCAGTGCTTTATAATAGTACTGTAATAGATTTTATGCAATAAAGAAGTTCATAATTCTCTTAAAATCAGGATTTCCCTATTTTATATACACACATTAAAGTTTACAAGATTATAATGTAAATCTGTTCAAACATTATAGATGCCTATATTATGCATGTTGTTGTTTTTTTTTTGCATTTTAAATCACATTCTAATTTTTGCTTTTTAAAAAACAAGTTCATAATCAATTAATCATTTAGTGGCAAGTTTATTTTTAAAAGGTGAGTTATAGCAATGGGCACAATTAAATTTGAGAATTAAAATCTGATTTTTAATTATAATTAACAATTTAAAAATTATGTAACGTGATCTGAAATTAATGTGATGCAAAACAATGAAATTTGATTTTTAAACGGAATTAAAAATTAAAGACAAAAATAAGAATTTAATTTTTAATTGTTAGTTTTAATTAAATTTTGTTCAACAATGGTGAGTCAGTGTTCTTTTATTATCGTAAGTCTAAGTTCTTATTTTTATTTTAAACTTTTAGTTTACTCTAATGGAGAATAAAAATACACCCAAGAAAATGAATTTCTTTGGAAACAAAAATTTCAATTTTAGATCGCTAAGCACAATCAGAAGGATCAACAGTGATTGGAAAACATTTAGTTTAGGTGAGTCCATGATAAGAGCAATTAAAAAAATGAAGTTGGTGCTAGTTTATTTTCTTGTGTGATGAATCTGATGTCTTATTAGTTTACAAAAGAACTTACTTATCATCGAGTAGTGATAATGATTAAAATACTGTACATGTATGAAAAAATGAAAAATACTGTAAATTACGCATAAAAATATATTGTTTTGAATGAAATTAAATACTGTAGTTAATAAATAAGTAAAAAAAGTTTGGCTTGTATCAATTTTTTTCAAATTTGAAATTTTTTATTAGTCATATTTTATTTCCTTATTATTTTTTTTTGTGCGAATTTTAAAGTAATTTTACATTGTTGCTTTGCTTTTATGCAATTTTTGAAAATTACAGTCACCTATTCTCCATTTTTCAAGGTAAGGTAAGTCTATTTTTGTGCAATTTCTTTTGTGCGCATTTTTTGAGGAACCTAACTACCGCATAAAACGAGACCAAGGTGTATTTTTAATCAACAAAGCCTAAACATTAAACATTAATTTATAGTTAACAACAATATGCATTGTATCATTAATAATCCATTTTAAATCAAATAATTATTAGAAAATTACTATTTAAATTAATGGTAGGTTACATTAATGAACTTCAAATTTACACAAACTAAATCATTCTAGTTAGTACAACCAAATATCAATCTCTGTGCATACAACTGTCAATTTTATAAGTACACTAAATTATTATCTTTCTAATCAAATACTAAATTATCATAATAAATATCAAATAAGTAATAATTTAAAATTATATACTAACATCTAATTATAACAACCCTTATTTGCATTGAATATACTAAAATATTTATGCTTTATAAATTATTAAACTAGCTTAAATATGAATTTTATCCAAAATAACTATTATATATAACCACTAAAGTATTTACGATGATCTTTTGATCAGTTACTAAATATTTAACCATAATCATATAAAATATTATAATATAAAATATGAACCTCTTGATATTACTAAATACTAATTCATTATGTTTAATTGCTTCTAGTTCAAATAATGATAATCATATATCAATCAATCAATAGTAGTCTATCCAATAGACAGGTCCAGAGAGTAGTCACTACATCAGTTCATCCATTCTTCCATTCCATGCTCTTCCTTATCCATTTCCTCAATTCCACATAAGCCTTCCATCTCTTATATAATCCAATAATGTCAATCTCTTCTGTCCTTTCTTTTAATTCCACTCACCATTCCCTCCAAAACATCTTTCATTAAACTATAATCTCTTCTTAATATATGTCCAATCCAGTTTCTCTTTCTCTCTCTGATATTTTCAATCAATCTTCTTTCCTCATTAACACTTGTCAAAACTTCATTTGTTATTTTACTCATCCAACTGATTTTTTCCATATTGAATAAATAGAAACGAAAGTAGTATATAATAATATATGCACTTACCAATCCAATGGCTAATTTCTTGGATAGTATGTAATCATTTAATGTAAAAAATTCAATATGTAAATCAATATAGAATCATTAAATATTAAAATTTCATTAGCCAATAGGTATGCAAAACAAATTAAAATGATTACTGAATTGAATTTATTTGTGAACTGAATTAATATTTATCTTATATATAAAATCTGTAATATCTCTGTTGTCTGATTGGTGAATGAATGTTTGTCCGATGACATCACAACCTCTATGTTTATGTGAAGAAGTAATTCTACCATTAAATACAAAAACTCAAGAGGAAAAATCAGTACAGGTGATTTTAACTACAGGGATGTAGTGTATATATATATATTGTACCGGGTTTGAATATGAGAGGTTCGAAACACCGGCCTCTTAGGCAGAGAAGAACATATTCAGAGAGTATGTATGTCCAAATGATAGCTATAAAATATATAACTAGTATTACATTTCCAGGACATAACTTATTCTCGACTATTGAATTCAACACCAAGTTCAAAGCACTTTTTTGTTTTGTATAAACATAGGCACCAGTTATTTATCCAGAAGAATAAACAACGCACTTTGAACAATGTCCACTAATTCAACATCTACCTACTCATGATAAGCTCAGTCTATTTTTAATCAAAAACAAATTATTGTTTCATAATAGTGGTGAAAAGAATTGACCGACAAATAAAGCTTTAAGTTTAGAGACAATTTATTTTAATTAACATTTATTAAACTAAATTTAAATATTTTATAAATCTTATTTACTAATATAACACATACTCATATATAATTCACACACTATAATATCTTATGAGAAAGCATTAAATAATATTTGAAATTTAAACACAATGAAATTAATATACTAACACATGGATACACACAATATTTTAAACAAACATATTAATAGTTCATATATGTATGCAATAGAGTTCTTAAACTTGGCTCTTGGTTTACGAATGTGATGGCTACTTTAGAAATGAATATAAGAAAATGTTTTATCTAGGATTTTGAATGTGGATACATCTTGCTTCTAATGAAGTATATCTAACCGGTTAGATTTGAAGTTTTCTTGTGGAGATTTGATACTGGTTATTCTGAGGCATTTCTTTAAGACAATTAGACATTGAAATGCTTCAGGTTGTTACACAGGCATTGCTTAAAATTGGGTATATTGGCTGTTTTCATTGGACTTCAGGCTGGAGAAACTCGTATGTTTTCCGAGGTTTTAACACTACATTCTTGATTCTGATATAACTCACTGATAAATTGTACTGAACTGTTATCTCAAACACAACTCTAATGCAACTCTGATGCAATTAACTCGACTCATTGTCTGATAAAAAATTGGCTATTTATACATGACGTGTTGTTATTTTAATATCCTCCAGCAATATCTGTTGTCGAAATTCCTTTGATAATCTTTTAATTACGTGTTTTTGAAGATCATTTAATTAGTAGCCATGCAAACATGTTGTTTTTACATTTTAATTAATAGGCATCACTGAACTTGTTGTTTTATATTTTTAATTAGTAGCCACCACTGAGTGTTTTTTAATTCTTTAACTTTCATTTATTTATAATATTTAATACGCATATATTATATTTACATTCACACGCACATACATAATTTGAGCTTCATTCACTATTTAGTTTCAGGATGAACTTTTTCTTTACTTAAATAAAAAGAGATTTATATTTTTAAACTCTTAGCTATTTATTTAACGAATACTAATAAGAAAAAACTCTACTTCTTTTATAAAACTATTAAACTTGATGATTCTAAAGAAAAACCCCTCCCCCCTTTTAATTAACTAACTGTAACTTTTATTTCAAAACTCTTAAACTTTTACGAAAGATTTTTATTTTAATCATTTTTTTTAAACAAAATTATTATGTACCAATACAATGTTGGTACATTATATATATATATATATATATATATATATATATATATATATATATATATATATATATATATTGTGCCAGGCATTATCAAATGGTCTTTCACAAAAGCTGCTGTAAAGAATATTACAGTAGACACATATATAGATTTGTACATATTAGGCACAACAAATATATAAATGTGCTATATTAATAATGGAAGTTGGATCTGAGCAATTAGAATACCCACACACACCAATCTAGAGCAAACATTTAATGGTCACACAAATATTGTACACGTATAATAAACTCATGTATTTTTTTTATTTTTCATTTTTATATATTTTATGATATGTCATTATATGTTTTTGTTTTTTTATTTTCCAACATACTAGTATATTTTTTTTAATTACTTTTCTAAAGATTGTAATTTTATTCCATAAGCAAATAATGTTAATTGCTTTTGCAAAAATCTGATCAAAAGCAAAATATTCTATAATGCTATAATTAAAATGTTATCTTTGTTTTTTTATGAAATAGAAATTCTTTTGAATTGAATAGCTGTAATCAAGTGGTCTGGGTTTTTCAAGATGGAAACCAATCATTGTATCAAACCTTAAAATGTAAAATTTAATCGGAAAAATTGTAAGCAATGTTATAATCTAAGTGATAAGCTAATTTAAAAGGATTGGCTGATTCATACTTCTCAGAGGGCTATCTGTATTGGTTCTTATGGGTGATTTTGATAAGTTAGTCAGTGCTGGGAGATTCATTCTTTCTTTGGCAGTCGTTCTGGGAAAGTCATTCACTTTTTGGCTCCAGAATTCTCCAAGCAACCAGCTACTTAGAGATTAATTTATGAACAGGACTATTAGTGACATTTTAAGAACAAATCCATTATACAGTTCTTTTAAGAACTCTTGTCTTTTGTGGATTTGAGTAACCATTCAAGACAACATATGAAAATTTATTAATAGCCTAATTATTATTAGACATATAAAAAAGGAAGATATGAAGCAATCTACCAGAGAGTCTAGTAAAATGACCCTGGAGTAGACAACCAGCCAGTGCACCGCCCTTTCTCTGTCCCAAGCCATAAAGATGTGGCCATGCCAGTTACAGCCTCCCACGAAAATGACAAAAGCCACATTTCCTATGCCTAAATAGATGAAATCTTCACTGCACAGCCAGTTACCTTGAAGCCCACTCAGAGCCCAGAGGAGAAGAATGAAGACACAGACATAAGTTTATTTTAAGATATTTTATTAATATTGAAATAATTAACTTTGATATTTCCGATTAAATATATTATTATCTTTCTGTTATTATTATGAATCATTTAAAAAAGAGAGAAAGTCTCTCGCATATGTATATTGAATTTACACGCATAAATAATGTTAAAGCTTTTAATTAAATCATTTGAGTCAATTTTTCTATTTCAAATTTTAGTATTTTCAACAAAAGTTGCAATGAGATTTTTTTTTCTTGTTGCTATTCGTTTTCTTTTTTGTTACTCCTGAAATTCATCATATACATGTATAATAATTTATCTATGGCAAAAAGGAAATAGATACGGTACCTCATGTTGCGTACTATATAGTATCTGAACTAACGCAACCTTATTGACATGTTGAAAAATATAAAATTAGTGAAATCTTTCAAAGTGCAAATATATGCATAGTTTTTATTATTATATTTGCTATCAATAAAAAGGTTTTAAAGTCATCAGTAAAAGTATATGCCTGTATAACCGAAGATCTTTAATCTGATATATATATATATATATTGAAACAGTAGGGTCTGCTCTGCAGATCTTCGTTTCACCTTTTCTCACCTACTTTCTACCCTCATACCTTAGTTTGAACCCCAATCTATCATAGTGTGTCTGCAATACACTTATATACCGAAAATCCCGCCTAATTTTAAACCACGAGCACAATGCTCGTATTATATATATAACTTATTCCCAAATAAAATAAAATATTATGAATTATGTATTTGTTCACATAATTTACATTTATTAAAAAGTAAGTTATATAAGTCGTAATTGCGCACACACTATGATATCCATTTTAAAACATATCAAAATTATAAATTGTTAGTTATTTTGTTTGGATCTATTTACAAATATATTACCGTCGTAATATATTTTGATTTAAAATAAAATTCATTTAGTAAATATTCGTTTAGTAGATAGATTCAAATATTACAATTTAAAATAAAATAATTTTCGTTTTATTTAATAAAAATCATCCCAAATATTTCTGTTAAAATAAATGAGGGACAATAGTTTAATTATATAAGTTTATCTAAAAACAGCAGCTGTCCACTTAAGTTTTCTTTAATTAGTAGCAGTAATTTTAATTAAATCTAGTTTGTAATTCGAATGTCAACGGGGAAGTTAACAAAAGAAATTAATTAATGTTGAATTCCTTTAGACATTCGGATAGATTTAATTACAGCAGATAAGTCCAATAATTTTGTATGCCCCAGGACAAATCTATTGTTAAATTTTACTATAAAAAGGATGTTTTTCTTTTGTTCACCATTCTAAGCTTTCTAAGCTCTTAAAGGTTTCTAAGCTTTTAAAGAATTCTGAGTTGTCTAAAAGTTTCTGAGTTGTTCTAAAATTCTAATAATTTGCTAACCTTGACATGTCAGAGTAGAGGCGTTTAAGATGGCTATGTCCCTTCGGAATAGCCAGCCACTGCTCCATACCATCAAAAATTTATCACACGGATCCCGAAACTGCTGCTGCCGCTGCCAAATATGAACATTCCAGATTTTGCTGCTGAATTATAAAACCTGCCGAACATCTACCTGCAAATGCTTCTCCAGAGGTAACCTAAATTAACCCAAGAGCTCTTGTGATCACTAACTAACATGCTATAGCTATTTAACATTGTTTTCTTATATTTCACAACTTCATTGTGTATTTATTTTGTGTGTTTAAATATGCTTAACATTTTGCTCTCTATCCTTGGGTTAATATTTTCTATTTATAAAGCTTTCTTTTATTTTATTATGATAATGTGTCAGAATCGTCTTTGACCGAGTGAATTATTCCCTCTATTGAAAATAAGACGCCGCTATTAAGGCATATTTTAAATTTATAATTTTCCAATTTTATTGTCTTGCAAATCACTCGTTCGAGGGCGATTCTTTTCTTTAATGTAACATAATCACATAGTTTAAAATCTACATGTTATTGATTTTAATCTAATATAAGAGTATGTGCGAAGTCAATGATTAAATGTGTCCCCAAATGCATGATTGCGTATATAAATCTATACTTACTTTTCAAACCCGCAAGCATGCATTTTCTTATTTTAATTACCGTGTCCTACTTTAATTATAAAGTTCATCATTGATGTCGAGAATGTGCGGACCCTTTTAAATGAATTTCAGGGAATTTGATTGGGCATTTCTCTTAATCCAAGTAAAACCCATTTAGTATGTTTTTATATACACTAGTCTCGTATTGCTGGTACATGAATTGGTTGTTGAGACCGCTTTGTTTTTATTTTTCAAGGATTCTTTACACGGCAAAGTCCGTTCTTTCGCTTATTGCAAGTTTCCAGGCAGAGGGTGTTCACAAATGACACCCCTGGGAATTAAACGCAATCGTCACACAGTCGCTAAGTTTCGGCTGTTCGTCAAAATACTTTCCTATGGGTTAGCGGCGAGATGCCCTCCGTAATTATTCCGGATCTTCAATATTGTTTCATTTTATATTTATTTTACAAAGCATCCGTGACTTAAATGAGTCACACCCTCCAACTTTATAAATTCACTATCAGCAATACTGACCTCCCAATACAAATCTATTATTATTCTCAAATAAATGCTTTGATCACATTCCCACGTTTGCTTAGTAAGCTTTAGTCCGTTACTATTCTCGAAATCAATAAATATTTTAGAACATTTCATTTCAAATATTTTTCTTAAACTTGTCTATTTACTCAAAGCACCTCGCACATATTCCTATCTCGTCAAGCACATTATCGTAATGCTATTAGCCCGAGGAATAGAATATATCACTCTGTTTTAAAACCCTTTTGTCATTACTGAAATATAAATGCCAATAATTATTCAATACGCGTCCCTGTCTCATATAAGCAGACAGTGGCGTCTTATATATATATTTATATAAATAAATTGTGTGCAATTATTTAAAACTAAATTTTATCTCTTATTTTATTTGATTCCTATCACTGTCTCGGTCTAGATATATATATTTTCTGCATTTCTTTTGTAAATCCATAGACGTTAATTAGCCACCCAAACTTATCTTAGTATAGAGTCTTTTGTTTCTCCCTGACCACCAGGCACCGGTAAAAGGTTATACTAGTTGTAGCATCAGATGCGTTATCACGTAGGTGGCGCTGTGAAATTTGGACTTTAGATTCGAACTTAGTATATCTAGAAGGCAACCCCTCCTAGAATGTTCAGTTTAGTGTCTGGGGTTTGAATTATGCAGTGTGTTAGCGAGATAGACGATTCTGACCGTTACATAGTAAATTTTTTTTTCCGGGTCCATGGCTTGCCCAAACGTGGAGCCTCGAATATTTAAACACCCACATCCCTGTAGATCTTAATTATTTAAACACCCACATCCCTGTAGTTTAATTTTAGCATTTTGTTTTCGCATTTAATCACTCAAATCCTTTATATTTTGATATATAATATTTTTCAAACTCTATATTATCTATTTGCGTGTATATTTCATATATTTTGTTTGACTCGGGCATTCAATTACTTATCCTATATAATCAGAACTTGTCCAAACATGCTATAGTGCGATACGAGCCATCTGTATTATCTGTATTTATTGTTTCACTTAAATCACGCTATGTACGCATAGCGTAAATTACTTAAATATTGTCCCAAGTGAATATTGTGACAATCTATGAAGATATCAAATATTGTATTTTTCTATCAAAATAAAGTTTTATCGGCTCAACGCGCAATATAGCATAATGATAAATCAAATGTTGTAATCAATATATATAAAAAAAAAATGCGAATGTTTAACGAGTGCCCGTAGTTAAATGGAATAGTTATTAAAATTAATTTTGGGAAGCTAACAGTCTATGGATATTTTTAACTGGTGACATGGCGCCCAAGGGTAATTTCACTAAACGGAGTTACTTCTAAAATAAATTTTGTCACCAGGCTCAATTCTTTTGTATGAAATTTGTTTTCTAAACGTGTGTAAATTTTTCTTAGACCAAATAATGAGACGTGAATCGGATCAATAATTATGTCAATAAATATATATGTTTGCAAATCTTAAATAAGAAGGAACGAAATAATTATACCCGGATCTAGCGAATGTTAATATATATAAATAAAATTTGCTTGAGTTTAAAAATATATTTTAGCGAAATATTTTGACAGGTAGAATTTAAGAGATTTTATATATACGGGCAGTTAAAAATATATATGTTGGCAGCAGATTTAAGCGAGAAATTTTAGCAGTAGTAAGAGGGCAGTAGTTGGGGTTTTAAGTGATAAATATAAAAGCAGCAATTAGGCCAACAGAACCGAGAGGGAGATAGCCTATTAGCCATTAATAAAATTGTAATTAAACGTAATCATCGCAGAGATTTAAACAAGGAAAAATAATAAGAGTATTTTTTTTTACCGTATTAGTTTTAATAAGCTCCACGTAAAACAGTTTAAACATTTTCTTTATCAGTGCGATACATTGTGTTAAAGATATATTAATATAGTTAGCGATAAAATAAAAAGTAATCATCATCATCGATCACGATAATCATCCAAAGCCAGGGGTAATATGGACAACAACCACGCTGATCAAGAACCGGACCCATCCGGATTTCTTGAATCTCCTCCAATAAGTATGAGAACTGTCCAGCAAACGACCAAGGAAGATTCCGATCTGGATGATCTGGTGGAATTATATAAGAGAAGCGAAGAGAGGGCAAGAAAGCAGGAAGAGGAAGCCCAAAGAAAAGAGACGGAGTATAAAAAGTTTACCATGATGCTCCTCGACGAATTGGCACAAGCGAGAGAAGGATATAGGGCTCTCCAACGGAAACTGGAAGAATACTGCTCAGGAAATCGAAAAAAAATGAGCGAATGCCGAGATCAAACTGAGCCAAAAATAATACAATACCTGGACAACGAAGTCCTGATAGCAAAAACAGAACCTGACGATACAAACAGTATCAACGAGGCAGTGGACCTAAACCAAAGATGTCAGGCCTCTAACGATGATCTACCACCTCCTCAAGCGCATAGTAGTGGGATAGATACAATCCACAGGACCTTAATTCCAGATTTTGGGGTTCAAACCCAACTTGCTAAGATATTAACTGTTAAAATATTTCGAGGAGAAATAGGAGAAAACCCCCACCCACACCTGGATAGCCTGCGGGATTTCTTTCAGTTTTATAAAACGGATCCGCATGAACAGACTGCTATCGCTAGCCATCATTTATATGGCTATGCAAAAGATTGGTGGGGCCTGTTGGTGAAAAAACCAAACAACTTTACGAATTACTGTAGCCTGTTACTAAGATATTATTGGAGTGAGGATCGGCAGAGCGGAATTCTAAATACCATTTGCCAGGAAAAGTACGGAGCGATCAAGGAAACACACACGCAATTTTTCATTCGCCAGGTCAATCGCCTTCGATCACTGAACACGTTTGCGTTTTCTGATACTCATATTATACGTACCGTTCAACAGAATATGCCGCTACCGATACAACAGCTGATGGCGGGCAGCAGAATCAAAGAGGTGGAGGAAATGGCCGAATTCTTAACCACTCTGGATTTCAGTCCCTGGGCCAAAGAACCGCCAGACAAGGTAAAGAGACCTGATAATCCGAGACTGCAGTCATCAAATTATAAAAGCAGTTATTACCCACCAGACCCAGGATTATAGTAGTTTTTTTTTTAAAAAAAAAAAAAAAAAAACACAACAACAACAAAAAAAAAAAATGGACACGTCACAGAATAATATAAACAGGAGATCGGATATAAACAGTGTTAAATTTAGTTCTTAAATAAAATTTTGTTGGAAGAATGGGGGGGGATATTAAAAAAATGTTCGCTAGACGGTAGATTTATTAATATGATCCGGGTATATAATTCAGTTTCGTTTCTTCATTATATTTATATCCTGTACATTATGGGTTATCTTGTAAATTTTTTTTATGCAGGCTTCATAGGTGGACACCTGTTGTAAGATCTTTTTTTTTAACAATTTTTTTTGTTCCGTCACTAAGGGAATGTGAAACAGTAAGGTCTGCTTTGCAGATCTTCGTTTCACCTTTTCTCACCTACTTCCTACCCTCATACCTTAGTTTGAACCCCAATCTATCGTAGTGTGTCTGCAATACACTTATATACCGAAAATCCCGCCTAATTTTAAACCACGAGCACAATGCTCGTATTATATATATAACTTATTCCCAAATAAAATAAAATATTATGAATTATGTATTTGTTCACATAATTTACATTTATTAAAAAGTAAGTTATATAAGTCGTAATTGCGCACACACTATGATATCCATTTTAAAACATATCAAAATTATAAATTGTTAGTTATTTTGTTTGGATCTATTTACAAATATATTACCGTCGTAATATATTTTGATTTAAAATAAAATTCATTTAGTAAATATTCGTTTAGTAGATAGATTCAAATATTACAATTTAAAATAAAATAATTTTCGTTTTATTTAATAAAAATCATCCCAAATATTTCTGTTAAAATAAATGAGGGACAATAGTTTAATTATATAAGTTTATCTAAAAACAGCAGCTGTCCACTTAAGTTTTCTTTAATTAGTAGCAGTAATTTTAATTAAATCTAGTTTGTAATTCGAATGTCGACGGGGAAGTTAACAAAAGAAATTAATTAATGTTGAATTCCTTTAGACATTCGGATAGATTTAATTACAGCAGATAAGTCCAATAATTTTGTACGCCCCAGGACAAATCTATTGTTAAATTTTACTATAAAAAGGATGTTTTTCTTTTGTTCACCATTCTAAGCTTTCTAAGCTCTTAAAGGTTTCTAAGCTTTTAAAGAATTCTGAGTTGTCTAAAGGTTTCTGAGTTGTTCTAAAATTCTAATAATTTGCTAACCTTGACATGTCCGAGTAGAGGCGTTTAAGATGGCTATGTCCCCTCGGAATAGCCAGCCGCTGCTCCATACCATCAAAAATTTATCACACGGATCCCGGAACTGCTGCTGCCGCTGCCAAAATATGAACATTCCAGATTTTGCTGCTGAATTATAAAACCTGCCGAACATCTACCTGCAAATGCTTCTCCAGAGGTAACCTAAATTAACCCAAGAGCTCTTGTGATCACTAACTAACATGCTATAGCTATTTAACATTGTTTTCTTATATTTCACAACTTCATTGTGTATTTATTTTGTGTGTTTAAATATGCTTAACATTTTGCTCTCTATCCTTGGGTTAATATTTTCTATTTATAAAGCTTTCTTTTATTTTATTATGATAATGTGTCAGAATCGTCTTTGACCGAGTGAACTATTCCCTCTATTGAAAATAAGACGCCGCTATTAAGGCATATTTTAAATTTATAATTTTCCAATTTTATTGTCTTGCAAATCACTCGTTCGAGGGCGATTCTTTTCTTTAATGTAACATAATCACATAGTTTAAAATCTACATGTTATTGATTTTAATCTAATATAAGAGTATGTGCGAAGTCAATGATTAAATGTGTCCCCAAATGCATGATTGCGTATATAAATCTATACTTACTTTTCAAACCCGCAAGCATGCATTTTCTTATTTTAATTACCGTGTTCTATTTTAATTATAAAGTTCATCATTGATGTCGAGAATGTGCGGACCCTTTTAAATGAATTTCAGGGAATTTGATTGGGCATTTCTCTTAATACAAGTAAAACCCATTTAGTATGTTTTTATATACACTAGTCTCGTATTGCTGGTACATGAATTGGTTGTTGAGACCGCTTTGTTTTTATTTTCCAAGGATTCTTTACACGGCAAAGTCCGTTCTTTCGCTCATTGCAAGTTTCCAGGCAGAGGGTGTTCACAAATGACACCCCTGGGAATTAAACGCAATCGTCACACAGTCGCTAAGTTTCGGCTGTTTCGTCAAAATACTTTCCTACGGGTTAGCGGCGAGATGCCCTCCGTAATTATTCCGGATTTTCAATATTGTTTCATTTTATATTTATTTTACAAAGCATCCGTGACTTAAACGAGTCACACCCTCCAACTTTATAAATTCACTGTCAGCAATACTGACCTCCCAATACAAATCTATTATTATTCTCAAATAAATGCTTTGATCACATTCCCACGTTTGCTTAGTAAGCTTTAGTCCGTTACTATTCTCGAAATCAATAAATATTTTAGAACATTTCATTTCAAATATTTTTCTTAAACTTGTCTATTTACTCAAAGCACCTCGCACATATTCCTATCTCGTCAAGCACATTATCGTAATGCTATTAGCCCGAGGAATAGAATATATCACTCTGTTTTAAAACCCTTTTGTCATTACTGAAATATAAATGCCAACAATTACTTAATACGCGTCCCTGTCTCATATAAGCAGACAGTGGCGTTTGATATATATATTGATATAAATAAATTGTGTGCAATTATTTAAAACTAAATTTTATCTCTTATTTTATTTGATTCCTATCACTGTCTCGGTCTATATATATATATTTTCTGCATTTCTTTTGTAAATCCATAGACGTTAATTAGCCACCCAAACTTATCTTAGTATAGAGTCTTTTGTTTCTCCCTGACCACCAGGCACCGGTAAAAGGTTATA